>JAJJMB010014738.1:1169831-1225823 GCA_023531105.1 Papaver atlanticum | reverse complement strand
TTATAGCACTTTAATCTCTCTAAAATTTCCTAAAACAGGTCACACACATGACTTTCCATATTTTACTGTTGAGATAAAAATCCGGCGATTGAGCCCAGTTTAATCCAGTTCAACACCCATATTAGATTCCTAGACCCATAAGGAGTCTATCCTATGAAAATCAGAGGTTTAATCGTCTTCAAACTCCTCCAAATTGCGATCACCAAAACTGCCAGGAATGTTTTTATTTTCCCGCCAAATTTTCTTTTTGAATTTGAGAATATGACCTCCCCCTATCCAGTCCCGGTCCGTGTTTAGTAGCTGTCTGGAAATGGGTTACCCCTTATCCAAAGTGAGAGTCCGAATATCAAATGTCCTCCCAAGTGCCTTTAACAACTTTTCGAGCCAATTTCGCCGCAAAAGCTTATTTCTCCAAAAACACCTACAAAGAGATAAAATACCAAAATAAGTACAAAAATGGGTATTAACAATATACACAATAGAGATGAAAATAGACACATAAATGCGTCTATCACGTGGCCACATCTCTAGTGCGCGTGGCACATTTAAAACGACCTGATTGGCCGATAGGAAAGAGGGCCGGCAAGTATGGGCCCGGCCACATCTCATGTGCATGTGGCGGATTTAAAGCGACCTGATTGGTCGATGGGAAAGAGGAGGGCCGGCAAGCAGCATGGGGGTGTGGCCATCTGCAGGTGGCGCTGGCTGGCCTATGGCACGACCACACCTCCCTTTGGTTCTGCTCCTATTTTCCGCGGCTCCTCTTTTATTCCTTGTTTTCTGATTTTGGGTAGGACTTTGCACCTACTAATCCATGGCGGATCAATTTCCTAGTTTGCCTAGGTTTAGTTTCGACCAGCAGGGTCTGACATACTGCGCAGGGCGCAAAAAACCTAATTTTTGCAAATTAATTAGGTTGATATTGAATCTTGTGAACTATCACAAAATTGATTGAACTCTGCGTGTTGACACAGAGTTTTTAGATTTATTGCCAGAGAGCAGCATGCTTTCTGATTGAGTACTTTTATGCAGACCTTAACCTTGATACTTCGGGAAATTCATGTTACTCAGCTGCGAGTGAACACTAATTGTCATGTCATATCAATATTAAAGGTTCAGCCGGGGAACATAGCACAGAAAGTATTCAATGAGTTCTATATTAATGAATAATACAGGCAGGGTTTCGAAATTTACAGAATATCTGGGATTGTTGCTACATGCACCATTCTGGATAAATTTCATGTAAACATATTGAATTGCTCAATTAATGCGCAAATGAAGAGGTTGTGTACTCATCACTTTTACATGGCTCTGTCTCTTTGCAGAATGACAGCATAATAAATGAAGGGTTTTACAATTTTAGCCCTGAACTAAAAACCACCATCAACAACTACAAACACAGTTTTATGAGTATAACCTACATATCAAGGCATTTCAATACAACTTTGTAAGAGAAACTCATATTCATCTAATTATATGAATGTGTAACTTTGAGTTAAACATGCTAATTAGATGTGTAGAGGAAAGTTACACAAGCTAATTGGATGTGTAGACGCAAGTTCCACATACAAATTGGATATGTAGACGTCAGTTACAGATGTTGTACATCATCACATAACAAAAGTCATTTTAAAACATGAACTAGAACATCAACATGAACTTGATAACCCAATATACATGTGTACTTGTATCAACATGAACTAGAACATCAACTACAATATCTATCAACAACGAACTTTATATTGTAAATAAACCCTAAAAAGAAATTTATACATAAAAATTACCTGTATTCAAAGGAAAAATCATTTGATTCAAAAGCAAATCGTTTTGTTCTTTTTTCTTGGATTTGTAATAAAAAAACAAATCAAATTAACAAATCGATTGATTCAAAAAAATAAAATAAAATTGAAACTTAAAAATCAAATTAACTAAAGAGAAATAAGAACTACGAATCATTATTTGAAGTAGCTTCAAAACCAACTAAATAAACCTAGATTCAAAACAAAACTTAAATCAATTGATAAACTATAGTCAACTGAAGCTCGATTGAAGATTGTTTGAATATTTACTAAACAATAATCAATTGATTTCGGAACTAAAAACGTATATTGGAGGAAGAAGAATAAAAGAAACTAAATCTTACCTCTACTATTCTTCGTCGATTCTGTTTGATTTTTGTCTCTATTTCTTTTATGTTTTCTCTTGAAACTTCAAGGAAACGAATTAAACATACAGTTTCCTTTAATTTGCATCTTCTTATTCTTGATTTCTTTACAAAACTCGTTTTTCTCTCGGATTCATATTTGATTTTTGATTTTTGATTTTCTAGATCTAGTTTTTCTAGTTTTCTCGATCTGATTTCTCTCTCCAACAAGAAGAAATTTCGGTTGGTTTTGGGAGAAACCTAAGTTTAGATACATTTATAATCAGGGTAACGTGGTCATTTTACTTTTATTATTAATTCAGGGCCTGATTATACATTTCTTTTAATTAAGGGCCTGATATAATGGATAATCCATGGGTGGGGCCTTAGCCTAATTTTCCGAATGGTAAAAGGATACTGTATTCGAATTCGGGTTTTGGTGTTTCCACTTCAACTACTGATCCGTATGATCTGAACAATAGTCTGATTTTGGCACGTGCGGAAGATTCAAATTCAACTTCAACCACTTCTTCAGATTCAAATGAAAATTCTACAACGGATTTTTCACCTACTTTTCAAAATGAAGATGAAGTTAATGATTATCTAAAAACGGCAGTCTCTATTCCTTATTTACAGATGATTGATTCTTCTGATTTCTCATCACCTCTTAATCCCTAGAAAGAAAGATAACATAAATCATCCCTCAAGGAAATTTGATTTCTTTCTAAGCATAACTGAAAAATTGAGTACACTGAAATTAAAAGTGGATCATATTCTGAGACAAGATTTTGAGAAGGTGTTACTGCAAATGGTTTATATTTTCCCTAAATTGAGTATTCATTTTAAGGGATCGCAGATGGAGATTGACGAAGAGATGATAAATGCAGTGAGAATTCATCTATTTAATTTCAATTTGGAAAACTTGAAGACATATTAGTATGTCTCTTCTATTTTGGAATTTTGGGTTTAATCTGTTGGAAATAGTAACAACAATTGTAAAAATACTGAGAATAATACTTAGCTCGAACCAATGATTGATTTCGGATGCAACAGCAATAATTGTAGCAGAATAATAGAGGCGTGTATAATATACACTATCCTAAAGACAATACCGCTTGCTACTCCTATAAACAGAGAGATGCAATAGCTTTATCGACGAGTTTCCTCCAGGATACAATTATCGTTAGCGTTCCTCAGTGTATCATACAAGAGAACGCCCTAAGAACTTGGCAGAGATGTAGAAGAGTTTACTCAAAAATGGTTGCAGTGAAACAAAAACAGACACACATGAAAACAGAGAGAAAGAATAAGAAGAGGAGAGGTAATTTTTTTTGTTTCTATCTTTCAAAATGAGTTGAAATTCGTCTCTTATAGAAAATGACCTGTTACTAACAATAAATGATTCTCACGCGACTGACAAAAGCTGAGACAAACATTTGACTCGTACGGAAAACAGTGTTAAGAAAAGACGCAAAGCTTTTCCTTTTGTCAGTCAGAAAAACAGTGACAGTGATAAGAAAAGACGCAAATCTTTTTCTTTTGTCAGTTAGAAAACAGTGTCAGACGAAGCATGCGAGACACACATGTCAGGAAGTCAGACATCAAAAAGAGAGGAAAGGATAAATAAATATGTGATACACACGTACCAAAATTTTCAGCAAAAAGATAGATCTAATGAACCCACGCCCGGACCCGGCCCGCGTGCTTCAATGCGAAGTACCTCGCATACGGGAAAGGATACCTTTCCCTAGTCTAGGTCTTCTCTCCCACACAAAAATGTGCATACCCAAAGGGCCATGTCCTTTAGCCAAAATCCATGGTATTTAAGTCTAAAACTCTTAAGATTTTAGTCTATGTGGGACTATTGTTTTATCTATTCAAATGAAAAAAAAAAACTAGTAGGCAATAGGTCTAGGGATCAAATCATAGTCCATGCTCTTTTGGTTTTTAAAACAAAACCCGTTTTTCCTAACAATCCCCCACATGAATGATAAAACATATCGAGAAAACAGAAGACATCAAAATTAGGCTAAGGTGTCCCAGAGATTAAACCTTAACTTAATGAGAGGTTACCGGAACTGCTTGTTGTAACGGTGAACACAATGTCTTGAACCGCCAACAGTGAATGCAATTCAGAAATAACAACCACGCTTGATGTCTCAAAGGAAAGCTGTCAAGCTCTTGAGGTTGTGCCCGTTTTGGCCGTGGGCTAAATCCCGGATTTAATGAATGTCTCTAGAGAATCAGCTCAAATTCTCATAGGAAGCGGCCCCGCTTCCAACATACACATAGGTGAGTCTATTAAGAGTGTCCTGCCACACCCCGCTTTAAACAAAGCCATGGAACCCATTAAGATCTCAACAGATCATCCTAACTCATGCAGGTAGCACTATCACACAGTTACACCATAGGGAGGGACAAAGATAATGCTCTCTCGATATTACCATAAATTAGTTGTCTCATTGAACCTTGATCTTGGAGCTCCATTCACTAGGTTGAGTATCCTTCATGGTGATTTATTCTATGAGCTTAAGTCCCATCCCCCTCGATGTGGATCTAACTACCTCTCTAGATAAACCTTTCGTCAAAGGATCTGCAATATTATCTTTGGACCTTTCAAGAGAGATAATACCAGTAGAGAGTAGTTGCTTTACTGTTGTGTCTTCTTCGTATATGTAGCGACTTCCCGTTGTATACACTATTTCTTGCGCAACCAATAACATCTTTACTGTCACAATGGATTGCGATCGAAGACACAGGCTTGGGCCAGAGTGGAATCCCTTCCAAGAAAGATCGTATCCATTCAACTTTCTCTAAGGATACAAACTCAGACTCCATAGTGGATCGATCTATACATGTCTGTTTGGAAGACTTCCATAACACAGACGCACCTCCAAGAGTGAAGATGTACCCACTAGTGGATTTGGACTCATCTAAGTCTGATATCTAGTTTGCATCACAATACCCTTCCAGCACAACAGGAAACCTCCTAAAGCTTAAGCAAAAGTTTGAGGTGCCTCTCAAGTAGCGCAGAACTCTGTTAAGAGCATTCCAATGATCCCTCCCATGGTTGAAAGTGTACCTGCTCAATCTACTCACAGCGTAAGCAATATCAGGTCTTGTGCAGTTCATCAAGTACATAAGACTGCCAATTACGCGAGAATACTCAAGTTGAGAAATTCCCTCACCCTTGTTCTATTTCAAGTTACAAGTAGGATCATAAGCAGTAGAGACAGGATTAGCATTTTCATGATTAAATTTCTTAAGTACGGTTTCAATATAATGAGATTGACTAAGACTATATCCAATAGACGTCTTTCTAATTTTCATCCCTAAGATTACATCAGCAGGGCCTAAGTTTTTCATGTCAAAGTTTTCATTAAGCATGCTTTTAGTGGTATTAATAATATCAATGTTATTGCCTAATATGAGCATATCATCAACGTATAGGCATACAATCACATGAGCATCATTCACAGATTTAATGTAAACACATTTTTCAGATTCATTGATTTTAAAACCACTAGATATCATTACTTGATCAAATTTTTCATGCCATTGTTTAGGTGCTTGTTATAAACCATACATAGATTTAATCAATTTGCATACTTTGTTTTCACAACCTTTCACAACAAAACCTTCAGGTTGGTCCATATAAATTTCTTCATTCAATTCACCATATAAAAAATGCAGTTTTAACATCCATCTGATGTATATACAAATCATAAATAGAAGCAATAGCAATCAACATCCTAATAGAAGTGATTCTAGTGACAAGTGAATAAGTATCAAAGAAATCTAATCCTTCCTTTTGTCTATAGCCTTTAGCTACCAACCTAGCTTTGTATTTCTCTACAGTTCCATCTGTTCTAAGCTTCCTTTTGAAGACCCATTTGCAACCTATGACTTTACTGCCAGGAGGTAAGTCTACAAGCTCTCAAGTTTTGTTTGGATGAATGGACTCCCACTCATTTATCGAAGCTTCTTCCCAAAAGAGAGCTTTCGGAGAATTCATAGCTTCCTTATAGGTTTGAGGTTCAGACTCTACCATAAGAGTCACAAAATTTGTACCAAAGCTTGTCTCGGTTCTAACCCTTTTACTTCTTCTAGGTTCGGTCTCAACTTCTAGAGACGGGGTGGGGTGGGGTGGGGGGTGACTAGTCGAAGGAACATCTGTGCTGTCATCATGGACCCTTTTGCAAGGTCCAGACCCTAAAGGAAATATGTGTTCAAAAAACATTGCATCTCTAGATTCCATTATGGTGTTCAGACCAATGCTATTAAGGTCAGAACTGATCATGACCATGAACCTGTATGCACTAATATGCTCAAGATATCCTAGAAAAACACAGGCAACAGTTTTAGGTCCTATTTTGGTTCTCTTGGGAAGAGGAATGTGCACCTTGGCCAAACACCCCCACACTTTAAAGTATGCATATGAAGGTTATCCTCCTTTCCATAACTCATATGGAGTCTTGTCAGATTTCTTAGGTGGAACTCGGTTCAAGATATAGCATGCAGAGAGAACTACTTCCCCCCACAGGTTCGAAGGTAACCCTGAACTAGCTAACATAGCGTTCACCATATCTATGAGTGTTCGGTTTTTCCTTTCAGCTATTCCATTCGACTCAGGTGAAGAAGGTGCAGTAGTTTCACGAATGATGCCATTAAGTTTTAATTGTAACACCTCCACGATCTGACCTAAGAGTTTTAATTGTAACACCTTTTTGGTTTTCTACTTCAAGTTTATATAATTTGAAGGCCTCTAAAGCTACACCTTTACTTCTAAGAAGATAAACCTTACAATATCGTGAGTAATCATCGATAAAGGTGATGTACCATTTTTTACCACCTCTAGTTGGTGTTGATTTCAAATCTCCTAAATTCGAGTGGATTAGTTCTAAGGGAACTGTACTACGTTCAAACTTTTTGTTAAATTTTTTATCTTGCATATTTAGCTTCAACACAAATTTCACATTTATGACCTCTGTCAATGTTTATTTTAGGAATGCAACCTAAAGTATCAAGTTTTTCGATGTATTTGAAATTAACATGCCCTAGTCTATCATACAAAACATGTGAGGAGTCACAAACATAAGCAGAAGAAGATGCATTAACATTCATGTTCAAAGAAAGTACACTAAGCTTAATCATGTTTTTCAGTGACATAACCTTTTCATACGAAGTCACCACTTTTAGAGATTACAACATTGTTAGACTCAGCTACAATTTTAAAACATTTCCCAAGTAAGATGGTCTCTGAGATAAGATTCTTGCATATGTCTGGGATGTGATACACGTCATTCAATGCGAGAGTTTTTCCTGGAGTGAGCTTCAATTAAACCTTGCCTTTTCCCACCACTTTCGGTGTGGAAGAGTTTCCCATAAACAATTTCTCATCATCTCTTACTTTGACATAGGAGGAGAAAGCATTTCTGAACTTGCAGACATGCCTGGTGGCTCCAGAATCTAACCACCAGTCTCTCACATTTCTCATATTAGAGACAAGGTTGACTTCAGACACCATGCCAGTAAAATATCCAGATTCATCTACTACGTTCTCCTTAATTTTCTGTTTGGGATCATTTTTGGTCTTTTTAGGCACCTTACAGTCTTGGGCTATGTGTCCGGGTTTACCACAGGTATAGCAGTTATCTTTGATAGTGTTCTTAGAGACACCACCCTTAGGTTTAAGTTGGTTACCTTTGGAGTTGCGACGTTTGTTACCCTTTTTGCTGGATTCATATTTTCCATCATGTCCTTTTTTTGGTGCAGCATTATCATCTAGGATATGAGCTTTGTTAGACATCTCTTTGCTTAACAACAGGTTCTTGTCCTTACAGCAGAGTAGCTCCTCTACTTTACAAAATTTCCCCAGCTCTATCATGGTGATTTCACTAGTCTTGTGTCGCAGCCTCCTCTTGTACCCAGTCCACGAAGGTGGAAGTTTTTCAGTAACTGCAGATACTTGGAAAGCTTCATCAATAACCATGCCTTCAGCAAGAATTTCGTTGATGATTAACTGAAGTTCCATGAATCGATCATACACAAGTTTTTCATCATTTATTTTGTATTCAAGGAACGTATCCACCAAGAACTTCTTGCTTCCAGGGCCTCAGCAAGATATTTTTCTTCCAAGGCTTCCAATAAATCAAAAGCAGTAAAATTCTATTTTGCATTATAAAATTCTATTTCAAGTCATGCTATATTGAAAACATAACTCCGAAGCTTTGAATGAATATTTTACTTTAATAATGAGACATGATCATATGATCATAGTATTAAGGAATTAGACTACGAAGTATAACACTTATCTTTTGAACTTCGTAGATATGACATCGACATAAACTTATGAATGCTATTGTGATTATTTGTATGGGTAAAGGTGAAGATTTCATCCTAGGAAACAATGATTTACATTTGTTTAAAGGAAGTACATTCATGAACTTGTTTTATGAATCGAAAGGGAAATAGCTAGGCTTATTGGTATCGTTATTCATTGCATATCTTTGGATAACCAATATGTGTGAGTTGGTAGAACCGATCATAACTTGTTATGTATCTTGGTATAACTAATCAAAATGCCTGACTTATGATTTGGTATGACTAGTTTTTATTAATTAGTGTAACCGATCCTAGGTAATCACCTGAGATGGTATGATCGATATTTGTAATTAGTGTGACCGATCCTAGTAATTGGTGTGACTGATCACAAAAGAGTTGTGTAATCGATCCTTGTAATTGGTGTAACAGGTCCTAGTAATTGGTGTAGCTGATCCTAGTGACTGGTGTGACCGATCACAAGAAATACCATGAGTATATGGCAACCAGTCCTGGTAATTGACGTAACAGATCCTGGTAACTGATGTAACCGGTCCTGGTAACTTGTGTGACCGATCACAAGTATTCCATATTAAGGTATAACCGATCCTAGTGATTGGTAGAACCGATTGAACCCATGAATATGATTTGATATTTGATCAGTCCCATAGTTGTCTTGGAATACAGATGAACCAATTCTAAACTTGTTTGGAAGTGTGGTATAATCGATTCCAAGATTGTAAATAGATAATTGCAGTTTATTTAGTTTTCGATTGATTTGATTGACTAACGGTTGTTAAACTTTGATTGCACCTAGTTTGTTTATTCTTGGGAACCATCTCTTCTGATATAAGATTCACTCAAACTAGATCGAAGTGTCGACGGGATCTTTAGAACTGTTTGTAGATCTAAAGACATCTTGTGATAATCCATTGTTAACAGACTACGTTTTGTGCGTGGTTGATCACAAGAGATTCAAGTGGTGTTGTGCAGGTTTAATTGAAGATTAAAGAAGATTTGAAGACGAAGAAGATTTCTTATTTGTTTCTCATAACTTTGTGTAGCACAAACCTTGAACGGCTGGGATCCAACTATAATTGGATTTATTCGATTGATTAGTTGTGTGAGATCGGTAATACCTAATAGTTCTCTAGAGATCTATTTTGATTATTACAAATCCGAATCTTATTACTTAGGTAATAGAGATTGGATTGATCTAACCAGGCAAAGGAGTTTATTAGTTTAAACGGAAGAGCCTTTGCATATGACTTGAGATATCTTTATCTGGAAAGAATCAATAGAGTTGTTACAAAACAGATTTGTTGTTCATTTACTGTTTGGAATACGATCCAAAGGAATTGTTCCAGTGCGTGCACTTATCGAATGTCGGAAGTGCAGGGATACTGAAGAAACTAAGTGAAATAGGGTTAGTTGCTTGGTCTCAACTATACGAAGTTGGTTTTGATTTTGTATAGCGGCTTAATTCTTAGAGTATTAAATTCTGGACTAGGTCTCGAGGTTTTTCTGCATTTGCGGTTTCCTCGTTAACAAAATCTTGCTATGTCTTTTACTTTTCTATTTCCGCAATTATAATTGTTTATTATAATTAGAAGTAAAATACACAAACGTTAACTCGGCTTTACTTGATAGTGATCCTATAGAGTTTTTAAGTCCGAACCTATTATCAAGTAATCACACTTTGATTGTTGTGTTGTCTCAATCTCGTATCCATAGACGATCACACAAAGTGTGAATACCGATTTGTCATATTGTCTCGACTTTGTCCATAGATAATCACTTTCGGTAAGAGGACTTATAGGTGGATAAATTGAAGATTGTGGTGTATTTGGGTACCCTCTTATTTTCAACAACAATTGTAAAAATACCGAGAATAATACTTAGCTCGAACCAATGGTTGATTTCGGATGCAGTGATGCGTGTCATAGGTGCACATATTAATTCACTTATCTTCTACTTTACTAAGTAATAATATAGCAGTAAATAAGATTCGTTCCCACAAAGAGCAGTGAGTTTTAGTTGTCAAAAGTGTCACAAAAAGGGGGGTTTTGTAAAATATTTTTGAATAAAATAAACAACAAAGCAAATTGAAATAATTAGGTTGAAAACAATGATGAGAAATATGATCAAGGAATCCTTCTTCGTTACTAAATATTTATTAAATTAATATATTCATCTATTTATTGTTATTCACATATTTTCACCAACCGTAGGATAACAGGTACGCTTAGTAAACCCCAAAATTCCTTAAATCACTGGAAAACAGGTACGCTTAGTCGCCAGATTATATCCGTCTGAGCTACCTTGAGGTACGCTTACAAGATGTAACTCAGTCGAATGCCTTAAGGTTTGTGAATTTAGGTTTGATCCTAGCAGTTAAACTCAGTACGCTTGGTCCACTTACTAGGGTTGTTTTTACTTGCGATCGCTCCACAGAATCCCTCTGCAAGGTTTCGCAATTTCTACTTGTGTAAGAGTTATTCAACAATTACGGATATCCTAACTCTTTACTAGCATTAGATTAATTAATAAACTAATTTAGTTGGCCACCCAAACAATTTAATAATTAATCATAAATATTAATCTCGGTAAAAACAAGCGAAAACCATGTGAAGAACTCAAAATAGATTTTTGTAAGAATTTAAATCATAATTAGAACTTAGAATTCATCCCTAATCAAATAAGTAAATTAGCTAGACATAATGGAGGTTATAGAAAACAAACTGCAGTTGTAGAAGAGCTTTAGTCGCTGCCGCTGCAGTTGCAGAAGATCTTCAGCTCTGTCACCTTGTTGCTACAACCTTTCTGCTACTGGCGCAATGTGAACTCCTTATGCTTCTGTTCTTCTATTAGGACTTTTTACGAACAGGTTATGAGCGTGAAACTGAGGTGAGGAGATGACTTGTTGTGGTGATTCGAGCCTCTATTTATAGGATTTTATTCCTAAAATTTCGAATCTGATAATCACAAATCATTCCTTAGCCGACTCAAACCCTAAAATTGTATCGAATCCTCACCATTCATCTTGAAATTCAACGGCTAAAGCATAGCTTGGTTGCTGTTTTGCCAACCTGAAACTTATCTTAAACTCTGGATTCTCGCCCAATCTTCAACTTCCAAAGATTATCCTACCTCCACAAACGCGTATCGATGATTCCTTATCCTACAGAGTCCACAATAATCACGGCAGCAGCATCAGTTCCATTCTGTATTCTCGGTCAAATATCTTGCAAACAGCATATCAAACTCCTCAAGTCCGTGCTTATCTGTTCCTTGTCCAGCTCGATCTCTCCTATCCATCGCCAACAGCAACAGCCGAGTTCAACTGAAATTCTCCAACACGAGCTCTTCTTCATCTAGCCAGCACCACCCGTAACTACTAATCATCAACAGCTACCTTCGAATAACATCACCATCACGATCATCAGCTCAGCTCAGCTCCATTAAATCTCTATATCACTGTCTCATTCCCTGTTATGCTCGAACATCCAGCCAGCATCATCTTAGTCGTCTGGCAGCAGTTCATCATCAATATTAACTCCATGGTCTACTGATATATCTTGCTCGAGTCCTTGCTGTCTTCTCTTGAACAAATTATGTATTATTCTCATCAATGGAGGCAGCCATGTTTCTCCATTTCTCATTCGAGTTCCATCACCATTACATGATCATCAGCCATCAATCAAAATCATGGTAGCAGGGATAATCCACTGCCAAGCTCGAGTATTACACTCTACCTCCAACGCAATCCAAACCTTCTCATTCTTAATTTCGTTTGCCTCATAACGACCAACCAAAAGGACCCAATCTCTGCCATGCAGAAGAACTTGATCGTGAAGAGAGAACAATTCCCTGGATTGGTCGCGCGCTTTCTTTCATTTTGAATTTGGAGGAGAAGATAGCCCTGAGACGAAGATGAGGGCGCTCTAGTAGAATTCAAATTTTGGCAGCCCCCTTTGTAAAGACTTGACTGGCCCTTAGCAGTTCTTGTGAGCTTGTCTGACCCTTAACAGATTGGATGCCGCTTAACACTCGATGAGGTGCCAATAGTAGTTTCCCTGGAAAATGACCATTTTGCCCTTTTATGCTTCAAATTCTTGTTTTGCTCGTAACTTTTTCATACGAACTCAGAATGACTCCGTTCTTTCGTCATTGGCTTTGTCTTCTCGTCCTCTACATAATGAAAAGTAGAAATCTTGTACTTTAACGAGTTCCACTTGGTCTTTGGCCCTTCTCCATTTGTAGCTAGCTTCTTTTATTGCACAATTAAGTGCCAATTCACTTCTTTTGAATGATTCACCTAATAAAACACAAATAAGAGAAAACAAACGTAATATACAATAATTTGCAAGAAAATCAACAATTACTAGCATTAAAGTGACACCAAATATATGTAAAATATGCACTTATCATGCAGCAGCAATAATTGTAGCAGAATAATAGTGGCACGTATAATATACGATGTCCTAAAGACAATATCGCCTGCTACTCCTATAAACAGAGAGATGATGTAGCTTTATCGACGAGTTGCCTCCAGGATACAACTATCGTTAGCGTTCCTCATTGTAGCATACAAGAGAATGCCCTAAGAACTTGGCAGAGATGTAGAAGAGTTTACTCAAAAATGGTTGCAGTGAAACAAAAACATACACACATGAAAATAGAGAGAAAGAATAAGAAGAGGAGAGGTAACTGTTTTTGTTTCTATCTTTCAAAATGAGTTGAAATTCTTCTCTTATATAAAATGACCCGTTACTAACAATAAATGATTCTCACGCGTCTGAAAAAAGATGAGACAAACATTTGACTCGTACAGAAAACAGTGTTAAGAAAAGACACAAAGCTTTTCCTTTTATCAGTCAGAAAAACAGTGACAGTAATAAGAAAAGACGAAAAGCTTTTTCTTTTGCCAGTTAGAAAACAGTGTCAGGAGAAGCATGTGAGACACACATATTAGGAAGTCAGTCATCAAAAAGAGAGGAAAGGATAAATAAATGTGTGATACACACGTATCAAAATTTTCAGCAAAAATATAGATCTAATGAACCCACACCCGGCCCGCCCGACCGGACGGACGGCGGCATGCGTGCTTCGGTGCTAAGCACCGCGCGTACGGGAAAGGAAACCTTGCCCTAGTCTAGGTCTTATCCCCCACACAAAAGTGTGTAGACCCAAAGGACCATGCCCTTTAGCCAAAACCCATGGTATTTAAGTCTAAAACTCTTAGGCTGTGTTTGATAGGAGTTAATTCCATGGAATTAGCCATCTTTCCATGGAAATAGCGTGTTTTCCGTCGTTTGGTTAAAAATCTGTTTCCATGGAATTGCAACAAAAAAACAACGTGGCCTAAAGTATGTTTTAAACTCAATTCTGCGGAATTCCACGGAAAGTCTTTCTTTGCCTCCCCCAGGGAACTAATTTCATGGAAACACTTTCCATGGAATTGTTTCCTTTCGCTATTATCAAAAACAGCCTTAAGATTTTAGTCTATGTGGGACTATTGTTTTATCTATTCAAATGAAAAAACAACTAGTGGGCAATAGGTCTAGGGATCAAATCATGGTCCATGCTCTTTTGGTTTTTAAAACAGAACCCGTGATTTCTAACATAATCTTCTATGGATTTCAAAACAATATGTTAGAATGTTAGAAGCCTTAACGATTTAAATCGAAGATACATTATAAAGAAGAAAATTAATGATTGGAAGCCGAGTATTGTTTTATTACAAGAGACTAAAATCCAGCAATGTAATGATCTTTTGCTCTGGCAATGTTGGAGTAACAATGCTGTTGGATGGTTAGATTCTCCATCTCAGGGAAGTTCAGGAGGAATTATGTGTTTGTGGGATTATTCTAAGGTAGAAGTCATTGATTCTCTAATTGGTCCATTTTCAATTACTCTGCATTGCAAAACTATCTCAAATTCTTTTGAGTGGATAGTTACAGGTGTGTATGCACCTTGTGCTTCTAATACTGAAGAAGTTCAACTTTTTTGGAGAGAAACTGAAAAGGTTAGATGCTTCTGGCAATTTCCTTGGGTAATTGGAGAGGATTTCAATGAGATAATATTTACTCATGAGAGGACATCAGGTGGTGACTATACTTCTGGTATGAGAAAATTTAATAAGTTTATATCTAAACATTATTTGATTGATCATCCTCTACATGGTGCTACTTACACCTGTACAAACAATAAAACACAAAGCATAAGAAGTCGCATTGACATAATTTTAATCTCTGCCTCATGGGAAAATGTTTACCCTCAAGTAATTCAACAAGCTTTAGCTAGACCCTGCTCTGACCATAATCCAATTGCCTTAATCTGTGAAGGAGTGAAGCATGAAACCTCTCCTTTTTGCTGTGAGTTCTGGTTTTCTCACCCTAATTTTCTTCCATTTGTCAAAGAAATGTGGTTGTCTTTTTCTGTTACAGGAAGTGCAGGTTTTATCTTTTGTAAAAAGTCGCAACTGTTAAAGCAAAAGTTAAAGGAATGGAGTAAAGAGTGAAAAAACGGGGGTATAACAACCACACCCAATAATTCGTTCGGCAATCTGTATGGACTGACTCCCATATAATTCCGAGGGCACCAGCTTATAAAGCAAGCTCAACCAAGAAATATATCAAAGAGTTATATCTTAATTTCTCAATACAATCTGCAATCAAATAGAAAGAAATCTGTGAGCCCGATTGATATGAGAAATAAATTGGACGGTACCAAAGACCAATGCCCAAGCGCCAATCAATTTATATCCGACAAACAAAGGTTAGATTTACCAATTGATTGAACTACGCAAACCTGTGATATTTCAACTATATAAACAAATATAATGCGGAAAAGAAATAACACAGACACCAGAAGTTTTGTTAACGAGGAAACCGCAAATGCAGAAAACCCCCAGAACCTAGTCCAGATTTGAACACCATATTGTATTAAGCCACTACAGACACTAGCCTACTACAAGTTAACTTCGGACTGGAATGTAGTTGAGCCCTAACCAAGTCTCACACCGATTAAGGTACAGTCGCATTCCTTACGCCTCTAAAACTATGCCGGATTCTGCGCACTTGATTCCCTTAACTGATCTCACCCACAACTAAGAGTTGCTACGACCCAAAGTCAAAGACTTATAAACAAATCTGTCTCTTACAGATAAGTCTATTATGATAGATAAATATGTCTCCCATAGAAGTACCTATGAAGTTTTTGTTCCGTCTTTTGATAAATCAAGGTGAACAGGAACTAATTGATAATCCGGTCTTATACTCCCGAAGAGAAGCTTAGAAAAATCAATCACCTCACAATAACTTAACTATATGGTAGTAGAAGAAGTTATTGTGGAAACACAAAGAATTAGACGAAGAGCTTTGTGATAACTTTTTATATCTTACCTATTGGAGATAAATCTCGAGCAAATCTTAGAGAAGATAGTACTCAATACGATAGTCGTAAACCCAAATAGTCGGATCTGGCTTCACGAATCCCAAATAAAGTCTTCAAGTCGTAAACCTATAATGGTTTTGGAAAAACCTAGGTTAAAGGAGAATCGACTCTAGTCGCAACTAGGACACAGGAAAGTGCTGGGATTAGGTTTTCCAGTTGCTAGAGTTCTCCCTTATATAGTCTTTCAAATCAGGGTTTGCTTTCAATCAAAGCTAAGATAGATTAGTAACAAAGCATTCAATATTCACCGTTAGATAAAATCCTGATTTAAGATTCAAGCTAAGTCTGCTTAAAACCAAAGCAATATCTCTCCACTGTTAGATGGTCTTAGATTGTTACACACAAATGAAACATACCTTAATTTAGATATGGGTAACCGTACCTAAACGTGTATATTGAGTTGGCTCAATAACAATTAACCGAAGTTAGCCATATGAACACTTTTGTCTTAACCACGTTCATCTAACACATCTAGATCAACTATGATGATCAATCAATCATGAAAGGTAATCAAATGAATCTAATTGTGTTTCACATAGAGTTGTTTAATTGTTCACTATCTAATAAAAATATATATGAACCAATTGAAACTCGGATTGATTCGTAATCGTACAAAGTACTTATATAAGAATCAATTCATGAACATTAAGCCACGGTTTGCAAAGATTGCATTCCTTAATTTATAAATGTATTTGTACATGAGTATGAAAAACATACTTAACCGAGTTTAGAACTTTAACCACTAAGTTTGCAAAAAGGTACGCAAACTATAGCTTCAAGACTTTGATCTTGTCCATCCATTTGCAAACGGGTATGCAAACAGCAGTCCCGGACCTAGTTCAGGTAGAACCGTTCGCATACTGGTATGCAAACATGATTTCTGGACTTTAACAGTTAAAACCGTTTGCATACTAGGTATGCAAACAAGGTTCCCGGACCTGAATCATACCAAAACAGTTTGCATACTAGGTACGCATACTGTGTTGTATCCAGACAAAGGTTTTTGTTCTAAACTCCCATTCCAATCAATGAAACATCCTTAGAAGAAGACAATAGCTGTCTCACACATACTATTAGCTTATAAGTAATTTTCAAGTGATCGAATGATCAATACGAAACTTTCCGAGTCGACATCAAATGATTGTCTCACACAAATCATGTAAGATGTTTCAAGGAAATTTTCACATGATCATCTTTTGACTTATTATTTAGCTTCCAACAAATAAATTGTTTCCAACTAAACTCGTCAAGAATAATGATGAATGTATCTAAAGAAAAAAGCTTCTAACACGTATTTCGAGAAATAGATAACCGAGTTAAACTCAGCTCGAAATATCAAATGTGTATAATATAAAAGTCTATATAGCTATACGACTTAGTCTCATTAGGAGATAGAATAGAATAGACTTCTAAGTGATAGATAAGTTTTAGTCTCCACATACCTTTTGTTGATGAAGTTCCTCCAAGATCTCCTCAGTAGATCTTCGTCTTCAATCGATGAACGCCGTGAAGTCTAAAGCTCAACTACACATTCTATCCTAATCCGAGACATAGTTATAACTAGACTAAAAATCAAGACTTATAGTTTTGATCAACTAAACTTGACAAACAAGATTGAGATAGCAACGCTTGCGAGTTCGACCGAGCAATGCTCTAACAACCTCCCCCTTTGTCAATTTTAGTGACAAAACTATCAATACATATGGATTACAAAATAAATAAACTTTGTAGCTTCTTATCCATCATGCTTGATTTCCTTGGCTCTTCAACATTCCTTGAATTCTTCACCACTCCAAGTACTTTGGTGATTCTTAACATGTTCAACTCAGCATCATTGTTGTTGAAGATCCGTAGCCATAACAATAAGAAAACATATGAAAACTATTTGTTCTCAATCATTGTTATACAATGTCATAGTATTATTACACAGCATCAAAGTCCAATTGTATCACAACTTTGACAATAATACTATGGTGATATGTATCACTCCCCCTTAGTCAATACTTCATCTCACAATGAAAACCACTCCCCCTTACATAATGATCTGTAAACCATATGTATGTAGTGTGAACTACCAAATAATTCTCGCCCTTTTTGTCAATATAAATTGGCAAAGGTACGAAAACTATGGGATCATAATGAAATTCTCAAGGAGATAATTCATGACTAAAAGAGAACATATCAACTTTGTTTCGATGATTTCACATAGTCGAAACTTAGTGTATTCATCAAGGAGTTTATAAAGATACAAAATAACTCCTACAATATTCCACAGCCGCACTCCCCACAAAGATTTTGCAATTAAGCACAAGTTCAATTAAGAACTCCCCCCCCCCCCCCCCCCCCCCATAATATGTCATTCCCGAAAGAACAACAAGAGCGACCTTAATTTTACAAGAAAAGAAGGATTTTTTTGGACATTAACAAATTACATAAAACATGAATTTGTATCCAGAAAACTCGAACAGATTAACCACAAGAAGACCTTATAGATTAATTTAATCGGAAATGCTCAACATAAGAAAACTTACGGAGCCATACAATACTTTCACATAGAAGTGGATTAGGGAAAGATCAATACTGCAGAATATTCAAAAGCTCATTCTATCTTTTATCAATATTTGCATAAAGATTTAATAGACTTAACTTTTAAGCATATATGAGATAATCATAGTTCACAAACGTAAACACACATCTCCCATAAAGTATTTCTTGCAATATATAAAACCAATAAAGATTAATACTGCAAAATCATCTACCAAATAACTTAGAATTTAAATTTAAAAACATTGCAAGATGAAAATTGTTGGCAATAGCTATGTATAATCACAATATTTGTTATTCCAACACCTAGTTATCCTTCTTAAACACAAGAATAAATTCTCATAAGAAGCTTCCTAAATAAAATAAAAATGACAAGAGTTGGAGACGCTAATCATCATTTTCATCATCGGAATCCATCCAAGAGGCTTGAACTTTTTCCATTTCTTCCTTGATTTCGGGAAACTTTGTAGCAATCACACATAATTGTTCTTTCATACATTTTACCTTGGAATTGATCTTACTAACACCCTTGCGAATTTGATGAAGAAGACTCAAGGTGGTAGGATCACAAGAACCGTCAGGAGAATCACATCTTTGTCTTTTGTAGAGATTCGTCTTCATACGTTTGAAGGTACAAGCACGAACTAGTTTGGGAGTTCCAATAGAGTTGCCAATGGGAGCAATGGAATGTGCATTACATATTTTCCCAATCAAGCATGGAAAGCCTAAATTCCTATTGGATGACGTCATTGAGACCATTTGAAGAATGATAAACCCACAAATATCAAGACTTTGATCACCAAATTCAAGGAAATAGACCAACTCCGCAAATTCACGACTCCACCGAGAGTTGTCAATTGTGGAGGGACAAAGATTAAGAATGCCAAGTTTTCCGAAAACCATCAAAGCAAGACTAAGAACATGGGTAGGAAATTTCCCTTCTATCCAATCAACATTCTTTCCACAAAGACCATTGGAAATGGTTTCACACGATAGTCTTTCTCCTCTTGGTCTAGGAAGGCGAAGATTACCCAATGGAATTTTGGTAATCTTTGAAATCAACTTTCTATCAACAAGAATCCTTTTCCTATTTATCATAGTCTTGAATTCCAAGTTAGCAAGATTAATATCATGGATGTTAGCACAAAAGATTCTTGTGAGAGTGTCAAAACCCTCACCAAGACCATTCAAGGTGTTACAAAGATTATACTTCTCAAAACACACCAAGTCTTCTTTATGACCAATTTCCTCTACCAATTTCTTCTCTAGTATGAACCCACTAGAAGAAATCTTTTCAAAAATCTTACTACTAGAATTATTGATGAATCTAATTCTAATAGAGTCTTGGTCACTTGGTATGCTCATACTCATAAGAGAAGATGAAAAGATATTTTTTTAAATCTTCTTTGAATTTTTATCACCATTATTAATTGAAAAAGCGGGGGTCTAACAACCACACCCAATATTTTGTTTAGAAATCTGTATGGACAAACTCCAATATAATTCCAAGAGAATTAACTAGACAGTCAGACTCAATCAATAGAAATATATCCAAGAGTTATATCTCTGTTTCACAATGTAATCAGCAAATCAAACAGATAGAAATCCGCGAGCCTGATTATTATGTGAAACAACTTGAACGGTACCAAAGACCAATGTTCAAGTGTCAATCAATTTATATGAACAACCAAAGGTTGGATTATCTAATTGATTGAACTACGCACAACCTGTGATATTTCAATTATATAAACAAATATAATACGGAAAAGAAATAACACAGACACCAGAAATTTTGTTAACGAGGAAACCGCAAATACAGAAAAAACCCGGGACCTAGTCCATATTTGAACACCACACTGTATTAAGCCGCTACATACACTAGCCTACTCCAAGTTAACTTCGGACTGGAATGTAGTTGAGACCGAACCAATCTCACACTGATCAAGGTATAGTCGCGTTCCTTACGCCTATGAATCCCAGCAGGACTCTGCGCACTTGATTCTGATCTCACCCACAACTAAGAGTTGCTACGACCCAAAGTCGAAGACTTGATATACCAATCTGTCTCACATAGAAAAGTCTATTGAATAGATAAATCTGTCTCCCACAGAAATACCTAAGAGTTTTTGTTCCATCTTTTGATAAATCAAGGTGAACAGGAACCAATTGATATACCGGATTTATATTCCCGAAGAACGGCCTAGTAATATTAATCACCTCACAATAATCTTAATCGTATGGTAGCGAAACAAGATATTATGTAATCACAAATGATGAGACGAAGATGTTTATGACTACTTTTTATCTTGCCTATCGGAGATTAAATCTCAAGCAAATCTTAGAGAAGATAGTACTCAATCACGATAGAAAACAGCAAGATCATAACACGAAACTACAGAGAAATAGTTGGGCCTGGCTTCATAATCCTAATAAAATCTTTAAGTCGTTAACTTACAGGGTTCATGGAGAAAACCTAAGGTTAAAGGAGAATCGATTCTAGTCGCAACTAGTATCACACATGAGGTGTGGGGATTAGGTTTCCCAGTTGCTAGAGTTCTCCCTTATATAGTCTTCAAATCAGGGTTTGCAATCAATGTTACCTTCGTAACAAAGCATTCAATATTCACCGTTAGATGAAAACCTGATTAGACTCAAGTTAATATCTTTCAACCGTTAGATCGAACTTAGCTTGTTACACACAAATGAAAAGTGACTTCATTTAGATATGAGTAACCGTACCTAGACGTGTTCACCTTGTTGGCTCAAAAATAGTTAACGAAAGTTAGCCATATGAACACTTTCATATCAACCTTATTCATCTTAACCATAACTAGTTCAAATGACTCAAATGAAACTAGTTCTAGAGTTGTCCAATTGTTGATATTCTCATAGAAGTATACAAGACACAATTAAAGAAAAATCGATTTTGATTCACTCGAATCAATTCATGAAGATTATAACCACGGTTTTCAAAAGATTGCATTCCTTAATATATAAATGTATTAGTTCATGAACAAACCGATTTTAGAACATAACCTACTCAAGTATGCAAACGGGTCCGCATACCTAAGTGGCCGGACAAGTTTGGGTTCTCAAGTATGCGAACGGGTACGCATACCTTCTAAACTCAGTTGAATTTCCAAAACTTAAAGCTCACGCCAGTACGCATACCGGTATGCATACTAAGTTCCCAGACTTCCATAAACCAATCAGTACGCATACGGGTATGCATACCATGGCTCCCGGACTTGGAATAACTTGCAACAGTTAGCATACAAGTACGCATACTGTGTTATATCCAATCATGGTTATTTGTTCTAAACTCCCATTTCAATCATTGAAACATTCTCGGAAGACGACAATAGCTGTCTCACACAAACTATTAGCTTCAAAGCAATTTTCAAGTGATCGAATGATCAATACGAAATATTCCGAGTCTACATCAAATGATTGTCTCACACAAATCATGTAAGATGTTACCAGGTATTTTGGGGTAAAAACTTATTCTGCTAGAAATGGTAAATTTTGGTGTGCCGCCGAGAAACGAATCTAAACCCTAAACAAATGCATTGCACGGGAGTACTTTAGATTCGAGAGATCAATATGTACAATTCTGGCATAAACCGAGAAATGGCCATTCCAGTCTTGCTTCGGTCATAAAATGAAGTAGATGGGTTGATCTTAGGGATGGAAGCGAAGAAGGTGTTGAGATCAGAATGTTGAATTATGAATGTGTGGTTGTTTTATGACTTGTATCAGAATATGGAACTGGCTTGCAGAATGTAAGCTATCAGTTCTTTGTGTTTTTCTGGATACTTGTGTTGATAACCGTTGTTGGTTGAAATAGGTTGAAAACCTATTTATATAAGTCATAGTTGAACGCACCCTGATCTCATAGGAAGTGGGAGTAGTTGAGTGATGGAGAAATGGGATCGTGTGAAAATGTTGAAAACCACATCTTTCAATAAGGGAAGAAGGGTTGGTGTACACCCACTACTTCTCTGCTGCCACTAACTGTACGCCTTCCCTGACACTTTCTCATAATGAGCGTGTTGCACGCCGCACGCTGTAAACCTACATACCAATACCCTGATGAACATCCCCCAGTTTGTGACACGTTTGATGTCTCGAGTATTTTCGTGGAAAATATGTAGCAAGTTGTTAAATGGGTCTTGCTTGCAAGACTCAGCTATTTTGATCAATCACGCGAAAGCTAGGCGGCGGGTGGTCATATGTTACAAGTCAAGCCATCTATGAGACTTGCTGCAAGAAATAGCATGTAATGCTTCTTAGGTCAAATAATTAAATTATTTGTGAAATCGACATTTATTGAATATCGCTTGTAATCGATGCATATAAAGCATCGCTTTTAAGCAAGCAACTCAAAATAATCGATGCTCATGAAGCATCGTTATATAAAGCTTGTTTAAATTAGTCGCAAAGCTTAACGTCTTAAAAAGAGCATGACCGGCCATCTTCAGGGGGCTTCTAGGAGTTATTATCGCATGCCAAAGGTAGGCCGGTCGGTCCTTATAGGAGAGTGATGGCTGGTAGCCATTCTAGCATCATATCGGTCGGGCCAAGTTAGATCTAGACCGCTTAAATTGGCTAGCCAAATTGAATGGCTGAGATGATTTGCGGCAGTTAATGGAGTTAATGGCTACCGTTGAATCTATAAAAATTCCGCGTGACTAGCCACCTTTGGCAACCGTTTGGGAGCCGTGTAGGCAAGCCGCGGCTTGGCCGATCAGTCCTCATGGAAGGGGAATGGCTGGTGATCACAGCGTCACCCTGTTAGATGATTGAAATTAGATCTAGGCCGTCCAATTAGGCTAGCGAAGTTGGACGGCCGAGATGGTTTGCGGCAGTTGTGTTCTGCCGCATGCCATTATGATGGCCGCGTGGCCAACTCATTTTTTGCTAACGATTTTAGTGTTTAGCTACGAGTCGGTCGATCGGCCGGTGTAGTAACTGGGTCGCTGGTGAGTCCATCCATACCTTATCCATCGGCTAGGATTATATCTAGGCCGGCCAATTAGGCCAGCGAAGTTAGACGCTCACGATTGATTTAAGACTGCCATATGCAGTCTTAATACTATTTAACCTTTTTTATCCGCACGGCTGGGATGTTTTGGTCGGTGATCAAGGTTGTTGCCGACGTACCATAAGAATTCTGATCGTTCGGAATGATGATGGGTTCGTCAGTGAGCGCAGCCGTATCTTGTTGGTTGCCGAAGATTAGATCTGTGCCGATCGATTCGGCTAGCGAAGTTGGACGGCCAAGATCGTTTTGCGGCAGCAATGTACTGCTGCTTAACATAAATTAGGGTTTTGTAACTCACGCGACCAACCCACTTTGGGTAATCGTTTGGTGGCTCCGCTTGCGAGTGGGGAGGATTCCGATTGGCATAAGCATTAGTGGGCCCACCGGTGTGCCTCTTGATGCTTGTCTGGTCGCGTCAGGGAGCGGTTACGCTTGATAAACCAGCCGGCCAAAACGTGTGGTTGTGATCGTTTTTAAGACTGACATGGGCAGCCTATGTCCAATTCCTTGAGGAATTAAGTGCATCGACCGACCAACTTCCACTTTTAATTGAAAGTGCATGTGGCGCTTTTAAAGCAATCTTATTGGTCGATGGGAAAGGGGGCAGGCAGGAAGCAACATGGAGCGTGGCCAGCTGGCCACAGGTGGCGCATGTTGAAGCCAATCGGTCAGCAAAGTGGCGCAGCCACGCCTCCTTTTGCCGCTGCTCTTACTTGCCGCAGTTCATCTTTATTTCTTGTTTTCTGATTTTTTGGTAGGATCTTGCTCCTACCTGGTGGAAAAATTTCCTAGTTTTCCTAGGTTTGGTTTCGACCAATAGGGTTCGAACTATCGCGCAGGGCGAAAAAATCTAATTTTTGCAAATTGATAAAATTAGGTTAAAGAACTGAATTTTACGGGTTGCCGCAAAATCAATCAATTTTGGTGAATTTTGCATACTGATACAAAAAATCACTAATTTAATAGTAAAGGGAAGCATAACTTTGTGTGCCTCAGATTGAGTACTTCCACACGCATCTTAATCCTGACACTTCGGGAGATTCATACTACTCGGCTTGGAGCGATCATTAGGCGTCATGTCATGTCACTATTAAGAATTCAACTGGGGAACATGGCATAGAATAAATACTCAGAAATTTACAGAATATTTGGGATTGTTGCTACACGCACCATTCTGGATAAATTTCATATAAATATACTGAATTGCTCAATACACATGTAAGTAAAGAGGCCTGGGCACTCATCACATTTAAATGGCTCTGTTTCTTTGCAGAATGAAAGCACATTAAACACAGGGTTTCACAATTTTAGCCCTGAACTAAAAACCACCATCAACACCAGGCAATTTTCACATGATCATCTTTTGACTTTCGTCAAGAATATAAGATGAACTTGGTTAAAGCGAAAGCTTACCAACACATATTTCGAGAAATATGTAAGCGAGTTAAACTCAACTTGAAATATCAAATGTGTATAATCGAAGTCTATATAGGTATACAACTTTTGTCTCAAATAGGAGATAGAGTAGATAGACTTTTGAGTGATAGATAAGTTCAAGTATCCACATACCTTTTGTTGATGAAGTTCCATAAGCTCTGCTTAGTAGTTTTTCGTCTTCAATCGATGAACGCCGTGAAGTCTAATTCTCAATTACACTTTCTATCATAATTCGAGACTTAGCTATTAGTAGACTAGAAATAAAGACTTATAGTTTTGGCAACTAAACTTGACAACAAGCTTGAGATAGCAACGCTTGCGAGTTCGATCGAGCAGTGCTCTAACAATCTCCCCCTTTGTCAATTTTAGTGACAAAACTATCAATACATATGAATTACAAATTAAATAAACTTTGTAGCTTCTCATCCAAATGCTTGATTTCCTTGGTTCTTCAACATTACTCGAAATCTTCATCACTTCCAAGTACTCCAATGATTCTGAACGTGTTCAACTCAGCATCATAGTTGTTGAAGATCCGTAGCTATAACAATGAGAAAACAGTAGCTCTCAATCATTGTTATACAGTGTCATAGTATCATTACGCAACATCAAAGTCCAATTGTATTACAACTTTGACAACAATACTATAGTGATGTGTATCACTCCCCCTTAGTCAATACTTCATCTCACATGAAAACCACTCCTCCTTACATAATGATCCGTAAACCATATGTATTTGTAGTGTGAACTACACATTAATTCTCCCCCTTTTTGTCAATATAAATTGGCAAAGGTACGAAAACTAGTGGGATCATAATGAAATTCTCATAGAGATACTTCATGACCAAAAGAGAAAACATATCAACTTTGTTTCGGTGATTTTACATAGTCGAAACTTAGTGTATTCATCAAGGAGTTTATAAAGATACAAGAAAACTCCTACAATATTCCACGGCCGCACTCCCCACAAAGATTTGGCAATTAAGCACAAGTTCAATTAAGAACTCTCCCCCATAAAATGTCATTCCCGAAAGAACAACAAGAGCGACCTTACTTTTGCAAGAAAAAAAGATTTATTTGGACATTAACAAATTACATGAGACATGAATTTGTATCCAGAAAACTCAATTAAATTAACCACAAGAGAACCCATGATTAATTTAACCGGAAATGCTCAACATAAGAGAACTTACGGAGCTGCACAGTACTTTCACATAGAAGTGGATCGGGGAAAGATCAATACTGCGGAATATTCAAAGATTCATTCTATTTTTCATCAATATTTGCATAATGACATATAATAGACTTAATCTTTGCAATAAAAAATTCATCCTATCTTCCATCAATATTTGCATAATGACATAATAGGCTTAACTTTTGACATTTATGGGACAATCATAGTTCACGGACGCAAACACACATATCTCATAACAATTTTAGCAATAAAGATTAATATTGCAAAATCATCTTCCAAATAAACTTTAGAATTTAAATAAATAAATCTAAAAACATTGCAAGATGAAAATCGTTGGCAACTATGTGTACTCACAATGATTGCTATTCCAAACCCTAGTTATCCTTCTTAAAGCACAAGAATAAATTCTCATAATAAGTTTCCTAGACATCATAGAGCTTTCTCAGGGTATCTACTGAGAATTCCTTCTCATTATTGAAAAACCCATTGATTATGGGATCGTTCAATTCCTCTAAATCTACAGAAATATCAGTTAACTCACTAAATTCTCTTTTTAGTCCACTCAAGGTGTTCCTTGTTAGAGACAACATATGTTCATAGTGAGCTATCTTTTCTAAAGAGGAAATGATTTGAGATTTTAAATCATTTCTTTTGTTGATGAAATCCTTCACCATACCTCTAAAGTTATTATCAAAATGACAAACATACAAGAGGCAGTTAGAGGAAGAACCTTCTTCATCATTTATGAATTTATCCTTCTTCTTCCTTGAGGATTTGATTCCTTCACAGAGATACACATTAACTGCTTCAACTGCATCCCTTTTTGTGGTACCTCTAGTTACAGGAGCCATGAAACTGTATCTTATAAGATAAAAGAAGTGAAGGGAATTTTGATCACAAATGAATATAAATAGACCAATGGACAGCCAAACCCTAGAAGAACTTTGAAAAAGTATTTTACGGTTCATGATTCATTATCCTTTTTAATTAAGAAGATATTTCCTTAACAATACAAAACTTGAGCAACCTTGATGCAATCCTCATTTTCTCAAGTTAAAGATGAGGATGCAAACGTAACTAATTGTTAGATAGTGACGGCGTGAACCGAATGCTCACATCTTTTATCACACGGTGACTTATCAAGGTTTGTTATATAAACAGACTTCTTACCTTGTCTGAATCTGGATCTTTTAGATTTCTTCTTGTCTTCAGGAGTACCTTGTTGCCCCAAGACCAGATTCATTCTTTGCATGTCATTTTGAAGTTTAGCAATCCTTTTGTTGTTCCTCTTGAATTTCCAACACTTATTTTGGACATGATTTGCATTTCCACAAGACGAACAAATCAAGGAAGATTTATTGGCTTGCTTATTTGCCTCCTGTTTATCACAACTTTCATCATCAATTATTTCAAAACCAGGTGGAACAAAAGAGTTGTTTTTGCTCACAGTTTTCCTTTTGAACCCTAAACCATTTGTGTTTCCAAAAGACTTCTGACCGAATAACATTGCTGAGATTTTTTCAGAACTTCCAGACAACCTTTGCAGGTCACACTTAAGAGTATCAATCTCTTTTTCCTTCAAAGATAAGGATATGGTGAATTCATCATGTAGATAATCTATCTCAAGATTTTTCACCTGAAGTGATGATTCAAGTCTCTCCAACGAAGCCTTTAGTTGGAGATTTTCTTGGTACATTTCTTCACACTTATCCAAGAAATCAAAAATCTCAGTGTCAGACTCAAACTCTGAATTAGAATTTGAGTAGGGAGAAGTTTCTGCTGCGAGAGCTGAAAATTCATCGCACACATCGGAAGTATGCAAGATATTGACAACCTGAGATGATTTTTCTTGTATTGAATCACCTGAAGCATTGATCGGAGAGAGACGTTTCTCACATCTTTTGCTTCTTTAACAATATCCTTGATCTTTTGTGTAATCAGTGATTTATCAAAATCAACATGATTGGAACAACATTCATCAGCTAACGACAAGCTAGAAGATTCGTTTGTGATGGTCACAGCATTGAACGCAGATGTTCTTACTGTGTTCTGATCAAGATCAATTATTTTTAACTTTCCAACAAGAGTGTTTCTGGAAAGAGTATCAAGGTTATTTCCTTCAACGATGGCATGTTTCTTAGAATCGTATTTGGCTAGCAACGATCTGAAAATTTTCATCACAATGTCCTTTTCAGGAATAGTCTTACCCAGTACAAAAGATGCATTAACAATTTCAGACACTTTGTGATTAAATTCATCAAATGAATCTTTATCAGCCATACGAAGGTTTTCCCGATCATAATTTAGGTTTTGAAGCCTAGTTTCCTTTTCAGAGGTATTCCCATTGAATATAGTTTCTAAGATATCCCACGCATCTTTAGACCGAATGCATATAGTCACATGGTGCTGAAGATCTGGGGAAATGGCATGAATTACAGCATTTAAACCGTCAGAATTTTGCTTTGCAGCGAAAATCTCGTTAGGTTCATATCTACCAATATCCTTTGCAATGGAAACACCGTCTACTGTAACCATTGGAGGATCATAGCCATTAAACACATAAACCCATGATTGAAAATCACGCGCTTGAAAAAAGGCACGCATAGCAATTTTCCACCATAAGTAATTTGAGCCATCGAAGACTGGTGGTACGTTTACTGAGATATCACTTCTGTCCATAGAGTCAGATCACTACAAACACAGACTTATCAGGTCTTAAACGTGTTTGCCTGCTCTGATACCAATTGAAAAAGCGGGGGTCTAACAACCTCACCCAATATTTCGTTTAGCAATCTGTATGGACAAACTCCAATATAATTCCTAGAGAATCAACTAGACAGTCAGACTCAATCAATGGAAATATATCCAAGAGTTGTATCTTTGTTTCACAATGTAATCAGCAAATCAAACAAATAGAAATCCGCGAGCCTGATTATTGTGTGAAACAACTTGAACGGTACCAAAGACCAATGTTCAAGTGTCAATCAATTTATATCAACAACCAAAGGTTGGATTATCTAATTGATTGAACTACGCACAACCTGTGATATTTCAATTATATAAACAAATATAATACGGAAAAGAAATAACACAGACACCAGAAGTTTTGTTAACGAGGAAACCGCAAATGCAGAAAACCCCCGAGACCTAGTCCATATTTGAACACCACACTGTATTAAGCCGCTACAGACACTAGCCTACTCCAAGTAAACTTCGGACTAGAATGTAGTTGAGCCCTAACCAATCTCATACTGATCAAGGTATAATCGCGTTCCTTACCCCTCTGAATCCCAGCAGGACTCTGCGCACTTGATTCCCTTAGTTTATCTCACCCATAACTAAGATTTGCTACGACCCAAAGTCGAAGACTTGATAAACCAATCTGTCTCACATAGAAAAGTCTATTGAATAGATAAATCTGTCTCCCACAGAAATACCTAAGAGTTTTTGTTCAATCTTTTGATAAATCAAGGTGAACAAAAACCAATTGATACACCGAACTTATATTCCTGAAGAACAACCTAGTAATATCAACCACCTCACTTAATCGTATGGTAGCGAAACAAGATATTGTGGAATCACAAACGATAAGACGAAGATGTTTGTGACTACTTTTTATCTTGCCTATCGGAGATTATATCTCAAGCAAATCTTAGAGAAGATAGTACTCAATCACGATAAAAAAACATCAAGATCAGAAAACGAAACTACAGAGAAATAATTGGGTATGGCTTCACAATCCCAATGAAGTCTTTAAGTCGTTAACCTACAGGGTTTTGGAGAAAACCTAAGGTTAAAGGAGAATCGACTCTAGTCGCAACTAGTATCACACATGAGGTGTGGGGATTAGGTTTCCCAGTTGCTAGAGTTCTCCCTTATATAGTCTTCAAATCATGGTTTGCAATCAATGTTTCCTTCGTAACAAAGCATTCAATATTCACCTTTAGATGAAAACCTGATTAGACTCAAGATAATATCTTTCAACCGTTAGATCGAACTTAACTTGTTACACACAAATGAAAAGTGACTTCATTTAGATATGAGTAATCGTACCTAAACGTGTACACCTTGTTGGCTCAACAATAGTTAACTGAAGTTAGCCATATGAACACTTTCATATCAACCTTATTCATCTTAACCATAACTAGTTCAAATGACTCAAATGAAACTAGTTCTAGAGTTGTTCAATTGTTTATATTCTCATAGAAGTATACAAGACACAATTGAAGCAAAATCGATTTTGATTCACTCGAATCAATTCATGAACATTATAGCCACGGTTTTAAAAAGATTGCATTCCTTAATATATAAATGTATTAGTTCATGAACAAACCGATTTTAGAACATAACCTACTCAAGTATGCAAACGGGTACGCATACCTAAGTGGCCGGACAAGTTTGGGTTCTCCAGTATGCGAATGGGTACGCATACCTTCCAAACTCAGTTGAATTTCCGGAACTTAAAGATCACGCTAGTACGCATATCGGTATGCATACTAAGTTCCTGGACTTCCATAAACTAATCAATACGCATACGGGTATGCATACCATGGTTCCCGGACTTGGAATAACTCGCAACAGTTAGCATACAAGTACGCATACTGTGCTATATCCAATCTTGGTTATTTGTTCTAAACTCCCATTTCAATCATTAAAACATTCTCGGAAGACGACAATAGCTGTCTCACACAAATTATTAGCTTCAAAGCAATTTTCAAGTGATCGAATGATCAATACGAAACATTCCGAGTCTACATCAAATGACTGTCTCACACAAATCATGTAAGATGTTACCAAGCGATTTTCACATGATCATCTTTTGACTTTTGTCAAGAATATAAGATGAACTTGGTTAAAGCGAAAGCTTACCAACACATATTTGGAGAAATACGTAAGCGAGTTAAACTTAGCTCGAAATATCAAATGTGTATAATCAAAGTCTATATAGCTATACGAATTTTGTCTCAAATAGGAGATAGAGTAGATAGACTTTTGAGTGATAGATGAGTTCAAGTCTCCACATACCTTTTGTTGATGAAGTTCCACAAGCTCCCCTTAGTAGTTCTTCGTCTTCAATCGATGAACGTCGTGAAGTCTAATGCTCAACTATACTTTCTATCCTAATCCAAGACTTAGCTATAAGTAGACTAGAAATCAATACTTATAGTTTTGGCAACTAAACTTGACAACAAGCTTGAGATAGCAACGCTTGCGAGTTCGACCGGGCAGTGCTCTAACATTGATTTTCCCCATGAAACCTAAAAAATTGAGAGTAATAAGAGAAGGAAAATCTTACTTGATATGCTCCTTGTATATGATGACAAGCTTTTCCCTCTTCTAGACCTCCAAAACTGGTTGTAATGGAGTTGATACGTGAACCCTAAAAATGCTATTGTTCACGTACGCGGACAAAGAGATGAAGAAGAAGGGTACGCGTACTGGAACCCTTATATACCCGGTCATGTACCGAGACCCATAAAAGGAAGGAAGGATTCCTAGGAGGTTCAAACAACCAAGATTCAAACCTAAGCCATGAGGTTTGCACACTATAAGAATTACGTCACAGTATGGTATATAAGATAGTAGAAAACTACATAACATTATTTAACCTCAGGCAGACAGAAGAATTATGTCAAAGGAACTTTTCTTGATGATGAATTTTATTTTATTTTATTTTTTTTAAAAACTAACCCGTAATACAAAAACACAAAGTTAATCAACCTGTTACTTGCCCCATCTCAAGTTATGTACAGATGGGGTGGAACCAATCTTGTTACCAAGAGGCTAGATGGTCAGGAGGCAGCTCACACACTATCTCAGGTTGATACTTGTGATATGTACCAGAAGTATTATCATAGTAATGATGATACTCAGGATTAATTGATCTTTTTGACTCCTCTTTCTTACGATTAAGGAATGGAGTTTTCCGATATTTGGGACTTGCAACAAACTCAGCATAAATCTTTTTACCGAATTTACCTGAGTCGGCAGCAGGACCAGATTTCATGTCAAGAATATATGAATTGACAGAGTCGAAATTAACACCAGTACAAACCTTTTCCTTAATCATTAAGTTGTTCAAGCGATTTAAAAACGTTTTCAAAAGCCTTAAATAAATCTTTGTCGATTGATCCATCATGACAGTATTCCTCAAATAGATTGAGAAGCTGTCTAGTGAGGTTCCATATCTTTGAGCTCTTGATCACACGTTTTCTTCAACGAACCTTTTTAAAGGAACCTTTATTTTTTCCTTTAGATTGTTTTCCATCATCTAAGATTTCTAATGTCTTAGATGACTTGAGATTATCTTGAGAGACCAGAGGTCTTGAGGAAAATAAACTCTGAACAATCTTTGAGGATTTCTGGTGTGCGTTATTGATGCACAGAACAAGTTTCCCAAAGTGATTTCCAATCAGGACAAACTTTAGGATCAAACAAACACATACTTATCAGGTTTATCGTGTTTGCCTGCTCTGATACCAATTGAAAAAGCAGGGGTATAACAACCACACCCAATAATTCGTTCGGAAATCTGTACGGACTGAATCCAATATAATTTCGAGAGCACCATCTTATAAAGCAAGCTCAACCAAGAAATATATCAAAGAGTTATATCTCAATTTCTCAATAAAATCTGCAATCAAACAGATAGAAATCTGTGAGCCCGATTGATATGATAAATAACTTGGACGGTACCAAATACCAATGCCCAAGTGCCAATCAATTTATATCCAACAAACAAAGGTCAGATTTACCAATTGATTGAACTATGCACAACCTGTGATATTTACATTATATAAACAAATATAATACGGAAAAGAAATAACACAGACACCAGAAGTTTTGTTAACGAGGAAACCACAAATGTAGAAAATCCATGGGACCTAGTCCATATTTGAATACCATACTGTATTAAGCATCTACACACACTAGCCTACTACAAGTTAACTTCGGACTGGAATGTAGTTGAGCCATAACCAAGTCTCACATCGATTCTGCGCACTTGATTCCCTTAGTTGATCTCACCCAAAACAAAGAGTTGCTACGACCCAAAGTCGGAGACTTATAAATAAATCTGTCTCCCACAAATAAGTCTATTATGATAGATAAATATGTCTCCCACAGAAGTACCTATGAAGTTTTTGTTCCGTCTTTTGATAAATCAAGGTGAACAAGAACCAATTGATAATCCGGTCTTATACTCCCGAAGAGCAGCCTAGAAATATCAATCACCTCACAATAACTTAATTATATGGTAGTAGAAAAAGTTATTGTGGAATCACAAAGAATGAGACGAAGAGCTTTGTGATTACTTTTTATATCTTACCTATCGGAGATAAATCTCGAGCAAATCTTAGAGAAGATAATACTCAATACGATAGAACAAGTAAGATCAGAATATGCAACTACAGAGAAAATATTTGGATCTGGCTTCACGAATCCCAAATGATGTCTTCAAGTCGTTAACCTATAATGGTTTTGTAAAAACCTAGGTTAAAGGAGAATCGACTCTAGTAGCAACTAGGACACATGAAAGTGTCGGGATTAGGTTTTCCAGTTGCAAGAGTTCCCTTATATAGTCTTTGAAATCAGGGCTTGCTTTCAATCAAAGCTAAGATAGCTTAGTAACAAAGCATTCAATATTCACCGTTAGATGAAATCCTGATTTAAGATTCAAGCTAAGTCTGCTTAAAACCAAAGAAATATCTCTCCACCGTTAGATGGTCTTAGCTTGTAACACACAAATGAAATATACCTTCATTTAGATATGGTAACCGTACCTAAACGTATATATTGAGTTGGCTCAATAACAGTTAACCGAAGTTAGCCATATGAACACTTTTTTATTAACCACATTCATCTAACACATCTAGATCAAATATTATGATCAACCAATCATGAAAGATAATCAAATGAATCTAATTTTGTTTCACATAGAGTTGTTCAATTGTTCACTATCTCATAGAAATATATATGAACCAATTGAAACAAAATCGGATTGATTCGTAATCTTACAAAGTACTTATATAAGAATCAATTCATGAACATTAAGCCACGGTTTACAAAGATTGCATTCCTTAATTTATAAATGTATTTGTTCATGAGTATGAAAACCATACTTAACCGAGTTTAAAACTTTAACCACTAAGTTTGCAAACAGGTACGCAAACTATAGCTTCCGGACTTTGGTCTTGTCTAGCCGTTTGCAAACAGGTATATAAATAGCAGTCCCGGACCTAGCTCAGGTAGAACCGTTCGCATATTGGTATGCAAACATGGTTCCCGGACTTTAACAGTTAAAACCGTTTGCATACTAGGTATGCAAACAAGGTTCTCGGACCTGAATCATACCAAAACAGTTTGCGTACTAGGTACGCATACTGTGTTGTATCCAGACAAAGGTTTTTGTTCTAAACTCCCATTTTAATCATTGAAACATCCTTAGAAGACGACAATAGCTGTCTCACATAAACTATTAACTTATGAGTAATTTTCAAATGATTGAATGATCCATACGAAACTTTCGGAGTTGACATCAAATGATTGTCTCACACAAATCATGTAAGATGTTTCAAGGCAATTTTCACATGATCATCTTTTTACTTATTATTTAGTTTCCAACAAATAAATTGTTTCCAACTAAACTCGTCAAGAATAATGATGAACGTAGCTAAAGCAAAAAGCTTCCAACACGTATTTCGAGAAATAGATAACCGAGTTAAACTTAGCTCGAAATATCAAATGTGTATAATATAAACGTCTATATAGCTATACGACTTAGTCCCATTAGGAGATAGAATAGAATATACTTCTGAGTGATAGATAAGTTTAAGTCTCCACATACCTTTTGTTGATGAAGTTCCTCCAAGCTCTCCCTAGTAGATCTTCGTCTTCAATCGATGAATGTCGTGAAGTCTAAAGACCAACTACACATTCTATCCTAATCTGAGACATAGTTATAAGTAGACTAGAAATCAAAACTTATAGTTTTGATCAACTAAACTTGACAAACAAGCTTGAGATAGCAGTGCTGGCGAGTTCGACCGAGCAATGCTCTAACAAAGAGCAATTAGGAAAACTTGAAAGGAGACTTGAAGAACTGGAAGATATTTTTGTGGATTTGGATGATTGGAGAACACTAATAATGGCCTCACAAAAGTATAATGGGTGGAGAGAGCTACAACAAGACAAGAATATTACATGTTAACAATTCTAAGAGCTGAAAAATTGAGAAGCAGAGCAAGAATCACTCACACCAAGGATTTTGAGCACAACACTTAATATTTTCATAGAATGTTAATGACATGAGGAGGAGAAACTACATTGGCTCAATCAAATTTAATGGCATCCTGACATCAAATGAAGGTGAGATAAAAAATAGCATTGTGGATTTTTTCAAAAACAGTTTCCAGACTCAACCTCAAAGGACAGTAAACATGGAAGGTATAAATTTTCCAATCATTTTTGAAGATTTGAGTACTTGGTTAGAAAGATACATTGATGATGAAGAATGTGTGGCAGCTATCAAAAGTCTTAGACAAAATAAAGTACCAGGTCCTGATGAATTTCCTATAAGCTATTATCTTTTGTGTTGGGACTTCATTAAATATGATCTTCTTAATGTTGTCAAAGAATTATAGGATAAATCTTTTCTTGATTGGAGGTTGAAAAACACCTTCATTGCTTTAATCCCCAAAAAATATTTTATTGAGTAAATAAAGGATTTGAGACCAATTAGTCTCATTCACGGGGCTTATAAAATTGTTTCCAAAGTCCTTGCTGAATGATTCAAGCAGACTTTTCTTATTATCATTTCTCAGCATCAAACTGCTTTTGTCAAGAAGAGACAAATCCTTGATGGAGTTTTAATAGCTAATGAGCTTATTGATTCAAGAATCAGAAGTGGCAAACCAGGTATCTTATGTAAGGTAGATTTTGAAAAAGCCTTTGATCATGTCAATTGGGATTTTCTGGATGAAAATTTTTCAGTTAATGGGCTTTGGTGTTAAATGGAGGCAATGGATCAGATGTTGTGTTGAATTCACAAGGTTTTCAGTTCTTATTAATGGGAGTGCAACTGGCTACTTTAAAAGAAAGAAAGGAATTAGGCAAGGTGACCCAATTTCACCTTTCTTATTTCTTTTAGTGGGAAAAGATCTCACTTTTATGATTAGAAAGGCTCAGGAGCAGGGTATTTTATCTGGTTTTCAAGTTAAGAATGATGGTTTTCATGTTAGTAATTAGTCGTTTGCAGATGACACACTCATCTTTCTTGATGCAGATATTGAGCAAGTAAAAATTAAGGCTTATACTTCTATCTTTTGAGATGCTTATAGGTTTAAAAATTATTTTTGCTAAAAGCCAAATTTTTGGTGTTTGTTATGATGGTGATCTAAATGTATTTTTTTCTCTTCTTGTATGTTACAAAGGTGTTTTGCCTACTACTTATCTGGGCCTTCCTTTGGGTGATAAATATGGTGGTGTGGCTAAATGGGACAAAGTGGTAGACAAGTTCATAGCTAGCTTACCTGGCTGGAAGAAACCTCTTTTGTCCAGAGCTGGTAAGATTACTTTAGTTAACAGTGTGCTTGCTAGTCTTCCAATTTATTACATGTCTCTGTTTGAAATCCCTTCTTCTGTGTTAAGAAAGCTTGAAAAACTCATAAGAGATTTTCTTTGGTGTGATAATAAGGGAAGAAAAAAGATTCATCCTGTCAAATGGAAAGCTTTGTGCAAAAAGGAAAAATTTGGGGGGTTAGGTATAAAGAATTTTAAGATGGTTAATCAAGCTCTACTCTTTAAGTGGTCATGGAGATATGCTACTGAAGATGATGTTCTATGGAAAAAGACAAGTGATGTTGTGTGGTCTCCTAAATTACCAAAGTGCACTTATGACAGGTCTGTGTGGAAATCTATTATGAAGAATAATTCTTTTTTTCTAAAGTTTGTCAGATTCAAGGTCAACAATGGAGTTCTAGTTAGATTTTGGCAGGATAACTGGTTGTATGCACATCCAATTAAAACTTGTTACCCAAACTTTTTTGCACTTTCCAGAGCTAAACATCTTTTTGTAGATGAAATATGTGTTATAACTGGAAATTCAGTTGCTTGGGAACTTCATATTCCTAGAAGACTAAATGTTGCTGCAAGGGTGGAGCTCAATTTCTTTATGCTGACCTTCAATCTTTTCAGTTCAATCTAAGTCAGGAAGATGAACTTTTTTGGCCTCTTACTCCAAATAAGTGTTTTTCTGTGAAGTCAGTTTATGATAATCTCTCTTTAGAGGATTCAGCAATCTTCAAGTTCATTTGGAGCTTGAAATGTCCTCCTAAGATTGGGTTTTTCTTTGGAAAATTGCTCATGGGAGACTTCCTACCAAGGATTTCCTTCTAAGAAGGAGAGTTGAAGGACCTGAAACTTGTTTATTCTGTGCTGCTCAAGAAACTACTTCTCATCTTCTTCTTCACTGTGATTTTGCTAAAAAGGTATGGGATGTTTTGACTGTCAAATTAAAGTGGCTTTACGTAATGCCTAAGGATGTTATTCCTACACTGCAAGCATCGCAACTTTCTCTTTCTGACAAGGTAAAGAGTGATATCTGGAAGCTGGTACCTGTTGCTATCATTTGGTGTGTTTGAAGAAAAAGAAACAACAAAGTTTTTAATGACAGTCAAAATTCTGTTGTAGCTGTTGGAAATAAGGCAGTGTATGTGCTCTTCACTTGGTCTCTTGCTTTCAAGGAGGTTGAAGAGATTGACTCAAAGGAGGTGATGAAACATTGGCGTAAAATTTACTTTAACATTGTTTGAGTGCTCTTAATCTGTTTTGAGCACTTTATTTTTCCTTCTTTTCTTTTTGTACCTGGCTAGGGTGACATAAATTTTTTGTGCCCTCTGATTTTTTTGATCAATATATCTTTTCTTTACCGTTCAAAAATAAATAAATCCCATTCTTGTGCACCAAAATTTTACAATCTTATACGAGGTCCTCGGTCAATATATATATGGCTTATAATTATAATTATTAATTATGTAAAATCACATGGTGTAAAGCTCATCCAGGTATAGATTGGTGGTATGCCACACCCTGTAGATGATAAAAATATGCATCTACTAACAACCGACGCTTGGAGAGTTCAAGCGCCAATCTATCAGGTAACTCCAAAGATCCGAAATGACGGCCTGCAAGCTGGGTCTCGAGTTGCGGCCTGGACCTCGACCTCCTGTGGAAGTTAAGGTCTTAGAAAGGAAGCTAAGGGGAGGTCTGAGAAAGTAAGCTAAGGGGCAGAATTGTAATGATTAAGACGGACCTTGTAATGTACCAGTGTTGTGAATGGTGAGCCTTGTAATGTACCAGTGTTAAGAAAGATAACAAAATTTTAATTGAGTGCACCTTGGATACGATTTTTAACTCCATGCCAGTGATTTCATCATTGTTAAGAAAAATCGATGCAGCATGTGACAAAACCATGAACGGTATGCTCATGATACTGTGAGATATATAACCACGGTTCCAATTTTTATCGTTGTTTCGTTTACAGTTTTGCTTCCAATAATACTTTTGTGCTTTTAAATGATTAAATTGGTAAACTATAAGAATGAGATGTGTATATGATTCAAATACAATTTTGTTTTGCTTCTTTCTTTTACCTTCGCTGCTAATTTCAACAATGAAGTTGTTTGTGTGGTTGTTGAGAACTCCATCTACCCTTTACTGGCGAACAGGGGAAGATGATTGTAGGCCGTCTCTTGCTCTCCTCTAAATGAGGAAAATCAATGGTAAAGTGAAGTCCACGGCTCTCGTGCCGCGATAGTGCACTGCTGACAACTAACTTCGCACAACAAAACAGATTTCTCATTTCACCTGCTTCAAGTCCCACCATCGACACTTCCCACCCTTTCTGAAACAGATACTCTTCCCATTCAGCCTCTAGCTCTCCAATCCTTTGCTCTGCCATCTTCAGTCGACTGGTGGACCTTAAAATTCCCACGTAATCCCACATTATTGATTGAAGCTCCTCCCTCACATCCCTCGTTCTCTGTGTTATCTCTTCCAGTACCGAGTTCTCCAAAGAGACAGGTACAACAGGATGAGCCCAAGAATCTGAAGCACCAAGATCAAGATGTGAATTTTCCATGTGGTCAATAGAAGGTTGTACCGCTCGCTGTGCAAACACGAGTGCTTCAAGCAATGAGTTGCTTGCAAGTCGGTTTGCACCATGCAACCCAGTACATGCTACCTCGCCAGCCACATATAACCCACGGATGTTTGTCTCTCCTTGGAGTCCAGCTCGGACCCCACCACACATATAATGAGCAGCAGGAACAACAGGTATTGGATCACGGGTAATGTCCAGTCCATGCCGTAGGCACTCAGCAGCTATGTTCGGAAAGTGGGCAAGGATTTCTTCCCTTGGTTTATGGCTTATATCAAGTAGGACATACTTCTCATTACGTTTCTTGAGTTGGTCATCTATACTTCTAGCCACTATATCCCTTGGAGCAAGTTCAGCTCTTTCATCATAATGAAGCATGAACCTTTCCATACCTAGGTTATATAGGATGCCTCCGTCTCCTCTGACAGCTTCTGTAATGAGAAAAGAATTGTCCCGGATCTTGGTTGGTTTGGTTGGAAGACCTTCATCTGCCAATGCAGTTGGGTGGAACTGCACAAACCTGAGAAACAAGTGAGGAACTTAAAATTTTCTCAATCATCAGACTAAATCACCTATTAAAGATCCATTAAATTTCATATGTTTTGGCACCAGCACATATAACATCAAGATTTTTTAATGGTTAACTACTTACTCCATGTTGGAGATTACGGCTTGTGCTCGATGAGCCATGGCCACCCCGTCACCAGTGGCTACCTGCGAAATATACCACAGATGAATCAGATGGTAACAGAATGTGCAAAACCCGAGTAAGGGATGACAAAATTTATAGAAAAATAAAACTCTTGTTACTGTCTCAACCGGTAAAAAACTATTATGTTATTATATGATAATAAGGTTGCCAGATCTAATAACATGGTTGGTTTGTATATGATAGTAGGTGTTTTGTTATTATCATCAATTTGTTCTGAACTGGTAGAATGTTAATTGCACTTGTAATTGATAATTTGACTTGTAAACTAGAAAGACGGTTACAGAGTGAACTTAAGAAAACACACGAACAAAAAAAGGTGCTACTATGTGGATTGGAACTGGCGAAACTGTAATGGATAATCCCATTTCCTCTAAGCCAAACTAGTACATGCTTCTCAGAAAAAAAAAAAAAAAAAAAAAAAAAAAAAAAAAAAAAAAAAAAAAAAACAAAAAAAAAAAAAAAAAAAAAAAAAAAAAAAAAAAAAAAAAAAAAAACAGAAACAAATCAAGAGATTAAGAAATACCGGCGGATTAGTAGTTGAGGGGTAAATATGCCCTGCTCCACCCGATGCAAGTAAAGTTACCTTTGAGATGAATCTAACCACCTGAAATTTCACACCTTTGAGAAGTTAAAAGAGTAAAACTGTAGATGGGTTTGTGATCAGTCATCATTGAACTGTTCTTAATGATAAATAAATAAAAAATCTAAGACAAGGACTGCTTTCTACATAATGAAGTTCTGAAAATGAGGAGTTACTGTTGAGAATTCAGTTATTTTACCTCTTGTGTTTCAGAATTCAGGGTGTCCACCCCATGACAATAAATTTCTGAGCAATCCTGCAGTTCATACAAACATGTTTTTGAGGAAAACGAATCAACATATTGAAGCTTTTTTAAACCAAAAACAAGAAGAGGTGAAAATTCCTCTTAAAAGTGAACGATCTGCTAGTGCTACTTTGAATTTATTTCATTGTAATACTTCACATGAATAGAGCAATTGATCTTAAGACAAGAGGAATGGGAAACCTGGGAAGTCAGCAAATCTACAGCAAAATGGTGTTCAAACATAAATATGTTAGGATTGTCATGAACTGCTTTCAGTAAGGCTCTCTCTATCTCCCTTCCTGTCATGTCAGCGGCATGAACAATTCTGTGATGAGAGTGCCCTCCTTCCCTCGCTAGATGCAAGTTCCCATCTTCTCCATGATCAAATGATGCACCAAGATCAATTAGTTCTCTGACTCTATCAGGACCTTCTGTACACACCACCTGTATGGAGCTAAAAAATAAACTTGAGAGAGACCTGGAGGATCAAACTATATTTTTTCCATTTACAATTACTCTGTAGTGAAACTTACTCTGACAGTTTCCTCATCACATAGATATGCCCCTGCCACAATGGTATCCCGCATGTGATTCTCTACAGAATCTAAAGGGCCCAAAACAGCACTGACACCACCTTGCGCATAATTTGTGTTACTCTCATGAGGCTCAGCTTTTGTAATCACCGCAACAGATCCATGTTTTGAAACTTCGAGAGCATATCTTAGGCCAGCGACTCCACTGCCAATGATAGCAAAGTCAAAATACTTGGTGGCATCATTTCCGAGGCATGATACAGTAGTAAGAGGTCTGAATGGGGCTCTGTTATTAATAAAGGTAGTTCTGAAGAATTCGTGTTCTCGAACCTGCAAGCACTTGGAAACTCCACATGACCTGTAACATCGCCAGCAAGATTTTAGCCTTCCCATTAAACAATAACCATGACACAAATGCTATCTAAGCGACAAAAAATAGTATCTTCTAATATGACAGCCTAGAAAAGAAATTCAATCTATATAGTTGAAATTAAATGATTCCATGGCAAGATGCAATAGCCAACCATTCAATTAGATGGTATTGAAGACAGAAATTTATAATATTGAACCCATACCACGAAATCTCTCTTTTTGTGCACCTTTTGAATGTTATGCCAGATGCCCAAGAAGCTTCTTTGTGACCATGATGCTTATACAACTTAAGTTTACAGTACAAAACTGAACTTCCAGATACAAGGCCTGTCGCCATTGCAATAATTCTGCTAGGAAAAAGAAATCAAGTTTAGGTATCAAAATGATGGAAGTCTTTCGAAACTTACATTTGTTTTATTCAGTAAGTGTTATAGTTAGTCAAAACAGGAGAAATATTTTTTAGCCGGACGGAAACATACCAGTACACGACCAAGATTCCAAACTTGCTGATTATTCTTCGAACTACAAAAGATTCCTCCTCACTAGCGGATTCTTACTTTAAGTGTGCTTCACAAACTGGCTGTAGTCAGAAAAAACATGAAGAAGTATGCACTAACATAAATCTTTGCAAACCATTCATATTATACATAAAAGAAAATCGAACTTCAGATAAACACTGGAAACAGATTCAATTTTCCTAAGAAGGCGGCTTCACTATAATAAACTTGTTTAACAACCAAACATAACGCCTGCATAAGCAAAACAAAAACTGAAGAATCTCCTCAAACATATATATAAATATATACATATATATGGTAGACTACCCATGTCTATTTGAAGTCTATCCTAGAGGAAAATCAAAGATATTGAATTCCCATTAAATGAAACAAATAAAACAACTCATAGAAGAAACCCAGATTGCAAAACCTCCAAAAACAGTTATATTTTTGACAACAATGAATGAATCAAATAGATGAGTGAATATCATCAATACACTTACTGTTCTTCTCTGTTGAATTGAGCCCAAGTGTGAATTCTAACTCCTTGGTTTTTATGATATTCGAAAACAATGAATCTAAAGAAAAACAAAGAAACAAAACCGCAGAGATTCTCAAGCTTCAATTTATATATTTTATTGAAAATTCTAGTATCAGGATTTAAAATTCTGGAGAAGAAAATAAGAATATCCTACATTTCCGAAACGCCACAATCTGACCTTTTTCCTTTGTTTTTTTTTCGTCTTCTTTCTCGGCGGAAGAGCTTTGTTTTGTCAAGAAACATCCTCCTTGAAATACGTGCTATTGGCGATCAAATCCGTGGCCCACGCTCTTTCCTTCTTTTCGTTTCCTTCTCTTCTTTTTTTACTAATGTTTAACTTTCTACTTTTGTAATCAAGAGATTTCTAAATCTTAAATCCTATGAATTGCGATGCCGTTGACTCATGATTTTTCTCAAGCATGTTTATGTGTGATCGTATTCATGTTAAAAATCTAGAATACGAAATAAAGTTTGGCTAAGTTAGGCAAGATAAAGAGTGGCTGAGATTTGTTAAAGAGGGATTAATCTACAGTCGTGGTTTTTTCAATTAACCATTATAAATATTTTATTAATTAGTGTCCTAATAATTGCATATGATGAATGATTAATTAATTTTTCATGATAAATATTCATTTAATGAATCTGATAAATACATATTTTTATTAATAAATATAAGTTTATTAAAAACTATATATATATTGATCGGTAAAGAATTTGGTGCTGCCGAGTTTCGAACTCAGGTAACTTGTATCATCACCCAATGACTTTACCACTGTACTACAGTGACCCCGGTTAAAAATTATATTAATAATTTTTAATGGTGGTAGTGAAAGAAGTTGTGGATGGTGGAAACAGTGGCGGGTATTTGTGAGTGGTGGAGGTGGTAACATTACTGGTGATGGAAAAAATAGTGGGCGTGGCTGGTTTTTACGTACGGTGGTGAATGTTAGTGAATAGTATTGGACAATAATAGTTTTGTGTCTTTACAAAATGGGAAACATTTTATTGTGATAGATGTAGTTGGCTGTTTTTAGCACAACTGGTAAGGACAAAACACAAATATTTTGAGGAGGATACTAAATCATATAAGACAATATGATCATGACTGCTGGATCACCCAAATGGGATCCCAGCTATTTATAATACCCGATCGAATAAATCACGGTTTTTAGTATTAAAATAAAATTGATTACATTTCCAGAATACAAAACAAAGTTTTGTATAAGTTAGGCTAGATAAAGAACGGTCAAATTTATATTTGCAGAACATAAATCTACCGCTATAAATGATCACGTTTAATTAAAATTTAATAATAAATGTTCAATTGATATTTCATAATAAATGTTTCTTTAATTAATCAAATGAAAATATTGTTTTTGATACATAATAAATTTATTTGATATTGACCATATCAGTAAGCACTGATGGTGGGCAGTGGTGGGGATAATGGTGGTGGGTATTGGTGAGACTGGTGGAGTGGTGACGATAATGTGGTGGTGGAATAAGTAGTGGTAGTAGGGTGAGAAAAGGGGTCCTAAGATAGGTAAATTAAGCACTAATGGTGGTTGTGATGGTGGGTGGTGGTAGTGGGTCGGGATTATGGTGGTGGGTATTGGTGAGACTGGTGGAGTGGTGACGATAATGTGGTGGTGGAAGAAATAGTGGTAGTAGGGTGAGAAAAGGTGTCCTAAGATAGGTAAATTATTTAGTCACCCTTGGTTAAATTTTTTTTGTTTTGTTTTAATTTGATTTTAGTTTTCAAATTACTTTTTTTATTATTTTTAAAAATTAAAACAATTTTTAAAGGCCATATTTTTCCAAAAAAGAAGATGTTGTGATTTTAAGATTTGCCGGGTAGGGGCAGGAAGAAAAATGAAACCTATAAAAAAAATTGACCAAACACAAGGCTACGCGTGAATTAATTGTAATCGGTTCAGTTTCTCACATCTCTCTTTATTCCCCTTTTTTTGTCATGGTTTCTGTTTCTGTCATTATTTCTCCCCTACTTCATGGGATTATGAAAGGCTATGCGTGAATTAATTGTAATTGATTCAGTTTCTCACATCTCTCTTTATTCCCCTTTTTTTTTTCATGATTTCTGTTTTTGTCATTTCTCCCCAACTTCGTGTAATTATGCATGCTTGAGAAATAGTTCATGATAATAGGTAAAGAGACAAGAAAAGAAATGAATAAAGAATTAAATATTATTATAAATTTTAGGAAAATGAATAAACACAAATCTATGTAAATTGGGAACCCAACAATTTATATCAAAGAGAAAAATTAAATTCTAATGCTAACAGATTTTGCAAGATTAATCTAATTGATTTTAAAGTAATTTTAGGTGTTTTTAGTTTTGTTACAAGTTTGGTGAATGACCTTTAATGATATTTTTTTGAAGTAGTGAACGAAGTAATGTTATACTGCCCATAGGATTTGCTCTAACGATTAACTATGTTTGTCCCAAAGGGTTGTATGACTTACATACACAATATTAAAAGATTTGAGGATAAGGACATGTTTATTAACCAACTCCTCAAAACATTTAGACCTGGATCGATTGGTTCGATTCTTCTCAGATAATTATGACATGTATGAATCGATGGATACATTTGAAACACATATCCTTTCCCATGCCGTTACGGCACGAGTTGAGACCTAGTAAAATAATATATATCTAAGTCGTGTTGTCACGCACATGCGATAGTCAAAAGGAAAATGAACTCGATGTGTTATCATTTAGCACGATTGCTAAAGGTTGATACCACTTCTGCTAGGGGAGGGTACCAATCCAGTATCTAACGGCTGAGATTACTTTGTCTTATATGGATTGGTATCATCCCCTAGCAAATGCGGTATCAGCCTTTAGCAATCATGTCATTTAGATATATCTTTCTTTTTATATGCTTCCATTTTGCGCATATCTTCTTTTTTTTTCTTCTTCTTCTGCTGGCCAGAAGCACAAACACGGCAAAGGAAAACACACTACACAGATACAATCTCAGCTGCCAAGGAAGCCTGGACGCAAAGAGGGGGAGAAAGCAACCAACTGTCAGTGACATGGTTGATCCTAGCGTAATTAGCTAGACTATGGGCAACACCATTCCCATTACTATTGATAAATTCAAATCGGATCAAACTGAAGTCCTTCACCAATCTTCGGATTTCAGCTAGGTAATACCTTATTCTCCAAGGAGGGGTCTGATAGTTGGAGTTGATAATATTAACAATCACCTGTGCATCTCCTTCAATAATCCAATTAGCCACCGTTCTTTCTTTTGCGAATTTCGGAGCTTCAGTAAACCCTCAAGCTTCGGCACAAAGAGGAGATCTTTCCTGAAAGAAAACTGAATGACATCCTTCAAAGCCACCATAGTTATTTCTGGCAATAATCCCTCTTGGTGATGGCGTCGTCGTTGAATTTTATAACATTGATAGGAGGAGGGGGACCACTGAGATGGTGAAGAAGGGATCTCTTGAGCTCTGATCTGGGACATCCGAGGTTGCGGAGTTCATAACATTGTGGTAGTTCGAAAATAAGGCAGCAACATCGTTGAGAACTCTCCTGATATAGGGGGCCTTTCCTTCAAACACCAACATATTCCTAGCCTTCCACCAACACCATAATATGCATGCCAAAGACCCAAAGGAATGACCATCATCTTTGATCATTAGGATCTTATTTGGCAGGTCCTTGATGGAGGAGTACTGCTGGTCCTCAATACGCAGAGACAAGTGAGACGCAAACAGGAGGGACTGAGTACTAGGACAATGCAGAAAGAGGTGGTTGATAGTTTCTTCGTGCCCATCACATAGTTTGCACTTTTTGTCAAAACCAACAATAAATCTTCAAATATTAGCCAGCACGCCTAATCCATTCTGAATTACCCTCCATATGAAAATTTGGACCTTAGGAGGCATAGATTTTAAGTTCCAAAACTTTTTCCAACCAAAATCATAATTTGTAGGATTAGAAGTGTTACCCCTAGTGCTTGCCGACAACATATGGAACAATTTAGTAGTATAATCCCCTTTACTAGTGAGAGTCCAAACTAACTTGTCCTCATTAATGTCTTCCGCAAGCGGGATATTTCTGATGTGAGACACCTCCCATGGAGTGAAAGTATTAGCCAGCAAATCCACATCCCATATTTTCGGATTGTTCAGAATAAACCTTTCCACCTTGATCTCAGGCCTCTCCATATCCTCACTTGAGATAGGTTTGAACTCGTATATTGATGGGATCCAAAGATCATTCCAGGTAGAGATAGAAGCCCCATTTCCAGCCAGCCAACAACAACCATTCTTCATTACATCTTTCAACTTCAGCATAGCCTCCCATGTGCTTGAACAACTGTTAGTCTGGTTGAAGGTCCAGAAGTTCTTATCCTTTACATATTTGTCTCTTTGGATGACTTCCCAGAGACTATCCTGCTCATTCAAGAATCTCCAAACCAATTTCCCTATCTGAGCTTTATTGATGTCTTCTAATTTCCTTAGCCCCAGCCCACCATCAACTTTGGTGTCATTGAATTTGTCCCAGTTGATAAAGTGGGACTTTCTTTCGTATTTGTTGTGACCCCACCAAAAGGCTCTCACTATTCTTGTAAGTCTATCCAGGACAGTTTTGGAGATCAAACAATAGGCCATATAGAAGGGAGGAATGAGTGCTAACATACCTTGAATCAAAGTGGTCATACCCGCATAGTATAAGAAGTATCTCCTCCAGCCTGCAAGCTTGTTTAACATCTTTTCTTCAAGGAACTTGAAAGAAGCGCAGGACTTGTCAGATTTAAGAATATAAGCACCTAAACACTTCTCACCAGCAGACATGATTCGGATTCCAAGCCTTTGAGCAATCTCCTTCTGTCTGGTGGGATTGACACACTTGCTGAAATGGATGGATGACTTCTGAAAATTTGTCTTTTGGCCGGACCAGCTTGTGTATATGTTTAGGATATCTTACAGAGTTGTTATAGTGCTTTCATTGGGGACTCCAAAGAACATAAGATCGCCTGCAAACATTTGATGACTAACAGCAGGAGCGTACTTATTTATTCTGTAGCCATTGAATAGGTTAGCATGTTCTAATTTTTCCATTAGCCAAGAAAGACCTTGAGATATTAGAATGAACAAATAGGGAGAGAGTGGGCCATGGCTCATTCAAATATATATATCTTATTATTTTTGTCAGGTGTTTGGATTATAAACTAAGAAGTGGTTTTAACTTCAAGAAATCAGAAAGTAAGAAGTTAATTATGCGATGTTATTTCAAAAGATAATATTAATAGGGGGAAAGCCACTATTACTAGAGGGAAAGCTGACTTTAGTCTCGGCTATTTGACTTCGGGTCAACATTGGGTGGATTTAAAATAAGCTTTTCCCCTATCATAAAATTTTGGAGTTTAGTTTCGTATATCACCGTCACGTCCCATTTAACCCTAATTTTTTTAATTATTATCAACAAACCCTGGCTAATGGATTAGATTAATTTGATCCCAATATGAAGTACTAATATAGAAGTAAACTATATACCATATCCAACTGTTGGAGGTAGAAGTAAAGAAAAGAAACATAATGCAGAAGTTTATACAATCCGCTCTTCTTCCTTTCTCCTTGGAATGGATTAGTTTGCAGACTAGATATGCGAATTACACTATTTTGTATATTTGTTAAGGTTCTTGATCATTAAAAATTAGGGTCCAGTTGTATATACCCGATGTGATGAAGTTGGACTTGACTATGCAGTTGTTAAAAAATGAGATTCCAGTTGTAGATGATAGGAATAGGGTTTGTACAGGGAAATAACTATGAAAATTGTCGCTTCCTTTATGTGCAAACTTGTTTGAGATATACATGTAGCTGTATTGTACCTCACTGATCCAAAGGAGAATGTATTGTTGCGGATCATTATTTTACCCTTATAAGTGCAGATATATATCACTTGCACTTATAAGCTTAGTTCTCTCAATGTCTCTTACACAGATCCTTACAATTGCTATTGTTGGAATTTTTTTAAGGAAAATGCTTATAGTGGATGAATTGTACATGGCTACTGTTTTGCAATTATTTATTCAGATTAATTGCAACACTTAATTCTTTTAGTTTAGCAGGAACGTATATCCGATATCCCCGAAGTAGTTTTGATAGCAATAAAACCATATATTTATTAATTAAGTTCTAGAACATCAGTCAAAAAAGATTAGTCGACAGTAGACAAGTTTTGTTGAATTTGATTGACATGGATAACATACTAACACAACAACAGAGGGAGGATAGCATGGGAAGTTAAACTAAAAAAAAAAATATAGAGCAAATGATCGGGGAAAACTTATTATTAATCCACCCAATATTGACCTGAGGTCAAATATCCCTAGACCGAGTCAGCTTTCCCTCTAGTAAAAGTGGCTTTCCCCTTATTAATTATCTTTTAAAACGAGTTTTCCAAAGAAAAAAGTTAAATTTTTGTAAAGTAAAAGAACAGTTAACAGATGGAGACCTCTCTAACATCAAAGATACTGATAACTCTACTTGGTCATGGAGAAGTAGTAGGTCAGAACTAAATCTCATCGATAATTATAGCTGCTGGTGTGTGGGAAATGGTCAAAAGATTCTAATCTGGAAGCACAGGTGGATTAAAGAACAGAAAAGCTGGTTCTTCTCACCCTCAAAATTATAAATCCGTGCATGAACTTTTCTCTCAATCTACAGGCAACTGGGACGTATCTCTCATATTCTCCCTTTTTGATGATTCTACGGAAAGAATGATTGCTAAATCCATATACATCTGCAACATGATGACAGACTAGTGTGGACTCTTGAAAAAAGCGGCAACTTTTATGTAAAACCAGCTAATCGCAGGATGTATCCAAAATGATTCAGTGGGGCTAAGAATGCAAAGCATTTTCAAAAAAATTATGGAAACTCCCTCTCCTGCCAAGAATGAACCATTTTACCTGGAAATGCATCAAGGACATACTCCCTACTAGAGATAAATTGGAGCATATTATTCAGGATGGTGACATCTCTTGTCCTTTTTGTAATCAGGTCTCAGAAACAGCAGTTCACTGTATCCTGGAGTGTCCTCTAGTTAAGGTAGTATGGTTTGCTTTTTGTTGTATTGGGTCTTCATGTTCAACACAATGGTAGCTTAAGTTCCTGGCTTTGTAGATGGTTTGACAGGTTGAGGTCTAAACAAATCCAAGAGGAGGAAATATGTAAAATTGTTATTGTCGCATGGTATATTTGGACAGAAAGATGCGAGAAGGTTTTAATGGGAGTATTTCTACACCAGAGAAGATCATCAAGGAATGTAGAAGATATATACAGGAGTTTGAAACTAAGCCATGTCCTCTTATTCACACAGTTAACAGACAACCTGGAACTAATGCCCACTGGTCTCCTCCTTCTAGAGGATCATATACTATAAATTTTCATGTCTCTTTCCTAAGTAGTAATTATACTGGTGGCGTTGGTCTAATCTTACGCGATTTTGTAGGTACACATGGAGGATCGAAATGCATCTACCTAACAAATGTTTATGGAGAAGAGCATACAGAGTGCAGAGGTTTAATGGAAGCGGTACAGTGGGCTAAAGATTTAGGACTGCCGAAAGTATCTTTTGAACTGGACTCAAAGTAGTAGCAGATGCAGTTAACAATGAAGATTTCAACATTGATTGGAGGCTTCGAAATTTTATCTTAGATATTAAACAACTTTTTAGAATTTTCCCCTCTTGGCATTGTCGATATGTTCCTAAAGAGTGTAATAAAGTTGCAGACATATTATCAAAGTTAGCTAGAGTTGATAAGTTGAGTGGTGTTTGGTTATTATCTCCTCCTAGTGACATTCTTATTCAATTACAGGAGGATAAACAATTTGTAAACATTTAAACCTCAATCTAATCTCATTAAGTCTAAAAAAAAATAAAAAAAAATGCTAACATGAACGTTAAAGACCGATACATCAAGACAAACCAAAAGTCAGTTCTAAAAACTTTGGCGAAACATAGTATTTTTCTTGAAGAGATGCACTGGAAGTAAATTATCCATTGTTTGAAATCGTATACTGAACTCATCCCAGTTCAGCTATTACTTTATGTATAAGATGATTCCGTTGGTTCATCAATTGGTAAAGCTTGTGCTCATCTCCAGGTTCAGGATTCATTTTTGGAGGATAATATATTAGAAACTCTTTAAACTAATACTCGTTAAATTAATAATCTCTTTATATTTATAGAATTTGATGATTCTGATTAAGCTTGCAGAAGCTTAAATTTAACTTGTTAAACTAATAATCTTTTTAAGTTAATAAAAAAATAATATCCTGAGGCCATTAGTTAAAGAGTTTCTATTATAATCCTTCTTGGTAGTAATGGCAGCTCCGGTCCATTCAAATAACAAATAATTGCACAATTACATGATTTCAATTGTACTAAGGTTGAGAAATAACTCATGCAGCAACCTAATCATCCCATTTCTTTCCTTGCTTGCCAGTCTTTAATTTTACGGTGTCTGGAGCTAAAGGCCTAATTGCACTCTAATCAAGCATCACTAAGTGTCGAACTTTGACAAGATCTCTTCCTCGATGAATGGTTGAAAAAACTGTAGTCAAATTTTAAAATAAAATAATGTGTCCATGCCTAGTGTGGCACGCAGATTGGGCCTTCACTTGGTGTTCTAAGTTAAGAGATTAGGGGGTAGGCAGAACTATATTAGAAGTAAGCATGTGACAGGGACTGGACCAAACATCCTATGTTAATTCATAGGACTGTATTAGAACTATAGCTGGCTCGATCAAATGTGACTCATTAATACATCATACATTTTGATTTTCTTTAACATCAGAGATGACACGCTCGCATATATTTTTACTTTATACTCAAACCAAGTTCCTCATTTATATATGTCACACCTCTTTTATCAAAACTGAACATTATTTTTTAATATGCATTTCAACTAACAGTTAGACGTATGAAGAAAAAAAAAAGAACATTTAACCCCAAACTGGAAAATAGTAATAAGGGGTTTCATGTATTCATATCAATATTGAGAATACCCTGATAAGTAATTAGTTAATCAAAATTGTGATTCTAATATGTTGAAATTGGATTCGGAATATGTTGATTTTTCATTGTATTATGTCGATTTCTTTAGAGTTCGAATTATGTATTACAATTATACTTGGGACAAAGAATTTGTTTCGCCAGGGTTTATCATTGAATCTTTAAAAGGAGAGGATACCAAGTACACCACCAACCTTTTTGTTCAGCAACCTGCATGGACAAAACCTAATACAATCCCAAGTATGTCATAGCAAAAACCCTTTAACTGGATTGTGTATAGACCAAAGGACCGTGTACCTGATTGTGTAGAAGAGTTCTTGGACGATCTCAAAAATCAATATCTAAGATAAATCTAGTTATATCAGAACTATAAAGTTTTAAATGCTAACAATATGAAACTTGTAATATGTCTTTCAAGATATGAATTCAAAGAAAAAGTCTTGCTTTGATCTTAAACAATAAGGACTTAAACTATCTAGATTGATTACGTACTACTTGTTATATTACTATTATAAAGATAAATAATATAATGTGGAAAAGGAAATAACACACTGGAAGAAAAACCCTGGGACCTCATCCAATTTTGAACACCACACTGCATTAAACCGATACAGACACTAGCCTACTATCAGACTTCGCACTGGACTATAGTGGAGACCGAATTCATCGTCGAAGCAATTCAGTTGCAGTCGTGCTCCTTACGTCTCTTGAATCTCGCAAGATCCTACACACTTGATGCCCTTAGTTGAAGTTCTTTACAGCCTAAGAGTTGCTTCAACCTCGGTGAGGACTTTTGTTACCTATCTGCCTCTAACAAACAAGATTATTTGATTTTTGTTTTGATAAGTTTCAATCTAGGTTTGGAAATCTTCTTGTAGTAGACAAGTCTAACAAACCTCACGGATCTGGAACACTTACATTCTTATCAAATAAAAGCCTAGATCACTAACCACCTCTTAAGAACAATCCAAATAAATCAAATAAGAGTTTCGGTATCTATCTTGAGGAATCACAAAATCTGAGAGGAAGAGAACTTTGTGATTTATATCATTCTTGTTCCTGGTATAAAGTTCGTGAACTTCAATAACCAGTTGAACAAAACCCGGATACAAGAACTATCAGTTCAAAATATGGTCTGACCGGGCTTCATGAATCCTAAGTGAAGTCTTCAAAGTCGCAACTTAATACAATTTTATAAATAAACTTAGGTTATAGAGGACGACTCTAGTTATGCAACTCGGACACAAAAGTGCCAGGGATATTAAGAAATCTTGTTGCAAGAGTCTTTGTATTTATTGATTTTCAAGGCTAAAAGTAGTTTTGAATTCAATCTCGGGTTGGTTGAGATTCAAGTAAACACTTTCCCAGTTGATATGAAATTCCTAGTTAGGAATTCATGTAAACATGTGAGAAGTCTTCCTTGAAATTACACAGAATAATATGCACTATGGTCCGGATAGTTGGAACTATGCATAATGATAGTCCACAACAGCTAAGTAAGCATGCGAACTTACAAGCAATAACAGTGTTCGATAACACTCAAGACTCAAACAATAATCCACAATCCCAAATAGATTTTGTGAATAAAGTTATCTTAGAAGTCTATATGAGAGATGTAGCAAAAGTGAACTAGTTACGAGAAGGTATGCAGAAACAAGTTTGCTTAACCTTGGGCAGTTCGTGAGCTTTTGCCTTTTGTGCATATGATACTGGGTAGGTATGCAAACCGGGTATGCATACCTCTAGGCAGTTCGCGAAGTCAGGCTCAAAGTCTATGAAAACCAGGTATGCATGCCTATGGCAGTTTCCGAAGTCAGCTTGAAAGGGTATGCTGCATGCAGACAAGGTACTCATACCTTCACCCATTCCCGAACTCAGATGAAAAGCGTATGCAATTCTCTCAGTAACAAATTTGAAATATTCTCAGTAGCCATAAACAACTTGCCACTGTTTTCTTTGGGAAATTTCCAAATGATCAACTTAAAAAAATAGTTTGTGAACAATAAAATTGTTCTAATTAAGATTGCTAAGGATCTATGAACATACATTGATCATATTTTAAAAGTGTAACCAAGATAAGTCTGAACTCGGAATTTCATCTTTGCAATTATAAATGTACTAAAATCATACGACAACGTCTCATAAAATATATAGAATGGTAGATAAGATGAGTAAATATGATAGGTCAGTCTTCACATACCTATTTGTTGATGAATTACCCGCAACTGTCTTCTTTTGTACTCCAATCTTCAATCTTCAAGGGTATTCAAAAATATGTGATACTCAACTACCATACTCTAATCCTAGTTCGAGACTTGACTTTAGTATATTATAAATCAAGATAGAGTTTTGTGCAACTAACATTGACAACAAGCTTGAGATAACAAAACTTGTGAGTTCGACCGAGCGATGATCTAACAAATCTGTTTTGGGATGAAAAACTTAAATGAAAAGGTTGTAAATAAAATATGAATCTTGGTTATGATCTTACCGTTTCATTATTTACAGACTTACATGTTTTATGAAGTTACAAATAAAAGCATTAAGGGGTATTAAATAAACTCTTGTCGGGCGTGTGAAAATAACTCTTTCCTTTATACTAATTAGATTTTTTTAGGCATTTCACTATATATATTATTTCACGTTGGTCCTTTATTTTATACTAGTGGTGCACCCGTGAAACGTTGCCCAAATTATTCGACTTAAGGTTTTTCTTTCTCTCCTTTTGTGGTTTCCCCCCAAATTACCGGTTATCACCACAAATACCTTGTTCCCGTGAATATCCACAATTCCACCGACTCTTGGTTCTCAACATGATCAAGTGTAAATGTTGTGGAATTTTTTTTTTTTTTATGATAAGTTAATATACTCCTAAAAATTTAAAAAGTGTGACCAAGACAAATTCTCCGCATTATCGCACTTATTGTACCAATCCCAAGAGTTCCATATGTTTTCTTGTTTTTGCCTGATTATGTTCGAGTAGCCGTTTAAATTAAACAAATCGATGTTGTAAGTTATGTTTGTTGGGAACTTAGAAAATTCCAACATCGCCAAGATTAATTAGATTTATAATGTGTGTAATTCTTAGGGAAAACTAACCTTCCAAGCCGATAAGTTGCCTATATATTTATTTCTGTAAATGCATTTTGTACTGTTCAGTTTGTTTTTTTTAGTCAGTTTACGTATGTCCAAAATTTGGATGTTCCTGATTACAATGTAGATATATAAATTAGACATGTCGTCTTTGAAGTCTACTTTAGCTTAGTGAAGGTACTGATGTATTCCCAAACATAAGTTAGCAATTTCCTTTATAGAGCCGTAAAGATATCAACTCTAATTTAACTGATATCAGTACTCGGTATGCTCGAGATATTCAATCCATGTCGTCCGTGAAAATGTTGGGATAAAGTTTATAAAAGTTAAACAGTAGACATGCTCGAAAAAATGATTTAATACCGACTGTCCGACAGTCAGCATAACTGGTGACTCTTTAAATTACGCCTACTATGTAACCAAGAATAACCCTTTAATTGGGACATTATTGGACATAATCGACATACTTAAAAGAATACTTCAGTGCCGAGTACAAATTTGGAACTCTATGCTAACAAATATCCAAAGTTACTCCCAATTTTAAGCAATAGTCAATGTACTTGGTGACATATCATATTATGTCGTCTGTGAAACTAATAATAACCCTTTAATGGGGATATTATTCGACACAGTCGGTATTGTAGGATTTTTACGAGTATGTCTCTCGTTGACTGATAAATTGACAAATACTTACTGTTAGCATGGCTATACGATGAATACCATATAAATTCTTTGAAGTCGACATGGCATTCATCATTCATATGGTATTTATATGGTATTCATCGTTTAGCTATGCAGACTCTAGGTCTGTCTACGTCATTAACCATTCGAATCAAACGATTTTTATTTTTTTTACATTTAATCTCATTTGGACCTATATCTAAGTACCTAGATGTTCATTCAAAGTACGTCTCTCGTTGCTTGAAATAGCTTCATCTTCTTCTGTAGTATATGGAGCTCGCCGAACTAACAATGGTCGAGACATCTTTCAACAAATTTGTAGAAGTGAAGATTTTTTTTTTTTTTTTTTTTTTTTTTTTTTTTTTTTTTTTTTTTTT
>JAJJMB010014738.1:1055398-1169431 GCA_023531105.1 Papaver atlanticum | reverse complement strand
ATTTTTTTTTTTTTTTTTTTTTTTTTTTTTTTTTTTTTTTGTAGCTTAAAGAAGACTAAAGAGACTAGAGTGTGTAGAATATGTGAATTTGATTTTGTAGTTGAAGTGAGAAGTATTTATAGAGCTCAAAATTTCTAGCCGTCGGATGACGAGGTTCTAACCGTTCATATGTAGTCGTTAGCGTTTGATAATCGCCCGCTGGCAGGTAAACTAAATCTGCTCAATTTTTCTTCTCCCGCTGACGAGTTTTCTTCGTCCACGAGGTTCTAAATGAGACCCGCGACTCATGTTTGTCCGCAGTGAACAAACCAACAAATTTGTTGGTTTGACCACCCGTTTTTAATGAAGAAGGAATAAACATGGAAGAAAGGCCAGATTTCATCAAGGGTATTGAATTACCAAATGTATGTTATTATCGTTTTAAATAGTTTGTAAGTTTTTGGGTTTTTCTGCCTCTTTTTTTATAAGCTATGTTGTAAACTTTAAGCTATTTACTAATACATTTGGATTTACCAATAAAAAAAAAGAGTCCATAGTGGGAACAAAAAGAACAAACTTCATTCCATAGGAATTGCCCTAAGAATTTGATTACTCATAAAAATCGTAAATTATCAAAAGTATCGCAAATACCATCTTTTTGGTGAGATGAGATTCACCAATATGAAATTGGTCACTAAAATCTATCGCTTCCCTCAAATTCAAATCTCCCGAAATTGGATGCTTTAGGCTAACCCCTATGGGCTAGATTGAGCTGCTAGATTGGACAAAGAGTGTTGCAAATCAAAAAAAAAAAGTGTGGTCTAAAAATTAACACTACTTCTCTCAACTTCTCTTTCCTAGCAAGTGCATGCAGTTCAACTAGCAGCGAGATTGAAACGCTGAATCATTCAGCGCTGAACCGTTCAACGCTCACAAAAATCACACGGCTGAAATTTAAAGCGCTGAACCAAACAGTGCTGGGCAGTGGTCCCAGCTGACGTGGACTGCTAGATAAACTGCTAGATTAGAAGACCATAGGACTTAGCCTTAGTGGGACTTCAAAGCTATTAGTATTTATTTCCCCTTATTTATTTTGGAGTATTTTTTTTTATGATACGCGAAAGCCGGACCCAGACCCCTACCCGAACCCAGCCAGTTGGACTGGCCCCACTGCCAGACCCAACACCGCTAAACCCACTATACAACTAATCCAAACCTTTACGGCGGCGGGGATTGAACCCCGGACTTCCTCCACTGAGCTATGTTCTTGGACCCTATTTTGGAGTATCCCGACCGTGGGTTCTTTCTTACGGGGATAGTCCGGTCTAGGATCATCCATCTTATCACATCCCAGCACACATCTCAATAAAATCCCACGACATATTGACAGCCAGCCAGAGTGACGTGTTAATTACGTACTAACCCTAGGATGTTCGATGTGTACACTGTAAATTACTTAATGGCGGAGAATTGATTATCCTTTTCTTGAGTTCTGTTGAGGTTGAAAGTTGTTTAACTCTTTTTTGGCTCCTTTCAGACATTTTCGAGACGAGCAATATCTGACGTGTTACTCTCTTTATCTTCTATTTTCTTCTCCGTCTCTCCGAAATCTTTCATCTACCATTTACTAGTACTACTACTGTTATTTTTCTCTGATTTAAAATTCCCCAATAGATCCATCTATCAAATTAACTTGGAGGTGGGATTTCATCCAAGGAATTGGTGGTTGACTGATGGGGAGTGAATCAAATTCTACTCCAACTACTCTTTCTGATGATAATTCACAAAATCCAGGTATTAATTATTTTTTTTGTGCGTAGTTCATCTATCTTTTCAATTTGTGTTATTTATCGAGTTTCTAGGTCAGTTTTAGAGTATGTTTAGACATTGTTAAATAGCTGTAGTTTAAGGTTTGTAATTTATAATTGTTGAGAAATTCTTCCTGTTTTGTTGTTTTAGGATGCATAAGAGCAAACCAAAGTGCTTACTTCTGTAAAATATCATGGGTTTTAGTTGATTGTTTGTTCTAGAATATTTAGTTTAGAGTTAAGAAATAAAACCATCTGATATTAACACCCTAAATTTCTATGTACTCTTGAGCTAAAGTTTTATAGGTGTCATAAGATGAATCCTATCTCATCTTGCTATTTGGTTACATCTTCAGTTTTCTACATCATCATCACTTGCTTCATCTCTTAATGGTGTAAATTAAAGTTTCAAATTTATTCAACAACAAAATACACTTTTCATATATAACTAGTCTTTGGTAAAGAGTGCTAGTAAGTATACTTTCACAACAATTGCATCATCAGTTAAGTATAATTTTGTATGAAAGTATATTTTTCTCATGAGATAGTTGTGTAATACAACACAAACTGGATGGTTTCCCCAAGATTTTAATTTACAATTTACTGTTTAGAATCGGGTACTAGTGCATACAGAATTATTTTTTGTTGTTGTTGTTGTTGTCACTGTTTGTGGCGGGATTTGCTTTTGCCCAAGTCAAATGATGGAGAATGGCATGGGGGATTCTTTGTTGCATAATTAGATTACTATATGAGAAACACTTAACTTGTCCCCGACATATGTTATTTTGGATATTCAATTTTTTTCCTGGATTCCAGAATCTTTATTGTACACGGATATATTATTACCTTAACTTCAGGATCAGACCCTCTAAAACCATTGGATGGAGCTGAGCAAGGTGCACCAGGGGAGACCACAGGAATTACTTCACCTCCTTCGGTTTTTGTCAATTCAGAACCAATAAGAGAGGATCAAGTGCAAAATGCTGTTAAATTTCTGTCACACCCAAAAGTTCGAGGTTCCCCTGTCATGTACAGGCGATCTTTTTTGGAGAAGAAGGGACTCTCGCGCGAGGAGATAGATGAAGCTTTCCGTAGAGTGCCTGTAAGCTAAATTTGTTGCCATTCAGAATATTTAGCCTTTAAACTTTATTCCTTGCTTGCAACAATGAACTTGACAAAAGGAACTTTTAGTCTAGAATTCTTTACTCAAGCCATGAGCAATTTCATGATATTCTTTGTATTACAGGATCCACCCCCACCAGCTACAACTACGCCGGCAGCTATCCCAAATAAAGGTATGAAGCTGTTAATAATTTCTCATTACAAATGATTGAGCTATGAAAGCTGGTATGGACCTTCTTATATGCTACAAGAAAAAGTCTTTTGAGCAGAATCCTTCTTGGTTACCTGGTGTGACTCTCTAATGTGTCTACTAATTTGATTATTGGTTTCAGATGGCCAGTCAACTTTACCTATCAATTCGCAGCCTCAGGTACAAGCACAAGCTCCACAGTCTGCAGTTCCTCCCCCTAGTGGCGTGGTTTCCAAAATGCGAGCCCGATTTCACTGGTCTCATGCTATTCTTGCCATAGGCTTTCTTGCTGCTTCAGGAGCTGGCACTGCACTTGTTTTTAAGGTATCATTCAAGCTTCTCCTTAATATAACTTACTTTAGCCCTCTTCCACAAGATAATATAACCCATGCATGGATATGAATTCAGGATATGTGTATGAGTTGTAAGATGAATTTTCAGTTACTGAACTTATAAACGGCAAAATGATTAGATAAAACTCTTCATTCTTCTTCTATCTGATTAGACATTTCTTCTGTAGAATGCTGTTGTCCCTAGATTGAAGTCTTGGATCCGCAAGGTCGTATTGGAAGAAGACGGTAATGACTCACTAGAGAAAAATACCTTAAAGCCAAACCCAGCTGAAGAGGCAGCAGCAGCCGCAAAAGCTGCTGCAGCTGCAGCTTCAGATGTAGCTAAGGCGAGTCAGGAAATGTTGAACTCAAAACTTGAAGGTGGGTTTATCTAATGAATGATTTGAGTCTTCAGTATTGCCCATGTGTATATTTTCTCGCCAGTTACTTGAATTTGTGACCTTGGCATGTATTTCTCAGAAAGAAAGTACCAAGAGGCCTTTATGAATATTATGGATGTCCAACTGGGGGAAATGAAGAACATGAGTAATGCTATCCGCAAATTGGAAAGTTCAAGGGAAGCAATTATCTCGTCAAACAACCATATAGAAGCAGTTAGATCTACATCAAGGACTGGTAAGTAATTTTATCATTTAGAGAATTTGGAGCATTTGGTAATTCCCTTGGGTTAAACAAATAAAAATATATTTAAAGACACAAGGAAAACAGGTCTTGTAGTTTGAATTTTTGAAATAACGACGAAGGAATAGCAGCAAAGTTGTCACTTTGTATTGTAGGGCTCAGTTCCTTGTGCTCTCATTTCCTGATAATCTATTCACCATTTCTTTTTGCTGCTAATGTGCAGGACCAAGCAATACCCAATTGATGAATTCTCTGTTTGACCAAGACTATGAAACAGTCTCTTACTCAGGTTTAAAGGTAATTTTCCTAAATCTTTATAAAGAAAATAGTAAACTAAGGTTCTTATTTTTTAAGTATGGATCTACTTCTGCGCTTATCTATGTCTATTTCCTTTTCTAAATTAGTTATTTTAATTCTATAACAATGTTCTTTTTCAGCAAGCAACAGCAAACGGCACAGCAAACATCGACCTAGGCTCAGGTTGTTTTTTCTGGCAAAAAACTTGATTTTCGTCTGATTTAGCACTAATCATCTGTTCCCAAATTTCTCACCTGTTTATGTCCTTACTCTTATATGTTATGGCCTATCTGCAGGTAGACCTCCATCAGCACCTGCCTCTACAGAGCCCTCTGTTGCACCACATCCTAAATCGTACATGGAGGTATTTATACATTTTCTCCGCTTTTATTCTGTGGAAATAAGGTAGCCACTGAGGATACTAGGCAATCATTACCATAATAGACACCAATTACTTAACTGCTTGGCTACACAACCTTTGAAAGTGATTGATTCATGTCTTGCATATCCAAAAAGTAGAAACACATCCAACATATGGTTTGTGAACCAAGAAATCAGTCTACAAAGTCCTGGAAATTGAGCATAATATTTGATCAGATAAATAAAGTGTTACTTTCTCGATTTAAAATATCCGTCTATAATGAATATGAATTACAAAAATTTTGTGTTGCAGATCATGGAAATGATACAACGAGGGGAGAAACCTCCTGGAATCAAGGTAAACACCATGTGCCCTTCGGTTTTCCGCATTCGTAATTGACCAAAATTTCTATAAGTTTAAGTAAACATAATCCTTTTTTTTCCCCGGCTGGGAATTGTAGGAGATCAATGATTTACCTCCAAACCCTAATCAGCCCCCATCTAATCCTCGGTTAGCTCCTAGAGTCAAGGTTTGTCTTCCGAGTTGTTTATCGTATTCTCTTTCCTGATTATCAGTTTAATCATTACATTCAAAAAATTTAAATTTAAATTTGAAATGGATTACCCGACTTTTCTTCAGCCCATGACGACGGGTCAATTTAATTGCTAACTAGGGTTTTTTCCGTGCTGTGTCTTTCTTATCTACAGCCATGGGAAACAGCTCAAGCCCAAAATGGATCATACTATACTGAGGGTTCAAACTTGAGGTCACAAGCTAACTTGCCCACATCTCAGTTAAATGGTGATGGTATGGAGCCTTCATGGCAGCGGAAAAATGTCAGGATCTCAGAATACGAAGCTGAAGACGAATCAAAATCATCCTACCGTTCACCGGCCACTGAGCAGGTGGTTAGGCGTGCATGGGTTCCTCCACAACCCCCACCTATTGCCATGGCTGAAGCAGCAACAGCAATTAGACAGCCAAAACAAATAATTCAACCAGAGCGATCAGATGAGGAAAAGCTGATTGCGTACCCTTCGGTTGAGGTCGATGAGTTGCAGAGGATCACAAAATTAGCTGAATCCGGGGGACAAGTTGAGATCAATGAGGTTAATGCAGATGAATCTCTATCCGTAGTTCGAGGAGACCAAGAGGTTGATGGTATAGAGGCTATGTGATATGCATGTGATAATCAGATGGAATTGTGAAATGATGTGAGAAATACTACCCTTAATGTATTAACAGCAATAAATAGGGATAGGGAAACAGATCATTCTTTCTCATGGTCTGATCTTAGTTTCAGAATATTGATGTTATGTAGTAATAAATGTGTCGGATTGTTGTTATCTGATGCTCATTTTACTGGTTTGCGTCAATGTGCGTCCATGATAGAGGTTTACTAAAAAAGGTGGTTCGACTAAATGATAACCACCGGACTTTATTACTAAAAATGTTTTTGTTGTTATTACTAAAAACCATCGGTGCTTCGAAGCCGTCGGCACAAAAAAGAATAATAAAAAGTCCATAGCTCATTAAAAAGTAGTAGTATTACAGAAAAGCCAGCATCCCCAAAACGTCACGTCTCTTTGTTGTGCTCATAGTCATTTTCCATAGCTCATCCTTTTTTTCTCCCACTCCTTTAATGCCTCTTCGGTATCACGAGACGTCTGTAATCAAAGGTTTTCGCACAAGCCAACTATGGAAGTCTCAGTTCCCAATCCCATCAAGCTATCTTTCTTCTATAGAATTGCTGATCAGCTTATTACCCAGGTTTTGTTTTCTTCATATTTTAGTTTTGACTGAAAAAATTTCATTCCATTGATATAATTTTGTGTTTCTTTTTTTTAGGCAAATCAGTGTAGAAATGAAAAGAAGATAACTGATCTTTACTGGACTATCAACAGATACTGCAGGTACATGCGTCTCTTCATTCATTTTTTTTCTTTATCGAATAATGAAGACCATCATATTTGAACGGAAATTTGATCACAAATGTTCATGTATATTTGTTTATTGTAGCGTTTATGGACAGTATATGCTGTTAATTTTCTGCACTGTTTGTGTCCAGTTTTATGTAAAACTGTTATTGTTGGGTGCAAAGTGCAAGTATAGTAGGATTCCTGTGATTTGAAACCCTAAGGTGTCAAATCTTTGTAGCACATTCTGAATCATTTGTCAAATCTTCGTCGCGGTCGAATGAGAGTGTGTTTGTTCTCCATTTGCAGTTTGATTTCTATTATAGCTCGACACCAAAGTTATTCGACCTACTCTTCTGAAGAAAAACTTCATCATAGTAAGGTATAAAATTACTTCATCAGAGTTATAATATTACCACTGTAATGGGAAAATAGGTACATTTTTTTTTATTGTGTGGTTTGAGATTATTCCATTGTTGATTCTCTTTTTCACTGAAGTGTGAAATTTCTTGGATAGTAATTGGGTCAGATACGCGAGGAGTTCACCAAAGAATTGGAACTTCTGAAACCGCAACTGGGCTGTATCTCTTTGAGTGGACGTGATCACTCCCCGCCAAACAGTGATCAGAGGTATTAACTTAACTTTTTCTATGTATGACGTGCTCTTTGGGGTACTGAATGTTCGAAACTAAAAAGAACCAGTATCATTATAAATAGTATTCCGGTTTCAGCAATGTCAGTAAGGGAAATATTGGGTTGACATCTGCTAGTACAGGAGAGTCTTGCAGTAGTTGCTCATCGCCCTCTTCAACCTTCTCAAACACAGAGTGTCTGCATCGCCAATATTCATCTTGTTACTCAATCTTTCCCCTCTCGTGCTCTTTCATTCGTACACGATATGCCCTGTGGTTCCGGTGTATCTCACGTCGATATTGCTGATTCGACCCGCGAGTATTCAAGATATTCTTACCAAGACATACACATTGTAAGAACTAAAATTCTATGTAATTCAATAAGCTTCCAAGGTTCTTTCCTAGAATTCTTGCCTAATGGATGTCCTCTTTAGTGAATGATGGGTGAATACTTTTTAACTCCCCAGTCAGCAAGATTGATGGATGATTTTATGGAACTTGCTAGTGACAACACAAAACAGGATGTGGAGACCTGTGGTATTCTTGGTGCTTTTCTTGTAAGATCTCGACACTTTCACATGGATCCCAAACTTTAATTGATACATCTCCACTGTTTGTAAGAGCTGGGATGGTTGAGTTTCAGAAGCACTCGAGTGATTATCTGCTTTGTATTTCCTATGTACGGAAGGACAATATATTTTATGATAATACCTAAGCAAGAGGCAACTTCCAGTTCGGTAAGCTCCCTTGAAGTTCTCTATTGTGGTGTCTGTCTCTGCAATATATCACCATTCTCCAAAGTGGCTGAAGTTTTTATCGACTAATCAATCCATTGAGTATAACTAATGGCAGTGCCAGGCTAGGAATGAGGAAGAGATCTTTGCCATACAGGATGAGCATTCCCTATTTTCTCTCGGATGGATCCATGTAGGTACCTTTAGCTTAGTCAATTCGTGGTTGGTTATATTTCACCCTTATCGAATCTTATTTCAATTTTCAGACACACCCTTCTCAAACCTGTTTTATGTCATCCATCGATCTACACACTCAGTTCTCCTATCAGGTAACTGACATGTTGGTGTTTTACAGTTGCTTATATGCTGTCATTGTGCATAGGGAGCTATTTACACGCTGCATTGGTTGTGGCCAGGTCATGCTCCCTGAAGCAATTGCTGTAGTCATGGCTCCAACAGATCCCTCGAGGTGTGCTTGTGCTACACCGTAATGCATTTATCAGCTATATATGGTTGCTAAGATGTGTTCATGCTGTGCCTGATCCAAGATCTGTTTTATTAGTGATCCATGATGTTATATAATGATGAGTTCCATATCCTGAAACTAACATATAATATTCCCCCACAGGAACTATGGTATATTTCGACTATCCAACCCAGGGGGCATTAGTGTCATCAGGGAGTGCGATGAGAGAGGTTTCATTCTCATCGAGAACCATCAGATGGGAGTCCCATTTATGAGGAGTGCTCCAATGTCTATATCAACCCAAATCTCAGGTTGGAAAATTTTGATCTACGCTGATTCCAGGACAACTTGAATGTGAAAGAAAGTGTGTTGCTCGGGGAGTCCGGAGCTCCATAAGAACCAACAAAGAAGGCTAAGCAAGGATATTCACCTGTTTTTTCGCTATTGTAATTATGTTTGCTTGTGTACATGCGACTTCTCACTGGCCTCTTTGCTGAACTGCCTAACAAATTGTAAGATAACATAACTGTTTCTTTGTGGATGTATAGTAATAAATGGAATTGTATCTTCAAACATGTGTAAAAGAGGAAGTCCAAACAGTTGGGCATCTCAAAACTTGTAAATGGGAATGGAATTCTCTGAACATTTTTATATTAATAAGAGTTCAATTCTGAAGTATAATAAGTACAACAAAATTCAGAGCCGCATAGCAAAATTTACAACATATAGAACACCTTTGCTTTCTAAGATGACCTACATATCGAGGAATATTCAGAAAGACAACTGGGGACTGGAAGAGCCAGGGGGTCCTGAAGTGAAAATTACAACATATAGAATGCCTTTGCTTTTTTAGGTGACCTACATATCGAGGAATATACTGAAAGGCAACTTGGGAATTTTAGAGCCAGGGGATCCTGAAGTGAAACTTTGGCTCACTTGTGCTTCAAATCAAGGCTGCATTGTGCAGGAGCAGCTTACATGATCACCCATATGCGCTGGTTCAATGTAGGGTAAAAGCATGCAGTTGGACACAGAATAATCTATTTAGGAGCTAGTCTGATTGGACAGATAGAGAATGCAAGACATCGAGCAGCTTTTGCCAACATTACACGCTCGTATTCTGTCAGTGGCCGTTCAATCACCTTCACAACCGAGGAATCCTACAAAATCACACCATAAAAACAATGATCTATATATATAGTGGAATCAATAAAGATAGTTTTCTTCTAACGATATCAGTACCTTAGTTTGTTGCTGCACAGTAGCAGGCCGTATGATAGCAGTATCTCCTACCACAATAACATTGTTCAGATTCCCATGTTCATCGGACACTGTTGGTGACCCTGTTGAGTGCCTCCAGTTCCCATTGACTATGAACTTGTAGCAATACCTAAAGGAAAATTGTATGGTCATATGCTATATGGATATGCTCGGACAAATGATACAGGGATCAAAACTTACTTTCCCTGGTTAAGCTTGATTTCAGCCTCATATTTTGGACCTCCCATGTGAACAGCTTTAACGGGTTCTTTCCAATTACCAGTGAAATCTCCAACCAAGGATACATCCTCCCCCTATTGACATGAGAGAACATTAAAGAAAAACATTTGATAAGAGAAAATGGTACAAGATTTTGTCCTCATTTAATCTCAAGTCTGTCTTTAAAGAAGGCCTAAAATCAAACTAGAAAAATATGCCGAGGAAAAAAGTTGAAGTATGCACTTACCTCTCTCCCATTCCAGACAAAAGTCACGGCATGAGTCGGAGGCCCGTCATGTCTATCTTTTTCTACCATAGCAATAAGATCCCATGTTGCCCAGACAATTGCTGGTCTGCATCAGATTGTATCATGAGTCTTTGTCTCTAGACAAATAGTTGCTATGACAGTCCCGAATCGACCATGTTAATTATCTATGAACATTGCGAAAAGTTTACGATCAGTACAACAGTTAACTAAAAGTTTGTACGAAGATACCTGTTGGGCCTGCATGGGTGTAAGCCAGTGACAAAGTTGTATGCGTCTTGAAGGGCAGTGTCCTGCATCCAGTGCAAATATGCGACAATACAAGCTGGGGATCTATCAAACCCAGTAGTACACGTTACAAAAACTCGAAGGTTCTTTTTCAACAACCTCAGTAACAGTCCTGCACAAAATGGAAGCTTTTTCCTCAAATCAAATGAGTCTACATCCCTGCAAAAGAAATTACATAGAAATTAAGGAATGTACTATGTACTTGTACAAACCACTGCATGGAAAACAGTATTGTCATCTATGCAAGGTTTCTGGTCAGGATCACAGACAATCACCACTACGTTGTAGGAAATCAATTATTACCTTACAGGATAGTTGATCATGAGGATATCAGAACGACGGCAAGCGTCATTAATTGATTCAGAATTAATTCCCCAATTGGCACATTCATTTGGACTCTGGAAATTTAACACAGCAGTAACTCCCTGATGCAAAGATATGTAACATTGTATTAACTGAAAATGTAGAACAACTCTACCGCAGGGCAGGAATACTTCACAATATTCAAGAAATTTCCAGTTTTTGCATAGAATGAAATAGCGTAGAATAGAATTAAGTATACCATATCAGCCAATGTTTCTACATCAGCTTCTGTTTGTATACATGATCCGACATATAACTGTTCCGTAATCTGTAATACAAGATCCAATATTCGACAATCAAGAGTTAATCTTAGCAGTTTTTTCAAGCTTATTGGCAGATCTTAACCAGTACGTCTATAGTATGCATATAAAGCAAATACTCATACCTTACTGTAACGCATACCAAGTGAGTGATTGTAGTATAACTCGCCTTTAGAGCGATCGAGCGCTTTAATATATTCCTCCAAAGGAAAACTCCCATGAGCCCATTCTGCTTCTTCAAGTTCTTCCTGGGAGACTACACAAACAAGTTGGCTTATTGGAGGAGCAAAAAAGTTACTCTGTCTTCGCGAAGAAACTTGTCCATCCTGATTATTAAGATATTTCCACCCTGGTGCTGCCAGCAGCTTCGGAGAGAATACTGCAAACCCTGATTTCCCTTTGCTCTCAGACGATGGCTCTAAGTATGATGCGAATATCGTTTGATTCCAAGAAACAAGTGAAACCCGACCTTTATTGAATAACATATCGTCGACACTCGCATTAAGCAATTGTTGAACAGGAAAAGGAGCAAAGGGTCTTTCCAGAACTAAACTGCAAGATCCTTTCACTTCCTTAAGAAATTTCCTGTAGAAATACCCAAGAATTCAATAGAATATAATGCTATCTTCTACATTTGTGGCAAACTGTTAGGAGTGAAAAGATGAAAATTCATACTGTATGTCCGAGTAGTTCTTGATCTCAACAAATCCATCAGCATTACTTGCCTTCTTCAATGTATCCCCTACCAAGACTATTCTAGTTTTCTCCGCATTTCCCTACGCAAACACCATTTTGGTCGATTATTAACAAAGTGTGAGTCAAATTCTCTTGGGCAACATTAAATTCTCATATATGAACTATGGACTACCAAAACAACAACATTTCCAGATATCAACCTACTGAACTGACTCTCTTACTTGAGATCAGTAGTTCGAGTCCCCAGATCGACCCTTTCCAAAAATAGTAAAAACAAGATCATTTCCATGGAAACCCGCAAGAAAAAACATTTCAATGATCAAATCTTATGAAACTATGTAATGCAATTACTAAATATCAAACTAGAGTGTGTGTGAGAGAGAGAGAATTACCCCTTTTTTAAGAGCATGTACGAAGATCTTTCCATCAACAGAAATAGCAAAACGAATACCAAGTGGTTTATCCAGTGTAACCATATACTCATTAAGATTCATTTTAGAAGGAGAAGGTACATTTGATGCCATTGCAAAAACACTAGTCTTGTTTTTCTTACTGATGAAACAGAGCTTTTTCTCTGCTCCATCAAACCCCAATTTTGATTTTTTAAGATTTGAAGAAAACCCAATATTATCGATAGAAGAGTTACGAGAGAAATTGTAAAGAAAGAATGAAGATCCATTAGAAGCACTACAACAAGAAGAGAGTTGTAGAGAAACCATGGCAGAAAAACTGGAATTGATTTCGTGAACTGATGATCATTTCCAAAAAAAAATTGTTTCTTAGATTTTATTTATATACTGAAAAAACAAAATTGAGGTTTCGATGTTTCTAGGGAAATGGTAGAGAGAGTACGAAGATCAAAGAAAAGAAGCCACATAATGATGCCAAAGATAATGAGCCCAGTTTGGACTGAGATAATGTTAACACGTGATATCATGGGAAATGAACGGTTTATATTTAGTACTTGATAGTGTTCACATGTACTTCTTGTTGAAAATTCATGTTAGGCAAACATAATAATGCAAACAACAATGATAAGAACACCCAAAGGATTACCCAGTATCAAGGATAACTCGTAGCGGGTGTTTAGCAAATAAGCAACTACTAATTAACTCAAAAAGCTCTCTACATGCTGAGCAGCCTAACTTCAGTTCAGAATACTCTTCATTTCTGTTCTAGTGTTCTTTACAAAGTATACAAGGGTAAAGTTTCATCCCCTGAACCTAAACTGATTCAGCAAAAAATACAGAGATCACAATTTCTGAACCCAAAAAACATCATTTTGTTGTTTTCAATTGTTCCGTAACGGCAATCACTTTGCTTTGCTGTTTTGCAACTGTTACGGAGAACACATGCACACCTGAATACAGACAATTTCAAATCCACTAAACACTAGTAAGTTCCGGATCTATTAGTCCTCTTCTTGGAAAGGTAAACATCCTTCAACTACTCAGCAACATTTTCTTCCCATATCATTGAAGCTAGATCAATTATTTCTCTAATCCTCTGCAGAGAGCGTTATATTCACAAAATCCACATAGTTATACTTATGTTAGACGATTGGCAAGAGGTGATGCCAACAAAACTTTCTATCGTGCTGAGTTCTTTCAAGAATTAATAGTTTGCACCTCACATACTGATGAATCACCACCATCTTCAGTAGGTTGCAGGGTGCAGTCTGCAGAGTCATCAGCATCTGAAGATGCAGTAGAAGACTTTCCACTATCGCTCTCAATTTCAGCATTTTGAAATTCCTCCAGAAGTAAATTACGGATTCTCTTTCTTAACCCAGAGGCTTCCTCTGGTTCGAACCATTTCCTGCCAAACTGAACTACAAAGGTTAATTCAGATATATAGAGAATATAGAGAACTAACCGACAAAAGCTAGAATAACCATATACCATCACCAAATCCTTCTTCTTGAGCCTATCAGGGGCCTCTTCAATGAACCTCTCCATGAAATAAAGTACAAAAATGCCACAATCATACTCATTTTTCTGTTGCGGGACCTGATGGGAAAACAAAAGGTCATCATACAAACATGATCCAACTGAAATGATTCAGAATATACTATATGAATTTTAGAACACTTGATTGGCTATTAGATTACTACAAAGTGTTGGATATTAGATCCACTAAATTGTTCCCAAGGAAAACAGGAAAAGGAACGACAAAACTGACTTTGTTTAGCAAAGAAACTGTCAAACTACTACCAGAGAACTTCTGAAGTAATTGTACTTGACACAGACAGACATACGAGCTTACTTTTACTGACTACAGAATATAACTCCAAGGGTTCATCTCTGAATACAGGTTACATGTATCCTGGGATCATGTATGAGTCTCCGCAAACTTGCACAAAAAAACAATTAGCAAAAATGTAAATCCCTAAACGGCCAAAGGTGGTGAGGTGGAGATGGGGCACCTAGCAACAAGATCATACGGGAGTATTCAGGGAAAACACTATGCTTTATAGCTCCACTGGAAACTTAATGACCAAAATAATTGAATCAATAATGATTTATTACAAGTATATATTCTTGGCTATATCATGTATATGTATAAACACAAATTAGAAGTTGGACTTTTAGAGCATATTTCTAGACGTTAAAAAAATAAAAAGGGACACAGAGGGCAATATAAAATGCAACCTACTGACATAAATTTGAGAATTTATTCCAAAAGCTTACCCTGATGCTTCGATCTTCAACTCTACGGGAGAAATTTTTCCATATTTTATCTGCAATAGAAGTATGTGGAGGAATACTCCCTTGACTGCTCTGTTGATCTATATATTTCCACTCTTCGATTAAAAAGCTAGGAAGCACAAGTGACATCATATCACGGTTAAGAAGAATAATAGATTATCAAGAAGGCATGCAACTGAGATGACAGAGAGAGAGAGTCTGTCTGTCGTCGTTATACTGACCCATGGATTAAACAAAACATGTCAAAACGATAAATTTGTTCCAACTTAGTTAGTTATTGTTGTCAAGAGTTTTTGCTTCCCTGGATGTATGATCCTATATAAATTGAACGTGATTCAACAACCACTGACTCAAGAGGAAACTACGAACTTCCTGAGGATACTCCGAATTTCCTCAGGCTATGTTTGAACTTTGAACACTGAAACGTATTTGCTGTTTATCAAATTTACTTCCAGCTTTATCGGAAATTACTTAAAAGATAAAACATCCTTAGAGAAGCCCCGAGATAGAGATCAATGATATAAAATGATTCGAGAAATTACTTTAATACTACGCAAAAAAGTCAAACAAGTAATTAGTAATAATGAACATGCAGTCAACGACTCACCGTTTAATGTTCAGACATACTTGATCAACATCGTGACATCCCAATGAATCCAAATGGAGTATAATTGGTCCTGATTCATCTTCTCTGTCTGGTATACATACAATCACCAAGCTCCAATGAGAGCTGATTAAGCGAAACAAAACAAGTTACGTCTCTTGAGGAGAAAAGATAAAATGAGAGAATGTGAAATAGACATAACCATATGCTAAGTGCACTTTCATGATTTCATCCACATATTTAGAACCATACAACTTCTGAACTTCATAAGTCAGAGGCCGAGCAGTACATATTTGGTGCCAACTTCTATTGATGGAAGCAACAAGCAGATAGTGATAACATAAAATTAATGACCAAATTTGGTAATGTGCTAACAGCTGCAAGAACATCAAAAAGCAAATTCAGCCCTCCCATAACTTGGAAATCAAAGAGGGTCTTAAAGAATCTTGTAGTAAGTTGGCTACATTTGCAAATCTCAAGTACCCAATAGCAGGGTCTGAACCTCATGTTTCTACTTCTTTTCTCCCCTTAAAAAATTTCTAGGGCTCTGCATAAGGCTGAATTCTGTTCATTTATTACTCTGACTTCTATAACATCAGTATCAAACTTCGCTAACTTACTTTTCATGTATAGGTACAAATATGTATGCTTTCTGAAAAATATTAACACCTTTCCACCACCTCCTGAGCTTGGAAAAAGTTGCACGTGTTTCGCCCTGCAAAATTTCATGAAAAAGATGAGCTATAGACAAAATTAACAAAAACATTGGGATAAATTAGTAGGTATTACATGAAGAGACCCAAACAAAGGTAGAATCCCCAAAGGGAGATGTTATGTTAAGGTGGTAAATTATAACAAATAAATCAAGGTATCTATTGCTTGTAGTTTCTATTTTTGCATGGAAAGAAACGTACATATCCACATTTCAAAGCTAGTTTGGCCTACAGCCTACAAATAGGTGCCTGGATTGACATACTTTGGTATAAATGTGATTACATAAATAACCCTTACAAACTTATATACCAAATCCTATTGCATTTGAATCGCTGCATAGTCACGGCCGAGAAGTATGATTAATTCAGTGGATGAAATAGCACAAAGCATGATTAATTCGGTGGATGAAATTGCATACACAAGAAAATAGATTTACCTTGGGTGCAACAGCTTCCTTGAGCTTCTCGTAAAAATAGGTATTGAAAAAATGGTAATCAGCTCTTGATTTACCAGTTGCTGACACCGGTCGTTGCAGATATCTTCAAGAACAGGATTGCAACTAATTAGGACATGAGTACCAATGCCAGTTGCAACTTCCAACAACTTAAATGGTGACGAACACACAAAGACCAGGAAAAAAATTCATCTTAGCAACTAACGAATCTTTACAAAAGCATGTAAAGGAACAAAATCAGTAGGCCAATTTGGTTAAAGAAGCTTTATCGTGAAATATCATTTTTTTTTGTTTCCCTTCCCGAAGTCTAACATGCAAGGATAAAAGGAAATCTATACAAACAGATAATACCCTGTCCAAACAGAAAGATGAACACAAACTCAATTTCCTGAACTATATAATCCACTTAGTTGGACAAACAGTGTCAGGTCAACAAAATTATAGACCTTTCTGTTGGAATCAGGGGGTGCTACAATCATTCTTTATTTTCTTTCTCATTAATAAGATTTTAGTCACACACGCTTGCCAGTGTATACGTTTTTAATTCTATTCCTGGGTTACTTCTCTCCCAGATGATAACAAAATAGGCATCTAGTGGACTTAAGGCTAAGTCCTATGGTCTTCTAATCTAGCAGTTTATCTAGCAGTCCACGTCAGCTAGGGCAACCTCCTAAGTCCTATGGGAGTGCTAATCTAGCAGCTAGATTAGCAGTCCACGTCAGCTGGGACCACTGCCCAGCGCTGTTTGGTTCAGCGCTTTAAATTTCAGCCGTCAGATCAAATTTTGTGATTTTTGTGATCCGTGTGATTTTTGTGAACGCTGAACGGTTCAGCGCTAAGGTCACTTTTTCAGCGCTGAATGATTCAACGTTTCAATCTCGCAGCTAGTTGAACTGCGGGAACTTGCTAGGAGAGAGAAGTAGAAAGAAGTAGTGTTAACTTTTAGACCACATTTTTTGTTGTTGATTTGCAACACTTTTTGTCCAATCTAGCAGCTCAATCTACCCCATAGGGGTTAGCCTAAAAAGGATGATACTATCCAACCTACAGTTGAAGGATAACAAAAACAGGAATTACATGGGAACTTCAGTTCAGGTTTTGGCATCTTCAATTTAAAGAGGATATTGCTTATATGTATAATAAAATAAAAAGTAAAGACGATATTACCGAATGTAAAAGTTCATAATAGTTGACGATAAAAAGGCTTCAGGAGCAAGGCAATCAATGTCTGAGTAACAAATCTCAACAGACGCAGGTTCCAACCTGTTCCAAATGAACAACTATATAAGCACCATGTAAAAGAAAGTGTAGCACAATGTAGAGTCAAGTAGTCATATTCCATGAACTCTTCAGGTCAAAGAGCTAAGTGCACCTTGACGGATAATAGATTTTAGAATCCTTTCTCCTGCAATAACAGAGCATTCATAAAATGAGAAGCAGCCACCACCCAAAAAGTTTTTAATTTCAATATCTAAAAAAAGGCATTCACCGTCCAAGGCATTGGTCTTGCTGCTGTACTGTCTGTATGGGCTGACAATCATCATCATCGTCCAGATCAACCACGTTCTGTACCTGTTTTGCAACATTCCCAACAATTCAAAAAGACAAATTCAATCCTAAGAAACCGAATAATAATGAAGACTGCATTTCAATAATCGAAGTTAGCACAATTGTATCATGACAAGGTTTAGAAAGTGGCATTAAATAATAAATCAAGCACTTCGGTGTAAGAATTTCCAATGTTTCCCGACATAATTTACCCCTCACAGAAACATATAGTCCATGAAACTCTAAAATGACATCAAGGTATCTAAATTCAGACTACATAGATTATAATAGAATATAGCAACTATTACATAACTGAAATTTAGTATAGAAAAGGGGAAAAAACATAAGAAGCTCATTATCTGATAAATAATAGGATTAATCTTCTTCGATAAACTTATCATGGTATGGAGTTTTGGTTAGAAAACGAGTGCATAAATGAGCAAGACCTCTAATTTCATACATAACAGGTTCACTTCACTTTGTCATGATGGTCAACTCATGGACATCAAGAAGCCTTAATGAGTGACATAGTTGAAAATAACACTAGAGAGAGTGCAAGAATTTAAAGAATAATACATCAGCATCACACTTTGGTATACAAAGTAACTAAAGACTAGTGTGATAACCTTCTTTGAAGAACTGGGGATGAAAGATTAAAAGAATTGAGTGAGGAAAATAACACAAAGCACTTACCTTGCTCCTTCTGGGCCTAGGAGAGGGTTGCTGTTCAGAAGTCCTCCTCCTAGTAAAACATTCACGCAAATAATTTTTAGAAAAACAAACCAAACTGAATCCATGCATTTAAAGCTTATGCAAACTACTAGTGCAGCAGCATTCAGATTACTCATAATCAAAATGTTGTAGCAGATTGCATTTCACAAAGATGGATGAGGTCATAGGAGGATAGGGGAGGGAACTAAAAAGCAAAACATGTGATATTTAAGCACCATAAGTTGCAAACTCTAACTTCTCGAAGATTAATAATAAACCCTGGGTAAGGCTATTATAGTGAGACATTGATGTTTAGAAGAATCCTTTCAGCAAATGGAAGATCAAATTTGGGTGAATATATAATCGACGATGTTATCAAACCAAAGCATAGAAGTAGGTTTTACTATTGACATCATGAAAAATATAGACCATTAGAAAACTGTACTCTGTGGCAGCTTTAGACTGGCTACACTTTAGAATTGGTGTTTCGACATATGAGGAAAACCAAGCTAGTTTATAATACTAGAAAAGAAACCATAACAACAGTTACCTCTTTGCAAAACCATCAGACACGTCTCCATCTTGTTGAGAAGAATAGAACTTCACAGCTGTAATAGTCTTTTGCTTTTGAACCCCGTTAGATGGTATATGCACATCTTTATCGCGTGAGAGACTGGCATTGCATTTAACAAGTAACTGTCTTGAACCGACTCCATTTTCCTCGACCTCATTTATTCGTTTAGTTTGTCGATTACCCTTGCCCAAATATCTAAGTTCCTCTTCAAATGGCTTGTCTTTATCACGAGCAACAAAATCTGACTGTTGATAAGACATTGAAGCTCAGATACCCTTTGTTGCTCAAATACTCGTGAGAAAGAGAAATGAGAAAGATGGGGAAAACAGACACAGAAGGTACATTCACCATCCAGACCTTCCCTACCTCTTCATCAATTTTTCTAGAAAATGCCTTGGCAAATGATGATGGCGTGACTGGCGTCATCCCCACAGTGTCCTCAGCCTAAGAACAAACATAAAAGTTAAAGATCATGGAGAATAAGCATACACATTATATAGTTGTTACAAGATGAAGTGATAGCAGTTATCCCACAACTATGAAAGAGAAGCAAACCCCATTTTAGAAATCATGTTAAATGCCCTAATGGAACTAAGTATCACGGTGATTAGTGTAGTTCTAATCCTTCAAACAGAAGCCCCAAATGTGATACATACATATAGAAAAATCAATAGAAACCTAATTGGAAAAAATAAATGAAACCCTTAAGATAATGAAACTTAAGCTAGAGAAATCAATAAACAAACAACCTTCTTAATGATTTCGATTTTGTGATTTCTACTCTCCAGTTCTGCTTCAAGGGATTTAAGATTCTCCTTCAGCTTAGCACCTTTGTCAGGCAAGCTACGTGCTACGGTGGTTGCGAGAGTACGTTTAGTTCTAGATATTCTTTCTTTGATTTCATACTCAGAAATAGTTTTACACATATCTTTAAAATGCTGAGCACATGATGATGATGATGATGATGATGGTGGTGGTGGTGTTTGTACTGCTGGAACAACTACAAGTTCATCATCTTTATCTTTTCTAGAAAAGAGCTTGCTGTAATCTAGGTCTAATGGTTTTTTCTTCTCTGCTTCCATTTCAATCTCCGAAAACGTGGAGGAGATTTTTGGGGAGAAAGAAAGAGAGAGGGACGGAAGATGAATTGGGTTTTCTCATTCATTATACAGAAATATAAAAACGGAGAGTATAAATATACAGTATAATACGTATCTTAGGGTGTATGAGAAGAATACTAGAACAAGGTAATATCGTGACTGGATCATTACAAGTGGTGAACAGGGTGTCCTTTGCTGTGCTAAAACTACCCATCGGAGTACCAAACCTCCCTAACCATTGGATTGCTATCCAAAGTTAACTTGGTACTCATTAGCATCATGCAGATTAAGTTTCTATGATATGTTTGGACTGAGTCTGATTATAACGAGTGTTCGTATAACATTTCAGTTTCTTTGTTTAATTTTTTTTTTTTTTTTGCTAAGAAATAAAAAGATACCATTAAAACGAAAGAAATTACAGGTGTTGTGACAGGAAAGTCGGGATTCTACTCTAGAGAATGAAAAATAGTTGTGAATCAACTTGCAATCATCTACTATTGTTTTGTTGTACCAGAACAGCTGGTTATTATTAGAATTGAAACAACCTACTACTAACTGAGCATCACTAATGGAACACACTTTACTATGGCTCCTTTCTTTCGCCCAAGTACTTGCCTCCAATAGGGCCAAGCATTCAGCCTCTTCAGCATTCCTCGCTACTCCTAGAGTGACCTTGCATCCAATATAGTTGCCTGCTGCATCATTCATAATCAAACCCGTTCCCGAGAGATTAGTGTTAATGTCAAAAGATGCGTCACTATAAATAATAATGCAATCTTCTGGCAATGAAGATACTATAGAATTCAAATCATTTCCAACATTAGGAATGATAACATGCGAAGTTTCCACAGTTTCAGATCTTAGATATGTATCAGTATCATTCACAAGCTTAAGAGCTAATCTCGCAGTAGTGGAAAAGTTTAGATTTTTGCCCTGAAAAATGAAAGAACATCTGTCCTTCCATATGCTCCAAGCAATAGAGAAAACTGCAACATCTTTGTCACTCAAAGTGCCAAAAGATAACCATTGCCTGACCCATTCTCTTAAATTCTGAGTTGAATCCCTAACTTGTGAAACTAGATTATAGTAAGGAGTTAAAGACCAAACTACTTGAGCAAAAGGGCAATGCAAAATAAGATGCTCAGCAGTTTCAGGCACTACACTTCCACACTGATTGCAATTCTTATCAGGAGAGTCATTAAATCTATAGATAATGGATTTCACAGGCAAAATATTCTCATAGCACTTCCAAGTAAAAATCTGAACTTTTGGGAACATAGGGAGCTTCCAAAAAGACTTATAGAAAGGATCTACATTATGGGGATTCTGAATGTGGTTGATTTGACTAGACAAAACTTTATACGCAAATTTGACAGAGAATTGACCGTTCTTAGTGAATGGCCAGATTAGTATGTCATGATCTGAAAGAGGAATTCTAGTACTCCGAATGAGTTCAACATTCTGGGGGGCTTAATAAGCATTAACTAGATCAAGATTCCAACTATTACTATTCATGTCTATCAAGTCCGACACTAAGAAGTTAGGGTTTGGGTAGGCAGAACAAAGAGGTTGAACACTTTTAGGGATCCAATTGTCATCGAAGGCCAAAATACTTTTGCCATCTCTTAGATCCCAAACAACATTGTGACGAATAAAATCTAAACCCTTGCAAATGCTTCTCCATACCCAAGAGTTGTCTTTACACACTGGATAATGGAGAGGAGAACAATTTTTAAAATACTTGCATTTCAAAATTTTAAAACAAATATCATTTTTAAAATGCTTCTCAAGTACAAGCCGCCAGGTCTATTTTCCCCCCACCAGAAATCCCTTTGGGATTGCTCCATCTGGTGAATGACTTTTTCAGGGATGGAGAAAGTGTTCATGTGATAGACTGGAGAAGCCTTGAGAACATGGTTAACAAGAACATACCTCCCTTCTTGGTTGATGTTTTTACCAGACCATTTTGCTACTCTCTTATCAAAGTGACTAGTGAGGTGAATAAAAGAATCAGTTTTGGACCTAGTTATGAAAATAGGAATGCACAAGTATTTCTCATTTAAAGCAATCTTCTTAACATTAAGGGTCCTAATAAGAGAGACAGCAAGGCTTGGATCAACATTATGACTGAAAAAACAACCTGATTTCTCAAATTTTATTACCTGACCAGATACTAGACTAAAGTCCTTGATTAAACCCATTAAGTTCTCAGCTTCAGTATGAGAAGCTTTAGAGAAAACTAAACAATCATCTACAAAGAGCAAGTGACTGATACTGGGTGCATCTTTTGTGACTTTAAATCCATGTAAGAGTTGGCAATTTTCAGCATGGAGAAGGTATCTGGACAAAGACTCCATGCATATTATAAAAAGGTATGGAGACAGGGGGTCACCCTGTCTCAGACCCCTAGTTGGTCTATAAGCCTTACACGGAGACCCATTTAGCATTATGGAAATGCTAGTAGTGCTTATGCACTGATAAATTAGCTCACACCAATGTGCTGAAAAGCCAAAAGACTTAAGAACATCAATGAGGAACGATCATTCCATTCTATCGAAATCTTTGGACATGTCAAGCTTTAAACCCATAATACCTCTCCTGTCTTTTTTCCTTTTCCTCTTCATGGAGTGCACCAACTCATGAGCAATAATAACATTATCATGGATATGTCTATTAGGGACATATCCCGCCTGAAAGCGGCTTATTATTTTACTCAAGAGTGGCTTCATTCTATTTACAATGATCTTAGAGATGATCTTGTAATTAGCATTGCATAGAGAAATAGGCCGAAAATCAACCGGAGACGAAGGGTTGTTGATTTTTGGGATAAGAGATAGGAAAGTATGGTTCATATCTTTAAGTAAATGTTTGGTATCGAAAAAACAATTAACAGTTTTCCAAACATCTGGTAAAAGAAAATCCATATTTTCTTTGTAGAAGCCAGAGGGAAACCATCCGGCCCCGGAGCATACCAGGGCTTCATTTGGTTGATTGTATCCCTGACTTCTTGTTGAGTTATGGGTCTGAGAAGGTTCCAATTATCCTCCTCATAAATACACGGAGAAATGCAATTAAGAAACTCATTATTTCTATAGGGATGAGAGGTTGTCCCTATAGAACTAAAGTGATGAACCAGAAGGGTTTCAAGACCTGGTTTATCATCAACCCATTGACTATCATTGTTTTTAAGAGCATTAATGTGATTGAAATGTTTCCTATGATTGACATGATTATGGTAATAACTAGTATTACGGTCAAAAGATTTAAAGAACTCTTGTCGAGATTTCTGAGCATAGAATTCTTCCTGAAATTTTTGCCAATGCTCTAGCTCTTTCTCAACATGTCGAATCTACTAAACATTCTGAATAGGATTGGAAAGACTATTCAGTACTTGGAGCTGATTACCAAGAATACTTACCTTTTGATCTATGTTACCAAAATAGTAAAGATTCCATTTTTTGAGATCATGTTTTATAAACTTAAGACGATTGGAAAGTTGGAATGGAGCAGAACCCCTCACATAGTTGGAATAGGAATTATGAATGACATCTCTAACAGAAGGGTCATTGCTCCAGCACTTGAAATATCTGTTTGGCTTATATCCTTGAAAAGACATAGTATTGGTCTCAAGAATAATTGGGATATGGTCACTGCCTATGGAATCAATATGGTAAAGTTTTGAATTACCGCAATGATTCAGCCAATAACCATTTCCTAAAGCGCTATCAAGTCTGGCACATATAAGATCAGAGCCAGACTGTCTATTATTCCAAGTAAATTACGAACCAATGTATCCTAGATCCAACAAATCAGAGTTATCAATAACATTCTAGATTAAAGGGAATTCAATAGTGGTAGGTGTAGAGAAAGTAGTTCTTTCATGGGCATGCATCGTAATATTTAAATCACCTATCATGACCCATGGGATGTTTACTCTTTGACCTATTTCACCAATATAATTCCATTGTTGCATTTTCTCTTCATGGTACACAGAACCATAAAAAAAGTAGCAAGGAATTCAGGCTTGCTGAGGTCATAAGATATCATGGCATTGATCATTTTGTCCGTATGTTGAACAATCTCACAGTTTAAGCCTGATTTCCACAAAAGTGCTATGCCCCCAGCATTGCCTAAAGATGGATAAATCCAAGAATTAGGGAAATTAAATCTTCTAAGATATTGATTCATTTTGGGAAATTCATTTTTAGTCTCACAGAGGAAGATCATGTCAGGGTTTTGAGCCCTAATCAAATTCCATAAGGAGGTTCTAGTCTTAGGGTTGCCGAGACCCTGACAGTTCCACGACAGAATTCTTATTATTTTGAGAGATAAAAACCGGCAGACACTGACCTTAGAGTAGACTAACAGAAAGGAATAAGGAAAGCAAGACTTATAACTCAGAACAAATTTAGAAGCACATAGACACCAAATGAAATCAACACAACCAACATTCGCACATAAGCAGATAACCAAACATTCAGAAATTTCCACACACACCATATAAATTTGGAAAACTATGTGATTACTAATTGAAAGTCTATTGTTTGAATATGCCCTAATCAGGATACTAGAGGAAATAACATACAATATGTGTTTAGACCTAAAATTATGTATATAATTAGGGACAATCACAATATCATGAGATAAGTAACAAACAATGATAAAATTTATCTTACTGAACCACCTGTAGAGTAAGCAGCTGCAGCTACAGAGAGCAAGGTGAGATTTTAATCCTCAGAACCAGGTGTTAATGGTAACAAAAAGAACCAAAGAATCAAAGCAAGAAATTGATTTTCCAATTAAATCAAAAAGGGGACTAAAATTTTCTACTAAAATTTCAGAAACCCTAATTTTGATTTTAGAAATTCTAAAAAGAAATTTAAAACAAAAATGGCTAGAATCAAAATCAAGAGTAATTTGGTTTGAATAAAAACCTGGTCTCAGCTGCGAAATGAATCCAAGCAGTATTCCCACTGTACTCAGCGAGTGGATCAACTCCTTCTCCTTCCATAACTACCATTTCCAAGTCAGTATGCATGAGAAGAGCATATTCTTTTGCTTTGTCACTCCCATCATTCGTAGTCGAGAACAACGGATTGGTCATCATAAGATTATGGTTTTGAATTTGAGAAAGATCTGTAGATTGGGTTTTCTAGAGTTGAATAGACATAGAGGGTTGGGGATGATGAGAAGGAGAGACGGAATTATCTTTCCTACTCCTCTTTTTCTTTCGCTGCCCGATTGGATCATTGGGCCCTATATTAAACTCAGAAGGCTCAAACCTAATAAGCCCATTAGGACTAGTGTTAAAATTTCCAGGCTGCGCCATAGTACCCTGCGCTTCTGAAGATTGATGGTGCTGCTGATTTTTGTTAGAAGATGAGCATGTTCCGCATAGTATTTGTTCCATTGCTCAGTGGTGAATTTGAAGATCATTTGTTGATGAGCTAAGTCTTCACATTCGTTTTTGTTATGAATTATGACATAGCACTTAGGGCATATTTTCCTTGGTAGTCTGTCATAATGATATCTAACCCAAACTTCTTCTTTCCTAGAGTTTAGCAGCCAGGTACCTCTTTTAATCGGCTTTCTTAAATCAACTTCTATGTTGGCATTCACAGTCTTTCCCACTTTTTTCCTTCCAGCAAGGTGGGATTTGTCAACCGGTCTTCCATTTTCGTTACACATCTTTTCAATTATAAAATCATCCAGATGCTCTAGCTCAAGTCTTTGTATTTGCACTGGAAACACTTGGTGAGTGAACTTGTAATCAGCAGCTGGAATATTATATTTATAAACTTGAAGAACCAACAGGTGATCAACAATATTCCATGGGGCTTTGCTCATAGCATCATCTACATCTTCCTTGTTGGTGAAACTGAATACAAAGAGATTTGTTCCCATGGTCTTCATCTCTATGTTTTTGTATCTTCTCCATTTGATTACGAAGTCTCTCTTGATAGCCTCAATATCAAGTGCATCATTTGCTAGAATTTTGCCAATAAGGCTATTTGACCATTTAGATGCAGCCGCATTGATTTCCTCAACTGATATTAGAGTTCTTCTTGTGGGTATAGGCATGTCTCCACCTATTGAGGCTCTTTGCATGTTATGGGTGATGGAAACTATATGAGATTGAGAGTTTGAGGCCATGATGCAGGAAGGGTTACAGTTTCTTGATAAACCAAAATGATTAAAACCGTGAGATATTTTGTAATTAGGGTTTTTCAAGAACATAAATAAGGAGAATTTTCCTAAGATGAGTTGCCCATGATTTTGGTAACTGATGAGAGAAGCCGGAGGGATTTTTAACTTTAATTTAGGAGGAAAATAAATCAAAATTTAAAATCTCCCTTGATAACGCTTGCATGAAAGTCTCCAATGATAACGCTTGCTTGAAATGTGTTTTTCCAAAAAAGTCCTTAACATGAACCGATCTGTGAGCTAGATTCACATTCATGGAGGAAGTGATGATGTTTTTGTTGTTTGGGTTCCACTGGTAATGATAAGGAAAGATGACTTTATCTGATATGGGAGAACATCTAATGATATTCCTTAATAACACCACTGCTATTACTGACCTGCCGATCTCTATGATACTCATGACTTTTAGGAATGATAGTATGAACACAACTGTTGAAGGAGAAACACCACTGTTAAAGGAGTTTTGAGCACAACTGCTACCTAATCCACCACTGGTAACACTTGCTAAGAAGACATCTGCAACTGCAAGAATAGAAGATTAGCTTTCCATTAAAAGAAACTAGATCGTTTAATATAATCTTTTTTTTTCCAATATAAAAATCACTGAATTTTAAAAGTAAATAAAGAAACAAATGGACAAGTTTCGGTAAAACCAATCAATAGTTCATCAACAAAATCAAGCGCATCAACTGATGAACTAAGATAAATTCAGTTATCTCATATAGTATCTTGAGAAAAATTGGTGATTAGTTTTCCGTGGACTATCGAAACTTCATAAAGTTCGAGAGAAATTTCTAATGGAAGTGGAAGCTAGAAGATGTTATTCAGAGAAGTTTAATCACATTAGTGCAAGTGAATTTATCACCATGATGATACTTGACCCTTCTTTATTTTAATTGGGAGGGATCTCAACTCTTGTTTAACTTAACAGGACATTATCGAATGATTTGAAGAAAAAAAATGGGATAGTTTAACAGTAAACAACTTTCTGTTTAATTTAATTTTGGGTGTTCTGTGTTGAGGGACGAGATTTGGAGCACATGTGTTAGACTTAGCGAGGATAACCATCATCTACTTAACCAATCGTTTGGCTACATCCATAAATCATATTCCTTATTTACCAAATGTGGAAATAGGATTGTATTTCCTGAAAAAAAGGTTTTATTCCCTCCAATAAGACAAGGAGTGTTTTCTATATACAACTCTTCTTTTCCGAGTAACAACACATGGGTTGGAACTGTAGAGTTTTTTCTTATTCATTTTCTGCCAAACTTTTTTATTTTGATTTTTCTTCAGTAAAAATGTAATTAGTTGTAAAGTGCAATACACGGATTTAGAATAAGCCTAATATAGCTTTATATATGTGTTCAGCTACTTAAAATAATTAAAAATAACCATAAAAAGGTTATACTTAGTAGAAAAAGAACTATAACAAGATCAATAAAAAAACAAAATATTGTATATTAATCAAATAACATTTAAGATTTTAGATTATTTCCTTCACAAGTATATAAAATTGAGTTACCTACGGGGTTTTCAAAACCCGTAGAAAATACATGGAAACAAGAAGCTAATGCAAACCCCAAAATGATGAAGATGAACTTAAAGTTCCTGAAAACGTGGGTACCAAAATACACCACCAACTTTTTCTTAGGCAACTTGTATGGACAAAACCTAAATACAATTCCGAGAGTTCAACTTAGTGAATCCCAATCAAGAAATAACTTTCTTTCATAATCAGAAAGTTGACAAAATCAAATACGTGAACCTGATTGTGTGTGAGAGTTCTTGGACGATCTCAAAAATCAATATCCAAGAATCAATCAAGTCGTATCCAACAAACAAGGATGGATGTATCTACTTTGATTGATTTACGTACACTGTGATATTTCAATTATAAAGATAAACAATATAATGCGGCAAAATAAATAACACAGACACCAAAATTAACGAGGAAACCGCAAGTGCATAAAAACCCCGGGACCTAGTCCAGATTTGAACATCAAACTGTATTAAACCACTACAGACACTAGCCTACTACCAATTAACTTCGGGATGAAATGTAGTTGCGACCAAATTAAACTCTCACATCAATTCAGTTACGGTCGCGCTCCTTACGCCTCTTGAATCCAACAAGACTCCGCGCAAATGATTCCCTTAGATGATGTCCTTTCCATCATAAGAGTTTCTTCAACTCAATTGAAGACTTTAAACCAATCTGCCTCCCACAGATAAGCCTATATGTGTGATTTTCTTTCTGATCAATGGATCAAGGTGAAACTGAAAATCGATAGCAATAGACAAAATCTAGCTAGCCTCAAAATCCGGACTTATGCTTCCTGAAGAGCAGCCTAGATTATTATTCACCTTGCAATTAAAATTGTGGAATAACAAAGTATGGGATGAAGAGAACTTTGTGATTTATATCTATCTTGTTCGAGTGAGCAGCTCAACAATCAAACAAGATCATGATACACAAACTATCAAGATAAAAAATAGTTGAACCTGGCTTCACAAATCCCCAAATGAAGACTTTTTAGTCGCTAAACTCTAAAATGGTTTTAGGGAGAGGAAGACTCTAGTTTACAACTAGTTCACACAAATAATAGTGTCAGGGATTCAAAATCCTAGTTGTTTGAGGTTCTCCCTTATGTGGACTTTCAAAGTATAGGTTTCTTTAGGTTTAAGCTAAGATATCTTTGGAACCAAGCAAACAATATCCACCGTTAGATGAATCTTTGAAATGATATTAACATAACAAGATATACACTCTGGTTAGGATGAACTATAACCGAACCGTGTATGAAGACATTGTTCATGGACGGTTAGCCGAGACTAGCCGATTGAACTATAAGTTTAATCATTTTATTATAACACTTAAGACTTTATACTTGAGTCACAACCATAGGTTATAATGTTGATCAATCATGTTTATTAGTGTTTTTAGAGATTTATCCAAATGCCAATTATCTCACAGAAACAATTTTTGTGCATCTGAAAATATTCGACAGGGCAAGTACGTGTACTCTACCTTGTTCGTGACTGTTTATGTCATGGTACGTGTACTGGGTATGTATACCCTTAAGACACAAACAAGTTCTGGAACTTACAAAACTTTTTCGGTTTGCGTACCGGGTATTAATACTACTCCAGTTTCAAAACCAACAATTCTTTTTCGATTTGCATACAAGGCATTCGTATCATTCCTGGTTCACGAGAAACATATTTTTTGTGGTATGGATACCAAGTATGCGTACCAAAAAGTTGTTGTCGACATATAGCTACTCCAGTACGTGTACTGAGTACATGTACTACGGTTCCGGATCTATAACAGTTCTCTCCAGTATGTAAACTGGTATGCATACTTTCCTGTATCTAGAATTACAGTAGTTCTATATTTCTCTCTAAATCAATTCGAAACATTCCCAAATAACATCAATGACACATATCACTGTTCCAGGCTATTTTCGAATGTTAATCTTGAATCACGATTTAGATTATGAACAATAAATTTTCCTTAACCAAAATTCATCAAATATGAACAATAAATTGTCCTTAACCAAAATTCATCAAATATGAACAAATGTTCATTAAGCTTAGTCATATATATTTGGATAACTAATTATCAAGATAAACTTGACTCGAAATTCTTGTTATGCTTGCAATAGTCTAATTAGTCATGCGATAACGTCTCATAGATAGAAAGATGGATATAACTTGAGACATAGATGGTTCAGTCTTCACTTACCTTTTGTTGAAGAATTTCTCCAAAAGCTTTGGTTGATCTTCGTCTTCAAATGGTAGAACGCAGTGATGTACGATTCTCAACTACACATCTATCCTAATCCGAGACTTAACTAATTGTGGACTAGAAATCAAGATACAGTTTTGATCAACTAAATTTGACAACAAGCTTGATATAGCAACACTTGTGAGTTCGACCGAGCAATGCTCTAACAGTCTCCCCCTTTGTCAATTTTGATGACAAAACTATTAATACATATGGATTAAAAATAAAGCTTCAAAACTCCTTGAATACATCATGCTTGATTTCCTTGGTTTCTTCAACTCCTTGAATTTTTCGTTACTTCAAGTTGCAATGATTCTGAACGTGTTCGACTCAACATCGTTGTTGTTGAAGATTCGTAGCGATAAAAACTTTGAAAACATATATTCTCAATCGCTATACAGAAAAATAATATTACTTTTAATCAAACATAATATTATTATCTTCTCCAAAGTTCAATTGTATCACAATTTTGAAGTAATACTACGGTAATATGTTTCTCCCCCTTAATCAACAGTTACATCTTTTACATAATATGCATGTGAAACCTATAAATTATTGATTCACTCCCCCTTACATAATGATTCGTAAACCATATGTATGTAGTGCGAAACTACTAACTAATTCCCCTCTTTTAGTCAATAAAAATTGGCAAAGGTACGAAAATCATGGGATCGTAATGAATACAACCAAAATATATTTCAAGACTTAAAGAGATATTACATATCAACTTTTATTTAGATGATATCACATAGTAAAAAGTACTTAGCGCTCATCTAGGAGATTTAAGATACAAGCATCCCCTGTAAATTCCACAGCCACACACCCCACAAAGATATAACAATTAAGCACAAGTTCATTTAAGAACTCTCCCCCATTTGATGTCATTCCCAAGAGAACAACATGAGTGACCTTACTTTGATGAAAAGGAATGATTTTGTCAGACATTAACAAATCACATGTACTTGTATCCTGAACATAGACTTAAATTAATCTCAACGCCAGTTACGAACAAAGAGATAATTTGAATCAGTATGACTCAACATAATAAAATCTTACGGAGTGTATAGTGCAGTAATAACACAAAAAAGTGATCACAAGTAGATCGATACTGCGGAAAAGTATCTCAAAAAGTTTGTTCTATTTTTAGTTCAAGAAATATAATAGATTTAACTTTTGAGCATATATGAGATATCAGTTCAATTTACATAAAGTAAAGGACACATATATCTCATAATACTTTGCAATAATTAAACCAATAATGATTACATACTGCAAGTTCATCTTCCAAAAACTCTAGAATTTAAATAAATAAATCTAAAAACATGCAATATGAAAATTGATGGAAATAGCTTTTGTAATCACAATATTTGCTATACCAAACCCTAGTTATCCTTCTCGAACACATCGATAAATCCTCACAAGAAGTTTCCTAGTAACGCATAAGGTTATTTTTGATATCCTGAGCGGAGAATTCCTTCTCATTGTTCAAAACTCATTAATGATGGGATCATTCAATTCTTCCAAGTCTTCAGAAATGTTAGTTAACTCACTGAGTTCTGCTATCAGATTATGCAAGATAATTTTAGACTGAGCCAGCATGTGTTTATAGTGAGTTATCTTATCCAAGGATAGATTGATTCGATATTTCAAATCATTCCTCTCAGACACAAAGTTCTTCACTTTATCCCTGAAATCATCATCACGATGACATATAGATAAAAAACAAGTTTAGTTAGAACCTTTTTCTTTTCCAGACGATTTCTCCTTTCTGATCCATGATGATTTGATTCCTTCACATAGATAGACATTAACAGCTTCTACTGCATCCTTTTTGGTGATACCTCTAGTTACACGAGCCATTAAAGTTTTCTTCAGTAAGAAATAAGTAGCCCTAAATAAATGAAATGACCATCCCTAAGCTGGTACGTGGACCGGTGCGGCTTTAGTATCCTTGACGTTCGTGGCCCATAAAATACACAATTTTTACGACCTTCTTATATTTTTAATTATGCTAATTATTAGTTACTTATCTCACGAAAATCATAGTTGTGTCAACGTAAGATTGAAACATGTTCTTATCTCAAATAAACAAAGTTTAGAGCACACAAATTAATGATTCAAAAATACGGACCATTGAAAGGTGATGGAACACAAATATGCATTCTAGATTTTGGAGCTGGCTCGACAAGATCACATACAACGATACTTCTATGAGATTATTATGAGGTGTTTCTAGCAATCATAAAGACTCAAGTCAACTTGAGTAACCTTGTCATCACAAAGAGTATTATGATGAGTTTTGTGCAAGCCTCGTTTTATCAAGCTAAAATATTGAGGTTGCACACATTACTACAATTAAGTAGTGATGGGTTGAGTAGGACACTCACCACTTGATTCACTGAGTGACTTAACAAGGTTATTAGTATATTTAGGAGTCTTACCTTTTCTGGTTCTTGTTCTTCGTTTATCTTTCTTTGGCTATGACGTTCCCGAACTATTTTTCAATAACTGATTCATTCTCTGCATGTCCTTCTGAATTTAACAATTTTCTTGTTATTCTTCTTAAATTTCCAACATTTATCTTGCACATGATTCTTGTTTCCGCAAAAGAATCAATGCAGAGAGGGTTCATCTTTAGAAGATCCAGCAACCTTTTTATTACAACGAACTGTTTTAGTTTTGCATGTACCTGATAAAACAATAGTTGGTGATTCAGGTCTTGCTTGTGAACCCAATACCATTAGTTTTACTAAAGGACTTTTTCCCAAACAACATAGCTGGGAATATGTCTGAGCTTCCCAAGAGTCTTTGTAGATCACACTTGAGGGTATTAATCTCGTTATATTTTACAGACAGTGTTCTAGTGAAGGACTCATTGAGTTTATCCAACTCTAAATTTTTCACTTGAAGGGATCATTCGAGTTTTTCCGGGGTTTTCTTCAAATGAAGGTTTTCTCGGGGAATTTCTTCACTTTTATTCAAGAATTCTAAAATCTTCGTATTTGTCTCAGAATAAGAATCCATAGATATTTTTGCACATGGGGCTGAATTTTCTGTCTATATATCAGAAGTATGCTCATCAGGGTTATCAAGGGAAAGAATGAGAGCATTATTTCTTTGAAGAGAATTTCCATCTTAAATTGTAAAATCATCCTGGGTGTTGGTTCGGGAGAGCCGGTTCCTAGGTTGTCTGTTCCTTTTAAGGATATTTTTGACCTGTTGTGTGATCATAGATATATTTTCTTCATCATGATCAACACAACACTCTTCATCCCAATACAAGCTTTCCTTCAAAGAATTTACGCCTGTTTTGGTTGTGGCTTTAAGTGCAGAAGTACTATCTTTAGACACACTATGCTCGTGATAAAAAATCTTTAGCTTTCCAACGAGACTGTTTCTGGAAAGTGTTTCTAGGTTATTTCCTTCCATGATGGCATGTTTATTAGACTCGTATCTTGCTGATAAAGATCAGAGAATTTTCATCACAATATTCTTTTGGGGAATAGTCTTCCCTAACGCATAACATGCATTAACAATTCCAAACACCTTTTGATTAAACTCATCAAACGATTTTTCATCAGATATACAGAGATTTTCCCAGTCAGAATTTAGGTTTTTAAATGATTTCACCCTCTTGATTTCACCCTCTCTTTTGCCTATAAAATGATCTCAAAATCTTCATTCCAAGTCGTGTCTAGAAGAAGCTACTATTCTTCTTCTTTTCGTCTTTCTATCTCTGTGTGGTTTTTATATTCCGTGCTTTGTTGTTGAGTTCGTAAGAGTGGGCAAGTGTTGTAGTGCTTACAGTACTTGCAACGGGCAGGTTTATCCTGGATACGACTTCACCATAAGGTATTAGCATCACTCATTTTTGAGGCGTACCGGTGAACTATCGTGTAAGGGACAGCTTGATGATCAAGTGACTTTGTCCTCTGTGTGTTGTTCAATTGAGTGTTTTATTTCAATTTCATAAATTTAATTTTAACATCATTTTTTCAGTATTTTATTTTATTGTTGCAGTATCAACAATCTAGGCCAGTGAAGAAACCTATGACACTTATGACCTGAGCAGGCCAAATGCTTCTCGTCTGCATTACAAAAGAGTCATGCTGCATGTAATGGCCAAGGTCCGCCATACGTGAAATCAGTAAGCTTGTTGGTTTGTTGATCCGGATGGGTGGGTGTGGGGGTGGAAATAAGCCAATCATCTAAAACGAGCTATATATCATCAGAAACAGTTACCTAGCTACCTAAAAATGTTAATGACAAAATAACCATTCTGGCACCAAAGTACTTATTAATTCAGATATGAGAAAAGAATTATAAAGAACATCTTTGAAAGTAGAAATAAAACTACTCTACAAACTGAACATCAACCGCAATAGAAACATCTCTCAATCACAAGAAGTTGACCAGAAAGGTTTTAAGATGCGAAAACAAATCACCAACATAAAGAAATGAGAAATGATGTGCTCCCATTTTGCATCCTTATTAAGAACAAAACTGAGCAAATGCAACTTCAAACAGGCGGCAAAACAGTACTGGTGATGCTTTGAGTCTTAGCTTTATCTCCATTGAGTTTGGCGACTGGTTAGACACTGGAAGACATTTGTACGTTGCCAGGCTTATCATCAGTGTTCCTTGGTTTCTTGTTGTAGAATACCGCAAACAAAATCAGCTGACTTAAACCGAGCAGCATTCCAGAACCGTTACTGATCTGTGAAATACACAAAGTGAAAACCATTGCATTTGATTAGTCTTTGTAATTATCACAACGGATAAAAAATAGAGGCGGAGTGAATTAATTTCAAAGATAGAAAAATAAAATACAGCAGATTTCTATAAATGCACGGTTTGCTTACAAAGATGAAGAGATCGAATCGAAGCAAGGCGTATGTCAACCAACAGCCACCGTTGAGGAAATTGGCGAGTAGAAGCCAGAATGGCAAGTATTCAGTACTCTTTGTTCTGATAACCAATAACTGCAGAAACAAACGAATTTGTCATCTAGAGAAATTAAGAGAAACCTTCATGTCCGATCATACAACCCATCCTTAAAAAAACTTGTGTAAGTAGAAGCATAAAACTAGAATGCTTACCATGTTGTCGAGTGGCATGGCATACATCAGAATGTTGAAGATGAGACAGAAGATACCAACGAATGTGCCTCTTGATTTTACAGTGTGAAACACACCCATGGTAATACCAACAATAATTGCAAAGAATGCAGTTTCACCTCCTAACACTTTTGCCACATACATCTAAACATCCACAGATATGTCAAAAACAGATTAAACATTAGTCACTGAAGAAAATTAAGACACATATTGAGACCACTATGAGTCTATGTACAAAACCCAGATGTACATAGAAGAGAAAGATTCACTGCAATTAAAAATGTAGCAACATTTTAACTCTATACATCTGTACAGGAATTGAATTGGCCGAATAGCTAGGTTTGCCACTAATTTGGCTGAAGGTACTGCTCTCAAGTCTCAAATTTCTTACTAAAGGCACCACTCTAAAATTTCTAACTAAACCCACTGAGTGGATCCTAGTCCGAAGAGATCACTAGAAACAGTAAAAAAATATTCAGAATTGAATCGAGTCATGATGATAATAGCAACATATAATATCAAAACCACAATCAATACCGAAATATAAGATACATTTAAAACGAATCTGTCATTATAATTGCATGATATCAAATAACTTTCACAAGTCTGGCTAAATTGTTGGACCAAAAACAGAAGAAAAAAAAATCATGAAAATTAAAATTTATTAAGGATTGTTTTGAGGTCAGAAAATCTTACTCTTTGTTTCTTTGTAGCGTACATGAGGTAACAAACAATGTAAGCAAATTCCATAACAAGCCCAACTCCATTAATAGTGACCACAAGAATACTGTGAGGATGAATAAATGGCAGTCCATAGAATACCCATAATGCACAGTTTAATATTGTTGCTAAGTATGGATTTGGTGAATAATCTTCTACTGCTCCCCTCTTGATAATGTCATAAAATGTTGGCCTGAAATATTACCAATAATTAAATTAATAATTAGTATCAAAAATAGAAAAAAAGGAAAAAATAATCGGATCAGAGCAAAAGGCGATTTAGTATTTACTGTTAATAGTCACCGGAACATAGAGAGAGAGAGAGAACTTACGCAGGAGAGGCAAACAAACCGAATGAAATGACATTTCCTGCAAAAACAAATCAGAAATCAGCTTTGAAACCACAAGAATTCCAGAGAAAAGTTTAAAGAAAGTAGAGAGAGAGGTTCATTTACTGTTAAAAAAAGAATGTAATCATGTGATTATCACCATCCTTATGATTCATTAATCATTTACAAAAATCCAATACAAAAGTATTTCAGAGAAAAAAAAAATTTATCATGTAGAAAGAGAGTTAGGGTTAGGAAAAGAAAGACAGACCAATAACTCCAACAACATTACGAGCTGCATCTGCTGTAACCATGTTTGCTGACTGATGTTTAAGAATCAGAAAAAACAGAGAAATGAAGAAGATTAAGAAGTGAATGGGAGAAGAAAAGAAATGAAGACTAGTATTTATAATACAAGAAACTAGGAAGAAAATCTAATTTCTGTGGTTAGAATTCGTAACCACAAAAACAGATGATGATGAGAGAGTCTTACTCGTTCTCTAAATCTATATTGACAGCATAATTTTAGACAGAATTAATAGTGAGAAACAGAATTTTTAGAAAGGACAGTGTGGAAATGTTTTAAATCTGTTATTTTACTTACTCGATCGCGTTATTATTCAGAATCTTTTATCTAATAATATCCCAATACTTTCTATAAATAACCTGCATATTTCCATGCTGTGCATGGATGAAATCAATCACGCACTGTATTCAGAATTCAGTTACGATACTTTACACAAATGCCCTTCCTTTTCTTGTTTGTTACTCTCCACTAATATCATGCTTCTCGCGCGTGTTCTCTTTTCTTGTCTTGGAGATTATTATCCAAGTTGGATATCGCGATATGTATGCGTCGATTCTGGACCGTCGGTTGCATTCGGATCAATGGTTGGAAACCAGTTGTACTGTTACTCGATTCGATTAAAAAAACACACGTTGTTACTGGGACACTGGGACTTACATGAAGGATGATTTCACGATTGAAAATGACCCAAAAATATCGGATATAATTTGTGAATAATCGTAGACGTTTTTGGATATAAATCATGTATGTAAGGAGTGCTATAAAAAAAGGAATATAAATCCTTCACAATCAATCACAATCAAAAAAGGTTCTTAAAGATCACAATCGAAAAACTTCTTAAAATAATTTAAAAGATTCTAATTTCTCGCTAGCACCACGAACACGAACATCTCGACTTAGTGATTGAGGCAGCCGTAGGCAGAGCCTTCTAATTTCGCTAGCATCACCAACACGAACACCTCGACATGGTGATTGAAGCAGCCGTAGGCAAAGCCAGAATTTTAAAAATGGGCTGGCAAATATAAGGCACATATTTGAAGGGTGTAAATGAGCTGAAATGGCTAAAACTTGGCTAATAGCATAAAAATTTGGCTTAGGTGTCAGCTAGGATGGGTATGCAATTGCACACCCAATTTTCCATGTGGCTCCGCCCCTAGGCAGCCGTGATGGCTACTGTGGTGCACCTATATTTATTGTCATTGTTACTGAAAACATGGAGTACCAAAATACATCACCAATTTTTTCTTAGGCAACCTGTATGGACAAAACCTAAATACAATTTCGAGAGTTCAACTTAATGAATCTCAATCAAGGAATAATATTCAAAGTTATATCTCTTTCTCTCACATTCAGAAAAGTTGACAAAACTAAATACATGAACCAGATTTACGTGTGAGAGTTGTTGGACGATCTCAAAAATCAATATCCAAGAATCAATCTAGTCGTATCCAACAAACAAGGATGGATATATACACTTTGATTGATTTACGTACGACCTGTGATATTTCAATTATAAAGATAAACAATATAATGCGGAAATGAAATAACACAGACACTAGAAATTTTGTTAACGAGGAAATCGCAAGTGCATAAAAACCTCGGGGCCTAGTCCTGATTTGAACACCAAACTGTATTAAGCCGCCACAGACACTAGCCTACTACCAATTAACTTAGGACTGGAATGTAGTTGAGACCGAATTAAACCCTCACAACAATTCAGTTACAGTCGCGTTCCTTACGTCTCTTGAATCCCAGCAGGACTCCGTGCAAATGATTCCCTTAGGTGACGTCCTTTACAGCCTAAGAGTTGCTTCAACTTAATTGAAGACTTTAAACCAATATGCCTCCCACAGATAAGCCTATACGGTGATTTCCTTTTTGATAATAAATCAAGATGAGACTGGAAATCGATAGCAATAGACAAAGTCTAGCTCACCTCAAAATCTGGACTTATGCTTCCCAAAGAGCAACCTAGATTATTATTCACCTCACAAGTATTAAACCTGTGGAATCACAAAGTCTGAGACGAAGAGAACTTTGCAATTTCTATCTATCATGTTCAAGTGAGCAGCTTCACAATCGAATAAGATCAGGATACACGAACTATGAAGATAAAAGATAATTGGAGCTGGCTTCACGAGTCCCTGTGAAGTGTTTTTAGTCGCTAAACACCCTAGAAGGGTTTTAGGAAGATGATGACTCTAGTTTACAACTAGGACACACAAAGAATAGTGTTGGGATTCAAAGATCCCAGTTGCTTGAGGTTCCCCTTTTATAGACTTTCAAAGTATAGATTACTTTAGGTTTAAGCTAAGATAGCTTTGGAACCAAGCAAACAATATCCACCGTTAGACGAATATTTAAAATGAGATTAACATAACAAGATATACACTTTGGTTAGGATGAACCGTAACCGAACTGTGTACAAAGACATTGTTCATGGACAGTTAGCCGAAACTAGCCGATTGAACCATAAGCTTAATCATTTTCATAAACACTTAAGACTTTTAAGTTTGAATCACAACCATAGGTTATAATGTGATCAATAATGTCTATATAGTGTTTTTAGAGATTTATTCAAATGTTAATTATCTCACAGAAATAATTTTATGTGCATCTGAAAATATTTGATAAGGCAAGTACGTGTACTCAACCTTGTTCGTGACTATATTTGTCATGGTACATGTACCGTGTATGTGTACCCTTAAGACAAATATAAATTTTGGATCTTACTTAACTTTTCCGGTTTGCGTACTGGGTATGTATACCAAACCAGTTTCAAAACCAACAACTCTTTTTTGTATGCATACTATGTATGCGAACCAATCCAGGTTCACGAGTTCACATAATTTTTGTGGTATGGATACCGGGTATGCGTACCACTAAGTCACTGTCAACGTATAACTACTCCAGTACGTGTATTGAGTACATGTACTATGGTTCCGGACCTATAACAGTTTTCACCAGTATGTAAGATGGTATGCATACTGTCTTGTATCCAGATTTACAGTAGTTCTATATTTCCCTTTAAATCAATTCGAAACATTCCCAAATAATATCAATGGTGAAAAGACGAGGGTACCCAAATATACCTCAATCTAAAACTTTTCCACCTATAATTCCTCTTACCAAAAGCGATTGTCTATGGACTGATTCGAGACAATATAACGAATCGGTATTCACACTTTGTGTGATCGTCTATGGATACAAGATCGAGACAATACAACAATCAAAGTGTGATTACTTGATAATAGGTTCGGACTTAACCAAACTCTATAGGATCACTATCAAGTAATACGGATTTAACGTTTGTGTAATTTACTTTAAATTATAATAACAACAATTATAATTGCGGAAAACAAAAGTAAAAGACACAACAATATTTTGTAAACGAAGAAACTGCAAATGCAGAGAAACCCAGGGACCTAGTCCATAATTGAATACTCTCATAATTAAGCCGCTATACAAAATCAACCTAACTTCGTATAGTTGAGACAAAGCAACTAAACCTATAGTTCACCTAGTTTCTTTAGTATCCTTGCGCTTCCGACATTCAATAAGTGCACGCACTGGAACAATTCCTTTGGTTCGTATTCTAAACAGTAAAGGAACAACAAATATGTTCGGTATCAACTCTATTCAATCCCAGTGATATGAGTTAGACAAAGGCTCTTCTGTTTAATCCAATAAACTCCTTTGTCGGGTTTAGATCTATCTAACAAACAACTAACAAGTAGTTGAGTTTTGATTTTGCAATCAATAATAGGATCTATCCAGATACTAAATATTGATGCCGATCTACGCAACTAATCAATTAAATCAACCAAAAGATAAACCGATTATAATTGGATCCCAGCCGATCAAGTTTTGTGCACACCAAAGATTATGAACCCAAATCAGAAATCTTCTTTGTCTTCAAATCTTCTTAAATCTTCAATAAACACCTGCACACAACAACTTGAATCTCTTGTGATCAATCACGCACAGAACGGAGTCTGTTAACAATGGATTATCACAAGACGTCTTTAGATCTACAAACAATTCTAAAGAACCCGTCGACACTTCGATCTAGTTTGAGTGAATCTTATATCATAAGAGAAGATTCTCAAGAATAAACAATCTAGGTGCAATCAAAGTTCAACAACCGTTAGTCAATCAAATCAAATCGAAAACTAATAATACTACAATTATCTAGTTTCCACCAACGGTACTCGTAGAGATTCTTGATCCCAAAGAAGTCTCTAAACGAGCGGTCGTAAGAGATTTCTCCTAATTAAGGTACTTTCCTCTCCGAATAGACGGCTCCACCAGTAACAACACAACAAGGTAGTTTTGCTGGCTCTTAGGATAGTTTACATGAAATGCAAACTTGGGTATTTATAGACCAAGGAAGTTTGGACACCATGGATTTTCCAAAACCGAAATATTCTTAAGATATGCAATATTTCCAAAATCGGTTTTCATAATTCCTAGAAATGTTCTGTCCAAAAATAACTGAAATCCTACTAGAAAATCTTTAATTAGTAAATGCACATTACCAATTTTTATTTTCTAGAGATATGTATTTTAATTGCTGGTAATTAAAAGCATATAAAAATTAACAACCTTAATTAAAAGATTCTCAACTTATTTCGGTCCGGAATCTCCTTTAGCTATTAAGGAATATCTTTGAACAATGAAAGATAAGAGTTACTGAATATGTTCAAAGTATGTCGACATCTTAATTCTTTGTAAATCCTCTTTCATATTTACAATCTTGGAACCGATTATACCACACTTCCAAACAAGTTTAGAACTGGTTCATCTGATTTCCAAGAACTATGTGATTGATCAAATCAACACACTAATCATGGGTTTACGGTTCTACCAAGCACAAGGAACGGTTTCACCTTAATATGGTTACTGGGACCGGTTACATCAATTACCAAATTGGTCACATCAATTACCAGGACCGGTTACCATATTCTCATGGTATTACTTGTGATCGGTCACACCAGTTACCAGGACCGGTTACACCAATTACCAGGACCGGTTATACCAATTACAAGGATCGATTACTACTTTTTTGTGATCGGTCACACCAATTACTAGGATCGGTTACACCAATTACTAGGATCGGTCACACCAATTACAACTATCGATCATACCATCTTAGGTGATTACTTAAGATCGGTTACACTAATAAAAGTCATACCAATACATAAGTCAAGCATTGTGACTAGTTTTACCAAGATACATAACAAGTTACGATCGGTTCTACTAACTCACACATATTGGTAATCCAAAGATATGCAATGAATAACAATACCAATAAGCCTAGCGATTTCCCTTTCGATTCATAAAAAAAGTTCATGAATGTACTTCCTTTAAACGAATGTAAACATTGTTTCCTAGGACGAAATCTTCACCCATACCCATACACATAATCAAAATAGCATTCATACGATTATGTCGATGTCTTATATACGAAGTTCAAAAGATAAGCGTTATACTTCGTATTCTAATTCCTTAACACTATCTCTACTAGAGTATAATCATTTACAGCTTCGCAGTTATGTTTTCAATATAGCACGACTTGAAAGATATGTTGGGAATGAAACAGTTCAAATCAAATTATTACTAACCTCAAGAGGAAGGATGATGTTGTCGATGTAGCTCTTTACTTCTTCACATTCATCAAGTTTTCAAGTAATACTTGTATGTCTCATTATACTAATCTTTCTAGCCTAACCTATACGAAGTTGTCTCTAGTACATAATCAAGCGACTCTTAAATTGAGTTTTGATTCACTAAAATATGACAACCAAACTTGACATACCAACGCTTGGTGGGTTCAACCGATCTATGCTCTAACAATCTCCCCCTTTGTCAATTTTAGTGACAAAACTCTTACAATCATATGGTTAAACAAATTACAAAAATTCATTATACATACGCTTGATTCTAAGTTTAAACGACACAATACCATGCATATATTCAATCCATAAATGCCGCTGAAGACATTATAATAACAAAGCTAATACTCCCCCTAAAGGTGAGATAGGTAGATTTTCAATCCGCACATCTTTGTTATTTCCCTTTTGTAGTCCAAATAACTACAATCAACATATGATATGTTTCTCTCCCTTAGTCAATGCTTTACTCTTTCGTTAGATATAACGTTTAAGCACAATTGTCCTTTCCTAAGTGATTACAAATCACTTTGTTTACTCCATATATTTCTCCCCCCTTTTGTCACAAAATGACAAAGGTACAAGCAAATATCAAAAACCGAAAGGATCTTATAATCTAAAAGAATTGTATAACCTATAAGAGTTAAGCACGAAGGTTTCACATACCATTTTAGATAACCAATACCAAAACCGAAACTACAATTAATTTGGTTTTGATATGTTATCAAGGAAACAATTCCCCGAAGCAATTTTCCCTAATAGTTTAACAAATTGACTAAGAAAACTTAGTTCCCTTGCTAAACCGATTGCACAAGTACAATCGCTTGTTTCGATAAGACCAAAATAAAGATCAGAATTAACTTTATTTTTCTCACCAGGCACTTAATTCAGACAAAACTTAGACCTTACACTTTAGACAAGACAAATACTAGGTTAGTTGACTAATATTTCTTGTCAAGGCATTCGATTAGACTTGAATAACCGAATCCTTTACTTTTGATAAGTCTAACTAAGATCAGAATTAACTTAGTTTCTCTTATCCGGAATCGAATTGGACTAAACAAATGATCCCATATTTTGTTAAGCCACAAACAATACATACATACCAAATAAATCGACTTGCACAATTATTTTTCTTAACCGGAAGCAATTGAAATAAACGTAGACATTAAAACACCGCAATTGCACCGAAATTTCGTTAAGTCTAAAACAATTGATACCAAAAAATAAAGAAAGATACCAAACCAGTTTTTCTTAACCGAAAACAATTGAATCACACACACACATACATCCATACACACATAATGGAATAAACATCAATTGTACCGAATTATGTTAAGCAAAAACAAAATATATGCAATAAACTCATGCTTTTCTTAAACAGGAAAACGATTAACTAACATATTCGTTACCTCATATTCCGCATCCTCTTCTCCCCAAAAGATATATCATTAAGCGCAAGTTCAAGTTAGAACTCTCCCCCATTATGTTGTCATCCTCTCGCAAGAACAAAAGAACAACAACAACAACAACCTTTACCAGAGAAAGGTTGAATCAGTTTTTAACTAATGCATAGCAAAAGTTGAAAACCCCTATACACATATGCTTTTATGTTAAACAAAAATTAAACATATTGTGACTTTTTCACATATGAGTTTCAATCGGAACACCTTATGATTCTTTGATAAAGCCTACCAACATGGACTAGAACTTAATCCCGCTAAATCAAAAAGCCACACAAACCATAAGGGTTCACACATCATATGAGATTGAATATTAAGGTTAAGAAAATCAAAATCAAACATCCCATAACACATAACAACAATATAAAGCATTTAAGCACAGGCTATGTAATCGAAAAACTATCACAAGAAAAATTATAAAATAATAATTTTATTCATCAATAGACCTTACACAATAATTGAAAGAAATCAAAAACTGATGTCTATTTTGTTTCTAATCGCGAGTCTTGTAAAGATCACTTTCGAATACTGGATTCAAATTCTTATGAGCATTTCCCTTTCCGGTAGAAAGTTTGTTGATTTCAAACAGTTGAGAATGAAGATCATCAAGTACATTTTTCGAATCCTTTATCATCAGCTCATGATGTCTAATGCAACTTCTAACAGTGAGAATTTGTTTCCTTATAGAGTCAATGAGATTGCGTTGAGAGACATCATGATTTTCAGTCATAACCAATGCACATAGTGCTAAATCATCAAGAGATGACCCTTCTTTTACCGATTTCTCCATTGAAGCAAGCTAGTCTTCTTTCAGACAAGAGGACAATATATAAGAATTGGAGAAAATCAGGGGATGATATAATTTGGTTTATGGAAACCGAATATATTTTTCCCTAAAGTAAAAGATATCGATTAAGAATACAATTATGGAACAGATATGTAAATACTGCCCAGATTTATGCCTCCTCACATTCGGAATTTTGGGCAACAAGTGAGGATGCATCTTTCAACACAATCAGTGTGTGTTGAGGTGAGGATTAAACTCACCATAACCAATAGAGACATCCCTAGGATGATTTATAAACACAATAGGTTGTGTTTTTATATGTTCTTTCTTTCTCTTGTTCATGCAAGAGTCTGCAGTTCCTTTTTGAGATCTTATAAACTCATTAGCCTTCAAAATCTTTATGCCCTTGCGAAGAGCTTTGATGAACTTGTTTTGTTGGATATTTCCATGGAACACTGCAGTGTGATTATCTTCACATAAAGAGTTTAACATACTACCAGAATATTTTCCCTATGATGCTTTTGGTTTGTCAACCATTTATTCTTGCTCAGATTTTACCCCTTGAGATTTATCTGACAGGGTTTTCAAAAGTTTTTCAAGTTCTAGACTCAAACTTTGATTTTACTTGATTCCCCACTCAAGTTTTTCTAAACAGTCCTTTAGGAGTTAATTAGACTCACAAGGTATATCACTGTTAGATTTGGCAAGAAGTGCATTATGGCTAGGTATTCCTTCATAGGGTTTGTACTCTGGGATTTCATCTAGAGTAGAGATGTAAGCCTTATAACACTTCTGAGCTTTTCTGATGGAGCACTGCTTTGCCATATGTCCGAATTTATGGCATTTGAAACATTGGATTTATTCATTACCCTTTTTATGATAAAAAGATAATATATTAATATATTAGGATCTGAATTATTTTTCAATAAAGCATCCTTAATCCATTGTGTTAGGAGTACAATTGTTGAGTCAAGCTCATTTTCAACAAGTATTTCATCCTTTTCACAACGTTTCTCAAACTTATTTAAACAAACTTCTTTCGTAGATTGATTTGAATTAGTTGAGATATCATAACCAATATTTTGGTTCTTCAGCAAAGTTTCTTTGTCAAAAAAATTTAACTTTCCTACAAGGGAGCTTCGAGAAAGTGTAGAAAGATCATTGGCTTCTATTATTGCATGTTTCTTAGACTCGTATCTAGATGGTAACGATCTGAGAATTTTGTATACTATTTCCTTTTCAGGTATAACCCTTCCAAGAGAGAAAGAGGTATTGATAATCTTAGAAAGTTTAGAGTTAAACTCCTAGAAGGTGTCGTTATCATCCATTTTAAGGTATTCCCATTCAGAAGAGAGAGATAAGATTTGTGCTTCTCTTTCAGAATCATTCCCTTCAAATACAGTCTCAAGAATATCCCATGCTTCTTTAGAAGTTTAACATGACATAACATGATGTAGAAGATCATGACTTACTACATGTATTATGGCATTTAATTCATCAGAATTCTGCTTCGCAAGAGCTCTTTCTTCATAAGTGTAAAACGCTAAGCGCTTAAACTCATTTTCAGAATACTCCAAGAAGAGTAATTTTTCCCATCAAATTTAGGTGGTACGTTAACTGAATCATTCATAAGATTCATTTCTTATAGGTAGGATCGCACCAAACACAGATTGTTAGATCTTTTCGTGTTTGCCTACTTCGATACCAATTGAAAAGACGAGGGTACCCAAATATACCTCAATCTAAAACTTTTCCACCTATAAGTCCTCTTACCGAAAGTGATTGTCTATGGACTGATTCGAGATAATACAACGAATCGGTATTCACACTTTGTATGATCGTCTATGGATACAAGATCGAGACAATACAATAATCAAAGTGTGATTACTTGATAATAGGTTCGGACTTAACCAAACTCTATAGGATCACTATCAAGTAATACGGAGTTAACGTTTGTGTAATTTACTTTAAATTATAATAACAACAATTATAATTGCGGAAAACAAAAGTAAAAGACACAACAAGATTTTGGTAACGAGGAAACTGCAAATGCGTCCAGAATTGAATACTCTAAGAATTAAGCCGATATACAAAATCGACCTAACTTCGTATAGTTGATACCAAGCAACTAAACCTATAGTTCACCTAGTTTCTTCAGTATCCCTGCGCTTCCGACATTCAATAAGTGCACGCACTGGAATAATTCTTTTGGTTCGTATTCCAAATAGTAAAGTAACAACAAATCTGTTCGGTATGAACTCTATTAAATCCCAATGATATGAGTTAGACAAAGGCTCTTCTGTTTAATCCAATAAAATCCTTTGTCGGGTTTAGATCTATCTAACAAACAACTAACAAGTAGTCGAGTTTTGATTTTGCAATCAATAATAGGATCTATCCAGATACTAAATACTGATGCCGATCTACGCAACTAATCAATTAAATCTACCAAAAGATAAACCGATTATAGTTGGATCCCAGCCGATCAAGTTTTGTGCACACCAAAGATTATGAACCCAAATCAGAAATCTTCTTTGTCTTCAAATCTTCTTAAATCTTCAATAAACACCTGCACACAACAACTTGAATCTCTTGTGATCAATCACGCACAGAATGGAGTCTGTTAACAATGGATTATCACAAGACATCTTTAGATCTACAAACAATTCTAAAGATCCCGTCGACACTTCGATCTAGTTTGAGTGAATCTTATATCAGAAGAGAAGATTCTCAAGAATAAACAAACTAGGTGCAATCAAAGTTCAACAACCGTTAGTCAATCAAATCAAATCAAAAACTAATAATACTGCAATTATTTAGTTTCCCATCAACGGTACTCGTGGAGCTTCTTGATCCCAAAGAAGTCTTTAAACGAGCGGTCGTAAGAGATTTTGCCTAATTAGGGTACTTTCCTCTCCGAATAGATAGCTCCACTAGTAACAACACAACAAGGTAGTTTTGCTTGCTCTTAGGATAGTTTACATGAAATGCAAACTTGGGTATTTATAGACCGAGGAAGTTTGGACACCATGGAATTTCCAAAACCGAAATATTCTTAAGATATGCAATATTTCCAAAATCGGTTTTCATAATTCCTAGAAATGCTCTATCCAAAAATAACCGAAATCCTACTAGAAAATCTACAATTAGTAAATGCACATTACCAATTTTTATTTTCCAGAGATATGCATTTTAATTGCTGGTAATTAAAAGCATATAAAAATTAACAACCTTAATTAAAAGATTCTCAACTTATTTCGGTCCGGGATCTCCTTTAGCTATTAAGGAATATCTTTGAACAATAAAAGATAAGAGTTACTGAACATGTTCAAAGTATGTCGACATCTTAATTCTTTGTAAATCCTCTTTCATATTTACAATCTTGGAAACTATTATACCACACTTCCAAACAAGTTTAGAACTGGTTCATCTGATTTCCAAGAACTATGTGATTGATCAAATCAACACACTAATCATGGGTTTACGGTTCTACCAAACACAAGGATCCGTTCTACCTTAATATGGTTACTGGGACCGGTTACATCAGTTACCAAATTGGTCAAATCAATTACCAGGACCGGTTACCATATTCTCATGGTATTACTTATGATCGGTCACACCAGTTACCAGGACCGGTTACACCAATTACAAGGATCGATTACTACTCTTTTGTGATCGGTCACACTAATTACTAGGATCGGTTACACCAATTACTAGGATCGGTCACACCAATTATAACTATCGATCATACCATCTTAGGTGATTACTTAGGATCGGTTACACTAATAAAAGTCATACCAATACATAAGTCAGGCATTTTGTCTAGTTTTACCAAGATACATAACAAGTTACGATCGGTTCTACTAACTCACACATATTGGTAATCCAAAGATATGCAATGAATAACAATACCAATAAGCATAGCGATTTCCCTTTTGATTCATAAAACAAGTTCATGAATGTACTTCCTTTAAACGAATGTAAACATTGTTTCCTATGACGAAATCTTCACCCATACCCATACACATAATCACAATAGCATTCATACGATTATGCCGATGTCTTATATACGGGGTTCAAAAGATAAGCTTTATACTTCGTATTCTAATTCCTTAACACTATGTCTACTAGAGTATAATCATTCACAGCTTCGCAGTTATGTTTTCAATATAGCATGACTTGAAAGATACGTTGGGAATGAAACAGTTCAAGTCAAAATATTACTAACCTCCAGAGGAAGGATGATGTTGTCGATGTAGCTCTTTACTTCTTCACATTCTTCAAGTCTTCAAGTAATACTTGTATGTCTCATTATCCTAATCTTTCTAGCCTAACATATACGAAGTTGTCTCTAGTACATAATCAAGCGACTCTTAAATTGAGTTTTGATTCACTAAAATTTTACAACCAAACTTGACATACCAACGCTTGGTGGGCTCAACCGAGCTATGCTCTAACAAATGGCATATATCACTGTTTCAGGCTATTTTCGAATGATAATTCTTGAATCACAATTTAGATTATGAACAATAAATTGCTCTTAACCAAAGTTCATCAAGTATAAACAAATGTTCATTAAGCTTAGTCATATGTATTTCGAGAACTAATTACCAAGATAAACTTGACTCGAAATTCTTGTTATGCTTGCAATAGTTTAATTAGTTATGCGACAACGTCTCATAGATAGAAAGGATTAATATAATTGAGAAATAGGTGGTCCAGTCTTCACTAACCTTTTGTTGAAGAAGTTCTCCAAAAGCTTCGGTTTATCTTCGACTTCAAACGGTAGAACGTACTGATGTCCAATTCTCAACTACATACTTTTATCTTAATCCGAGACTTATCTAATTGTAGACTAGAAATAAGATATAGTTTTGACTACTAAATTTGACAACAAGCTTGAGACAGCAACACTTGTAAGTTCGACCGAGCAATTCTCTAACAATCTACCCCTTTGCCAATTTTAGTGACAAAACTATCAATACATGTGGATTAAAAAAAATACTTCAAAAACTCCTCGAGTTCATCATGTTTTATTTCCTTGGTTTCTTCAACTCCTTGAATTCTCCGTTACTTCAAGTTGCAATGATTCTGAACGTGTTCAACTCAACATCGTTGTTGTTGAAGATCCATAGCGATAACAACTTTCAAAACAAATATTCTTAATCGTCGTTATACAGAAACATAATATTATTATCTTCTCCAAAGTTCAATTTATCACAACTTTGAAGTAATACTACGGTGATATGTTTCTCCCCCTTAATCAATACTTACATCTTTTACATAATAAGTGAAACCTATAGATTATTGATTCACTCCCCTTTACATAATGATCTGTAAACCATATATATGTAGTGCGAAACTACTAATTAATTTTACCCTTTTTGTCAATAAAAATTGGCAAAGGTACGAAAATCATGTGATTGTAATGAATACAACCAAATGAGACTTCAAGAATTAAAGAGGTTACATATCAAATTTATTTAGATGATATCACATAGTAAAAAAAATACTTAGCTCTCATCTAGGAGATTTAAGATACAAGCATTCCCTATAAATTCCACGGCCATACACCCCACGAACATATAGCAATTAAGTACAGGTTCATTTAAGAACTCTCCCCCATTGATGTAATTCCTAAGAGAACAACATGAGTGACCTTACTTTAATAAAAAATAAGGATTTTTTCGAACATTAACAAATCACATGGACTTGTATCATGAACATCGACTTAAATTAATCTCAACGTCAGTTACGAACAAGGAGATGATTTTAATCGGCATGACTCAATATAATAAAATCTTACGGAGTTTATAGTGCATTAATAATACCGAAGTGTAATCAGGAGTAGATCGATACTGGTAGAAAATTTATCAAAATTTTTGTTTTATTTTCAGTTTAAAACATAATAGATTTAACTTCTAAGCATATATGAGATATCAGTTCAATTTACAAAAAATAAAGGACACATATATCTCATAAGACTTTGCAATAATTTAAACCAATAATGATTACATACTGTAAGTTCATTTTCCAAAAACTTTAGAATTTAAATAAATAAATCTAAAAGCATGCAAGATGAAAACCGTTGGAAATAGCTTGTGTAATCACAATTTATGCCATACCAAACCCTAGTTATCCTTCTCAAAAGTAAGAATAAATTCTCACAAGAAGTTTCCTGGAAAACAAAGAAAACAAAATAGCTAGATTTTTTCAGACTCTTCATTGGTATTGAGACCCTTTAATTGGTCATCAACTGTGTTCACGAACTCTTCCTAGAAAATATCCTCATTGAGAAGATCACGAACATGAGACTTCATGAGAACAAGGTCAGCAGAAACCTTTTTCAACTCAGTTCGTAACATGTCTAGACCTTTCAGAGTTTCCACAAGTTCTAGCTATGCTTCCTCAAGTTGTTTAAGAAAATCATAAACAACATTGGCAAAGATCATCTCTTCCCGCTCAACATCTTGATGATCATATGCAAAATAGAAATTCACACTAGGAAGATATTCAGATGATTCAACCACTTTGTCATCAACTAGAGTTCTCTTCTTATCTCTTGTTTCAATACCACCGCGAATAGCTTCTTCCATGCATTCAAGGATTTATGACATAGAAGACATACTTGGTTGTGGAACTCCTTGGATGAGAAATTCTCAACACAAGTTATGGTATATAAACAAGTTTGTATAAAGTTTTCTCTGGGTAAGAGGTCGGTTCATGACCTTTCCTAAAATAGGGTTTGTGACGGAAATTGGAAGGGTCGGATACCGTGAAGTACATAAACTGACGTCCCAAAACTGTTTAAGACGTGGACCCTTTTTTTTTGAGAGAGAGGTAGACAAGAACTTGGAGAGCACAAAATAGTTTTTCAGTACTGTAATTTTCTACCTTTTTCTATTATATACCAGTTCCTCATTGGATATATAATAATTCTTAGCTGCATAAACAAAAATTTAGAGCACATGAGTATTGATATTCATGAAAGAAAAATCATTGAATGCTTATTGCTTTCTAGAGCCTGGCTCAATAAAAAATTATTAGCAAACTTGTAGATTGGAACAACCACATAACTACGTATACGTTACAATATGAAAGAGATTTTAGCTCATCATTCAAAGCACTATTTTGACAAATAGTATACCTGTTACACAACAAATTCCTTATCCAACAGGATTTTTATGGATAAGGTTCCAGATTTGTGACTAACTTGCATAGGGGTGAGTCGAACTCTCAGCAAAGGAATTATGCTGACGTTTACCTTTGTTTTTACCTCTTTGTTTTGCTAAGAAATTCCTTTTGGGCCACGAAAAGTGATCATAAAAATTACTATCATCATGAAGGGAGACAAGATTAGAACCTTTACCTGAGGCTGATTGTCTGGAAGAAGAAAGTTTATCAATAAGATCAAGTTCATGTTAGCTTCTTGAATTGTTTTATTAATGAAAACATCAATTTTCTCAGAAGGCGTGTGAGTATCCTTACAAACCCATATCCGTGACGGTTTTTCTGATCTCTTCTTTAACCGATTTTGCATACTACCTTTTTTACTTGTTCGAATATTCGTGGACCATAAAGAACTAACATTCCTATAAGCGGATTTGCTTGAATGTGTTTTCACCCTAAGAGGTTTAGACATTCGAATATCAGTCACACCCTTAAGATATAAATCTAAGGTATTTTGAAGATGGTCGAACTGATAGTTTTCCAACCTCAGTTTACACTTTCTTTGAACATGTCCTTTAGTATTGCAATAGAAGCACACTTTCTAAGTTTCAATGTAATCAGAATAGGTAATTTAAACATCGTATTGTGAAGAACTTTTCCTCCTTAGAGACACAGTTTTTTCTTGGTCAGAGAAATTCAACGGATCATCTCTATGCAAAGTACAAGTACTTTGTTTATTAGTTTCTGAGTCCTTACAATGAACAATAAGTGTTCTTACTTCTTTCAACTCATCGTATTTTTTGGAAACTGAACTCATAGTAGATTCCTGAAAAGACGAGGGTACCCAAATATACCTCAATCAAAAACTTTTCCACCTATAAGTCCTCTTACCGAAAGTGATTGTCTATGGACTGAGTCGAGACAATACAACGAATCGGTATTCACACTTTGTGTGATTGTCTATGGATACGAGATCGAGACAATACAACAATCAAAGTGTGATTACTTGATAATAGGTTCGGACTTAACCAACTTTATAGGATCACTATCAAGTAATACAAAATTAACGTTTGTGTATTTTACTTCTAATTATAATAATAATAAAAAATTGCGGAAATAGAAAAGTAAAAGACACAACAAGATTTTGTTAACGAGGAAACCGCAAATGCAGAAAAACCAAGGGACCTAGTCCAGAATTGAATACTCTCAGAATTAAGCCGCTATACAAAATCTAAACCAACTTCGTATAGTTGAGACCAAGCAACTAAACCTATAGTTCACCTAGTTTCTTCAGTATCCCCGCGCTTCCGACATTCGATAAGTGCACGCACTGGAACAATTCCTTTGGTTCGTATTCCAAACAGTAAAGGAACAACAAATCTGTTCGGTAACAACTCTATTCAATCTCAGTGATATGAGTTTGACAAAGGCTCTTCTGTTTACTCCAATAAACTCCTTTGTCGGGTTCTAGATCTATCTATTCAACAACTACCAAAGTAGCCGTGTTTAGACTAAGCAATCAACCAATATAGAGTCTATCAAGATACTATATAGTAATGCCGATCTACGCAACTAATCAATCAAATCTATCAAAGATCAACCGATTATAGTTGGATCCCAGCGGATCAAGTTTTGTGCACACCAAAGATTATGAAACAAATAAGAAATCTTCTTTGTCTTCAAATCTTCTTAGATCTTCAATAAACACCTTGTTGATGGTGGTTTTTAGTTTAGGGCGAAAACTGTAAAAGTCTGCCTACCTGACCCAGCATAAGAATTAGTAGACCTTGATATGTCTATATTCCGCAAGGAATTTGAAGAATAAATCATAATCTGATGAGTGCCTATGTATCTCTTCATATTATATTGAAACTCAAGCTCCTAGATGAATTGTTCACTAGTATAGAGCTTAATGAGTATTTAAGCTCCTAGTTGCATTACTCACTAATACCGGAGCCCGCCGAGTATTCATTTTATGCTATGTTCCCAGCCGAACTCTTGATTATGACATGACAAGACGATTAATGTTCACTCGCAGCGGAGTAGCACGAATCTCCCGAAGTGTCAATATTGAGATCTGCATGAAAACACTCACGCAGGCTACACCACTCTCTGACAAAGAGATTTTCATGTCAACGCGCTTTTAATTAAAAGTTAGCACGAACATGCTTAAATTCCTCAAGGAAAACCTAGACTGTCCATGTCAGTCTTAAAGAGCAATCATGACCACACGTTTTGGCCAGTCAATTCAACAAGCTTAGCCTCTTCCCAGCGGAACCAGGCAATCTCCATGATGTCTACCGGCAGGCCCACTAGCATCCCAGCCGATCGGAATCCTTTTAGTTCACCCTAAACACCCCTGATCGCTAGCCAGAACCAGGGTGATTGCACTGTTGAAAGAGAGGCTCAAATTAGCTAAGACCGATCATAACGGTCTCAAATACATCACATCCGCCCAACTTAGCTAGCCTAGTTGGACGGTCTAGATCTTCCTTCGAATGATCAAAGAGGTGCTGGTGTGTTCACCGGCGACCCAGCTCCATCCCTGGTCAATCGACTTGCCCATGGCAAGCCAGGAGCGCATCAAATCGTTTGCTCAAACTAGGGTGAACGCGTTGTTTTAGAAACCCTAATTTGCGTTGCAGCAGCGTGCTGCTGTCGCAATCGATCACAGCCGTCCATATTCGCCATCCAAATTGAATAGCTTATATCCAATTTTAGGCGGCCTAATAGATGTCAGCATGCTCACCGGCAGCCCTCCTTTGCATCTGACCAATCGGCCTGCTCAAACCAATGTCCAGTGCCTTGAATCGATTATCCTAAATAGGGTTGGCCACATGGCTTCTAAACCCTAAATTGAATCAACGGCAGTACGCAATTGTCGTAAATCATCTTGTCCATCCAACTTTGCTAGCCTAGTCGGATGGTCTAGATTTATTTTCAGGAGGCCAACAGGGTAACGCTGTAATCACCGGCCATCCCTCTTCCACGGGGAATGATCGGCCAAGTTGTAGTTTGCCCATAGGGTTCCCAAACGATCGCCCAAAGGTGGTCATTCGCGCTACTTATATACAATTTTAATGATTTTATAGCAGTCATTAACTGCCGCAAATCGTCTCAGCCACTCAACTTGGCTATCCGATTTAAGCGGTCCAGATCTAACCTGGATCGATCGATAGGATTTTAGAATGGCTACCAGTCGCCACTCTCCTATAGGGACCGGCCGGCCAGCCTTAGACACACACGCACAGCTCATACCAGCTCCCTGAATATGGCCGGTCACGCTCATTTTAAGACGCTCAACTCGCGACTAATTTGGAGGAGCTCTAAAATAACGATGCTCCCTGCACATCGATTATTTTTAGCAGCTTGTTTAAAAGAGATGCTTCATGTGCATCAATTATAAACGATGCTTTATAAATATTGATTCCACAAATAATTTTATTATTTGACCTAAAAAGCACTATATGCTACTTGAAGCAACGAGTCTCATGACTTGACGCATTCAGCAGCCTGCTGTATATATTTTTCCTATAAAATACTCGAGAATCAAACATGTCACAAACTAGGGGATGTTCAATGGGTATTGGTCTGGCGGTTTACGGTGTGCAGCGTGCAACGCGCCCATTACGAGAAAGTGTCAGGAAAGGATGGACGGTTAACAGCAATGAGAGAGAGTAGTGGGTGAAAAGGGTGACCAGTCTTCCCTCATAATGGAAACGTGATGGTCACCACCTTTTGCACAACCCCACTTCTCCACTACTTAACTGCCTCCACTTCCTATGAGATCAGGGTGCGCTCGAACATGACTTGTATAAATAGGATTTCAACCTATTTCAACAGGGAATACAAGTGTTATCAACACAAGTATCCAGAAACCATATTCTGATACAAGTCACAAAACAGCCAAACCTTCATTCAACATTCTGATCTCAAACACCTTCTTCGCTTCCCTCCCTAAGATCAACCCTTTTCCTTCACTTTATGACCGAAATGAATCTGGAACGACCATTTCTTGGTTTAGGCCAGAGTCTTACAGATTGATCTATCGAATCTAAAAGTACTCCCGTGCAGTGCATTTGTTTAGGGTTTGAATTCATTTCTCATCAACACACCCAAATTTACCAAAAACAACAGAATCAGTTTTTACTTCAAAACAACTGGCGATCACAATGGGAGATTAATCTCTCGGTTACAAAAATCATTTTCCCAATTCCATTTTCAATTTCCTAAATTTCTCAAGATGGATGATCTTAGGAATGGTTCAGAAACCCTTAATCCTAATTTTACTTCTCCTAACACTGACGATACTTCACATGTTATTCATGAATTCGTTATTTCATTCTAAACCCTTGTCGAGGCTATGGAGTCTCAATATTTAACAACTATTCGCGATTTGACGAAAATCCTGAATGATATTGTTAGGAATCAAGCTACTATTGTCAAGACGTGGGACGAAGTATTTACGCTTTTGAAAGTCCTCACGGATCAACTATCAAAGGAACCAACACGTATTCATTCTGAGGAAACGCTATCGACAATTCATTTTGGATCAATACTGATGGTAGTAGTCCTTCTTCTAAGATTCATATTCTTATTCCTGGTGGGGAAGATGAAGCCCATGGTCATGTTGAATGGAAAGGTAGACACCAACCTAACTTATCTGCTCATGAAGATCAAGAGATGTTTCCTCAAACTCAGAAAGAAGACTCGTGGGATTTATCACGTTCTCATCAGAGTCCTTGCAATAAAAAGGTGATTTCATTATATGAGTCCTTCTTGGAAAATATCAATTCCCATATTGCATCAGAAGCTGCTAAGAGATCCGCTGCTGCTTTACTCAGCCGATCTGAACCATCCCAGGATGAAAAAACTCATAAAGATGTTCAGGAAAGCAGGCGTCCTTCCAATAAAAGATCCAGCCTCCAGACAATCACTAGTGAGGGTGGAAAGAGAAGGCATCTGGGGAACGGCTATCAACAACTTAAACGTGCGGCACCAGCGCAGCAGACAACTCAAACTTGGAAGGCTGCACCTAAGACGCCTGCACAACAACAAGAAACTGGAGAGGCTGCTCTAAACTTCCCGATTCCGATTGAAGAGGTAATCGAACTCCTAGAAGCATGGATTCAAGATGATGCTATCAAGCTACCTCCTCTCAGACGTCCACCAACCGAGGAAGAAAAGAAAAATCCCAAATATTGCCATTACCATAGGTTCGTCAATCACCCAACCGGTGACTGCAATACATTGAAGCACATTTTCAAGAGGAAGGTGGATGTAGGAGAACTCCAATTAAGCACTGAAGGAGTTTACAGAGATCTTCTTCCCATCAAGAGTTGCATGATTTCTGGGGACTCCGTCCAAAAATCGTACAGTCCATGATGGAGCATTTATATGAGATTTTGTATTTTTCCAAGGCGCAACGTCAAGACATATTTGCAACCCTCAACCGTGTTGTATCAGGCAAGCAACAATAGTTGAGCTTCCACACGCAGGGAATCAGGGAAGAGTTGCTTCACCGAAAATAAAAGAGGGGAAATAATAGAAGGAGAAATAAAACTCACGTATGTAAGTTATGTTAAAGGAAGAAACTCATCCTTTGGGTCATAGCGGCCGATCAAAGCCTTTTAATGTTTGTGGTCGTGGCTAGCATCATCGTCTATGCTCGCCTAAAGCTCGTGGACGCAGCTACCACTACTTATGCTTCTTCGCTCATCCAAGAGTCATGGTCGTGGTTACCAAATCCCATGAACACCATCACCACGCCTCTCCCTGCCGTGCATGTAGCCACCACTCGTCCCTGCCAATATTTGTGCCCGTAGTCACCGCTCCTCCCTGTCAAGGATAGTGACCGTAGCCGTCCAAGCTCTAGCCAACCTGTTTTGTTCCCACGAAAATGCAGTCTCTTCTGATCACAGTTGCTGCCAAGAACCATTGCTGCTCGTTTGTTGATACAATCCAGAGCTTCACCATGACAACAATGACTACGGATAAAGGTAATCCGAACTTCTGCATATTTTATTTTCCCATGGAGGAAGTAATAGAGTCACCAGTATGGATGCAAGATAGTGATGTCTTTATCATGGTCAACCCATGATGTGAATTTTAAGTTGTTGTAAAAAGTGATAAGTAGAGTTCGTTCAACTCGGGCTTGTGAAGGATTTTCGAAAATTAAATGAAGTTGTTTCAACAATAATAAGAAAATACCGAGACTCTGGATTCCACCATTGACCAATTAAGTTATAAATTGGTGTGCGTCTTATGTTCATCGTGACTGTTCCGTGTGCGTCTTATGTTCATTGTGTTCTTCAGCTCCGCACCAGCAGAAAACAGCAGCAGCAGCGGCGGCCTGTAAACCTCTGATTCTCGCCTCCTCAGCCCTTCTCAGCCCCCCAAACTCTCGAAACCCCTTCTATATGACCCAACCAATCTATTTATATCAAAAAGGGCGATTAAATCTCTCCAAAATCATCCGAAATCTCTTTCTTTCTCTTCACGGCAAAGTTGCGGCAATTTCTTGTTTTAGAATTTCCACGCATATCTGGGCTTTCCTTTTTATTCTAAACTCTTCCTTAGATATATATTAAGCTTTGAGAAGAAAATATTGCCTTTAATCTCTCTAAAATTTCCTAAAATCGGTCACACACGTGACTTTCCATATTTTTCTGTTGAGATCAAAACCCGTCGATTGAGCCAAATTTAATCGATTTCAACACCCATTTTAGATTCCTAGACCCATAAGGAGTCTACCCTATGAAAATCAGAGGTTTAATCGACCTCAAACTCCTCCAAATCACTACCACCAAAACTGCCAGAATGTGTTTGTATTTTCCCGCCAAAAACAGAATTTGAATTTTGAGAAGAAAGTGACCTCCCCCTATCCAGTACCGGTCTGTGTTTAGTAGCTGCTTGGAAATGGGTTACCCCTTATCCAAAATGGGAGTTCGAATAGCAAATGTCCTTCCTGGTGTCTTTAACAACTTTTCGAGCCAATTTCACCGCAAAAGCCTATTTCTCCATAAACACCTACAAAGGGATAAAATACCAAAATTAGTACAGAAATGGGTACTAACAGTATACACAAAAGAGATGAAAATAGACACATAAATGCGTCTATCAAATACCCCCAAACTTATTATTTGCTAGTCCCGAGCAAATCAAAACTACAAAATAAAATCCTAACTCACTGTCGCAGGCATCGTCGATTGCACTTAGCATGTGCAATAAGCCTTTAAACCCCTAGGTGGCCCTAGTGGCCGAGTTATAGTCTCGGGAAGGTTTACCAGAGGTGTACCCACAAATCCTTTAATCCAGACCCTAGCCATCTACGCAGAACCTTAGAATGCACTAAAGAACCTCCTTGGTTGGCATACTTATTGATTACGGGAGGAAGTACCCTGATGCAAAATTCCAATTGCTTTATATGAGCTTGCACTCAAGTATACTAAAATTCATATATAAGTGACAGAGCTCTACTCAGATAGTCGCACTATGGACATCAATATCCGGAATCAAACAAATCACATGAATAGATTAAGAAGATGGATATAGAAATAGATGGTTGCGAATGGACTTCAATTCCAAGATGAACCTAAGACCTAATGGATTGAGATACTGGTCTGGACTAATATCAACACAACTGGCATATACAAGGGAACCAGTGGTCGACAATCCTAAATCTACATCAACTCAGCTGGCATATACAAGGGAACCAGTGGTCGACTTTATAATAAACCATTATTTATTTATTTATTTTATTTTTAACGACATGATTAGATCTTTTGGATCCAAGCGCATGCTTCTTGTCAGCAGATTACATGGTAATTCCCGTGGATCCTGCGTTCCACGCTTTTTTAGGCGACGGAGACAGGGAGAACACACACATATTGCTATCCAAGTGTTAATATTTATTCCAATTGGTCTAATTGGTCTGGTCTTTTTTTTTTTTTTTTTTTTTATTAACTCAATCACTCTATTTCACCCCAGCAGACATCAACATAAAAATTTGCAAAAACAAAAACAGAAGTAATAAGATGATTCCGAGATACGGTGAAACTATCATGTTATTTCTAACACCTGAGCTCTGTGCTTTTATGAATAGACTCTTATAGATGTTTCCATCTAGTCAGATAGGTCCCTCAACTCCTAAAACCAAAATGCTTCCATCCACTTAGATTAGTTATTGCCATCCTTAATAGGCATAAATTTAGGCTCTGGAGTTTATTATGCAACTAAAAAGTTTCTCCCATACCCCCAAACTTAAATCTAACATTGTCCTCAATGTTCTAAAGATGAAATTAAAAGCATGAACAAGGAGAAACTGTTACCATTTGAAGAAAAAGAGTTAAGGAAAGATATTACCGTGTTGCATGAACCATGGGTTACCTCCCAAGAAGTGCTAAGTTTAAAGTCTTCATCCAGACATCAAGTACCATAAAATGGCTAATTCCCTTTCAAATCATATATCAGTAGTCGAAATAACTGTGGGTCATCAGAACCAAATAGCACTTCCACTAATATGAGACAACTGCACAGGATTAGAAAAATTAACAGATGGAGCACAACCTGATCTAAACTCTCTTTCAAGACAACTGGGTTTATCTGTGACGCCCTCTTAAGCTTCATGTGAGTGTCTTGACAAACATATTTTTCCAAACTATGAGTTCCCACTTCCCGGACGGTATCAGGAGGATCAGGTTGTGGAGTCGGGAAAGATTCAAGTAATATCTCAGGCACACTAGACTCGAGTCCCAAGTTAGGGACTTCTAATAAAGATACTTGACCATCACTACCCCCAAAATTAGGGTAGTCGGTATTCTCAGACAAACCTATAATTATTGCTTGAATTTCCGGATCCTCGGAGTCTTTAAAATAATCAAGAGCTTCTTCCAGTTCTCTACCCCCAAACTTAGAGTCATCATTACTCACAGAAAGACCTAACACTAGTGACTGAATTTCTGGGTCTGTAGAGTCCTTAAAATATTCGAGAGCTTCTTCTAGTTCTAAAGTTTGGTCATCTATCTTACCTAAGATAATTGTCTCATCAAATTCATCTAAAGAATCACCAAACAAAGTGTCGTCCCAATTATCCTGAACTAGATCCTGAACCAAAGTACTAATCATATTCACTTCCTCTAAATCATCAGAAGGTTGTCTAGTAACATTAAAGACATTTAGTTCAGTGGTCATATTACCAAAGGATATGTTCATAAGTCCGGTCCTACAATTGATAACGGCATTAGACGTGGCTAAAAATGGGCGACCTAAAATCACCGGTAATTGATTCTATGGGTCAGGGACAGGTTGTGTATCTAGGACTACAAAATCCACAGGATAAATAAACTTGTCGACCTTAATAAGAACATCTTCTATCACACCACGAGGAATTTTAACAGACCTATCAGCTAACTGCAGTGTTATCTTGGTGGGTTTCAATTTACCAAGTCCCAGTTGTAAGTACACATGGTACGGAAGTAAGTTCACACTAGCTCCTAAGTCAAGTAAAGCTTTTTCTACCCTGTGTTTTCCTATCGTGCAAGCAATGGTAGGGGCACCTGGGTTTTTATACTTAGGAGTTGTGGTGTTCTGAATGATCGAACTTACATGACAGGTTAAAAAGGCTTTTTTAGGGACTAAGCTTTCGCTTTCGCGTACACATATCCTTGAGGAACTTGGCATAAGCCGGAAGTTTCCTAATTGCTTCTAGTAACGGAAGGTTTATGGTAACTTTCTTAAAAACCTCCATAATGTCATTAAAGTTGGATTCATTCTTTGTTGGTACTAGTAGCTGTGGAAATGGGGCTCTAGGAATAAAATAGGGCCTCTCAGGAACCGAATTGACATCATTAGAGATTTTATCAGTCTCCTCAGCTATGGATGGTCCTGAGGGGTGAACTACAGTTTTCTCACTTCGGGCATGTTTACCTTATTGTCTACAACTCCTAAGGGTTCTAATAACATTCAATTGATTCGATGGTTTTGTACCTACTTCATGAACTCCTCTAGGGTTGGGTTGTGTTTGACTAGGAAACCTACATTTTTCTCTCAAAGACTCATTTATCAGACCTACCTGGGTTTTTAACTCGGAAATAGCCTGACTATTTTCTTGTCCTATCTTGTTACTAGCTTGTAGACTTAGTTCTACTGATTGCTGAAATTTTGCAGTTTGCTGAGTTAACAACACGAGAGACTCCTCTAGGCTTTGGATTTTCTTATCCGACTGATTCTGAAATTGAGCTTGTCCCGAAGGATTCTTAGCATAACTAAAACCTGGGAGAGCATTAGAGTTACTAAACTGACCTTGATTCTGGTCCTTAGACCATGCAAGGTTCGCATGTTTTCTCCACCCAGGATTATAGGTTTCTGAATATGGGTCAAATTTCTGACGATTATCGAGTCTAGTGTTATTATAAAGAGCATTGGCTTGCTCTTCATTATTATGGCCTTCCCAAAAAGGATCCAATCTACCACTAGTGTGACCCATTTATAGAACTTCTAACCTTTTAGCTATCGCTGCAATCTTAGCATCTGATTCAGAGCCTCCTTCTACCCTATTAACGTTTCCTCTGTTTAGAAGAGTCGTTTTCCGGGGTTCCCTACTATTTTCCCATTGTTGGGTCTTTTCGGCGGCTTTATTCAAAAATGCCATTGCCGCATCAACAGTTTGGTTCTCAAACCCACCTGTACACAAAGCTTCTACCGTGGTTATTGTGGAATAATCTAAACCCTCATAAAGGATCTGAACTAGCCTAACCTTTTCTAAACCATGGTGAGGACATTGTGTTAACAAATCATTTAACCTTTCCAAATACCTATACAAAGATTCTCCCTCTTGTTGTGAGAATGTGCAGATTCGCGTCCTAATAGACGATGTTTTGTGCCTAGGGAAAAACTTATTGAAAAAGGCAGATGTAAGTTGTTCATATGTTTCGATTGACTCAGCAGTCAAACTATACAGCCACGATTTGTCTTTATCTTTCAGGGAAAAAGGAAATAACCTAAGTTTCAAAGCATCATCATCTAAGCCTCTAATTCTTAGGGAACTGCAAATTTCTTCAAAATCCCTAACATGGAAATAAGGGTTTTCATTTTCTTTCCCTAAAAAGATTGGGCGCATCTGTATGGTCCCAGGTTTAAGTTCATAGGTGGCTTCTGTGTCAGCTAACTTAATACACGAGGGACGAGTAGTCCTAGTCGGATTTAATAAAGCTTTCAAAGTAGCCATTTATGGTGCTATCGGAGTATTGGGGATTCTCTCCTCAGTAAAAAGGAGTATGTTCAAAACAGGACTCTCCGAAAATCGGACCTTCTAGGTCAAGGTAATCGAGACGCTTAGAACTGCTAGGTTGTTCTTTAACAAATCTACCTAGGGCGTCTCTTTTACGTTCAGGCATAAAAGAATTCCCTAAATTGGAAGGATAATCAATCGCAAATCAAGGACGACTCAACCAAATCAACCCTATTGATTTCTAGCAAACAAAAAGCATGATGGCTCCACTTAGATTGTTTCTAGATCAGCTTCTACTCTTCCAAGAGGCAACTGGGTATAATTTTAGCAAACCTCATAAGACGATCCGAATAAAGTAAGTCGAAGAGAAGTAGGAGAAGCTCAGAGGAGCTTTGATACCCCCACCTCTTTGGCAACGCTTCCCTGGGTTACAAGGCGGCTCTAATCGACTTCCAGTAATCTTCCTGAACTTTGAGCTAGGCTAACAAAATACCCAATACGATCCTTTTGAACGACTTTCCTATAAGCTCGTTACCCTATCGGTCTCGTTTTAGTCAATACTTTAAGCTTGTGTTCGCGTTCAGTATCGTTTTCCTAAGGCGGGAAAGAAGAGAACGGTGATGAAATCCGAACCTTTATCTTGTATGGCCAGGCCTTGCCCTTTACTAGGAAAATAAATGTATGTATTCAGAACCTCAACAGATATGCACCTTAAGGAATACAGTAACTCGCTGACAGGGGATTCGCGAGTGTTCAGAATCTTACCTCCCGTTCCAAGCGGGGGATGAATCGGTTGTAGTCGACTCGGGCCACCGACTCCTGTGTCAGTGTACGAACCCAAGGTGCAGAGACAATATCGTAATTGTCCTCCTTCTCTGCAAACAGTTTTTATATTTAAGGATACCCTTCCGTAGGGTATATAAAAATAAAAAATAAAAATAATGTCCAAAGTCCAAAAAGTCCAAAAAAAGAAAAGAAAAATTACAAAATAATAAAGAAACCCTAATACAATTTTTTTCTTCTTTTTTTTTTTCTAAAAATAAATAAATAAACTAAACCCTAAAAAAATAAAAAAATAAAAAATAAACTAAAAAAAATAAAAATAACTAAAATAAAGTTGTCTTCTTTTCCGTTCTTTTGGCTTTAATCTTTTGCTCCAAGTCTTTACGAAATCACCAAACTCCTTGGCTCAATTTTTTTTTATTTACGTTCCAAAACCTGTAGACAAAAGACGAATACCCAAAAACGTAAAATAGAAGGAAAATAAATAAAAATAAAAATAAATCTAAAACCCTAAAAACAAGTCCGCGTCGTCGGCGCCAAAAATTGATGTGAATTTTAAGTTGTTGTAAAAAGTGATAAGTAGAGTTCATTCAACTCGGGCTTGTGAAGGATTTTCGAAAATTAAATAAAGTTGTTTCAACAATAATAAGAAAATACCGAGACTCTGGATTCCACCATTGACCAATTAAGTTATAAATTCTAATCAATATTCATGCAATTTTTTCTTTTAAAGTGATTCTAATATTTTGCTTTTAATAGATTTTTGAAGTAATAATTGTAAGCACGAAGCATGAAACATCAAAAGTATTAAAACCAAGCATGTCCCATCAAAACACTTCACAACTACTCAATAAAAACCAATTTTTCTTTTAAGTTCTATGCAAATAATCATGTAAAATAATTGCAATAAATAATTAAAATAGAACTATACCACTTTTCATGGAACAATGGCTTCCTCCGTCGCCTCGGCTAAGGGGTTTAGCTCCTCATATTAGAAATATGCTCAAAAGTTGATTTCATTGATCAAATAAGGTGTTTTTATTAGAAAGGACAAGCTATAGTTACAGAAAGCTTGTTGTAAGGAAGGTAATGGTCGCTGAAAGTATTAAGCAAAGACAGTCAAAAACGATAACATCTTTCTGTAGTTGAATATAAGACTGCTTCTGCGACGGTTTGGTGTGGGTCGAAGTTCTTCGTGTTCTTCGCGACTGTTCGGTGTGCGTCTTATGTTCTTCGTGTTCTTCAGCTCCGCACCAGCAGAAAACAGCAGCAGCAGCGGCCTGTAAACCTCTGATTCTCGCCTCCTCAGCCCTTCTCAGCCCCCAAAACTCTCGACACCCATTCTATATGACCCAACCAATCTATTTATATCAAAAAGGGCGATTAAATCTCTCCAAAATCATCCGAAATCTCTTTAGTTCTCTTCACGGCAAAGTTGCGGCAATTTCTTGTTTTAGAATTTCCACGCATATCTGGGCTTTCCTTTTGATTCTAAACTCTTCCTTAGATATATATTAAGCTTTGGGAAGAAAATATTTCCTTTAATCTCTCTAAAATTTCCTAAAATCGGTCACACACGTGACTTTCCATATTTTTCTGTTGAGATCAAAACCCGTCGATTGAGCCCAATTTAATCAATTTCAACACCCATTTTAGATTCCTAGACCCATAAGGAGTCTACCCTATGAAAATCAGAGGTTTAATCGACCTCAAACTCCTCCAAATCACTACCACCAAAACTGCCAGAATGTGTTTGTATTTTCCCGCCAAAAACAGAATTTGAATTTTGAGAAGAAAGTGACCTCCCCCTATCCAGTACCGGTCTGTGTTTAGTAGATGCTTGGAAATGGGTTACCCCTTATCCAAAATGAGAGTCCGAATAGCAAATGTCCTTCCAGGTGTCTTTAACAACTTTTCGGGCCAATTTCACCGCAAAAGCCTATTTCTCCATAAACACCTACAAAGGGATAAAATACCAAAATTAGTACAGAAATGGGTACTAACAGTATACACAAAAGAGGTGAAAATAGACACATAAATGCGTCTATCAACCCACCGACCATACGAGATAGAATCACGTAAACCACACTTGGGGACTGAGGCTTGCTCTGCCGCTGCTAATAAATAACGTCATTCACACCGAGCTAAATGTCCAAGTTTGATCAACTACTAATGGATATTACACTCACAACTAAAATACGAAGACAATATGAACTTACCTTGCCGCTGACGATTGGCACGCTTGTGATGGAGCTGCTGACAGTGAGTAGGAGGAGCCAACTGCTGCAGATTAAAGCATGGAGCCGTACGAGCAACAAAAAACAGAAGAGGGTCGATACCCCTTTTTATACGAATGGAGTTTCTAGAGTTCGAACAGAAGAAGTATTCATTCTTGCTCCATGAACGGGAATAGATGGTTGGGCGCACAGAACTCATACCCCATAGCTGAGCTAGCAACACGCTACTACGCAGGCCACTGGCCGCGTGATCCCGCTGCTGAAGGACGATAAGAATTTTCCTGGTAATATCTACCTGCTTCGTCTTTTCAATTTTAATTTCGTCTGTCACCATCTAATGCTTACCCCGCAACAATGTCACTGTTACGTGTTAAGCAGGGGACTTAATGTTGATGGTGGTTTTTAGTATAGGGCGAAAACTATAAATGTCTGCCTACCTGACCTAGCATCAGAAGTAGTAGACCTTGATATGTCTATATTCCGCAAGGAATTTGAAGAATATATCAGAATCTGATGAGTGCCTATGTCTCTCTTCATATTATATTGAAACTCAAGCTCCTAGATGAATTGTTCACTAGTATAGAGCCTAATGAGTATTTAAGCTCCTAGTTGCATTACTCACTAATGCCGGAGCCCGCCGAGTATTCATTTTATGTTATGTTCCCAGCCGAACTCTTGATTCTGACATGACATGACGATTAATGTTCACTCACAGCGGAGTAGCACGAATCTCCCAAAGTATCAGTATTGAGATTTGCATGAAAACACTCACGCAGGCTACACCACTCTCTGATAAAGAGATTTTCATGTCAACGCGCTTTTAATTAAAAGTTAGCACGAACATGCTTAAATTCCTCAAGGAAAACCTAGACTGTCCATGTCAGTCTTAAAGAGCAATCACGGCCACATGTTTTGGCCAATCAATTCAATAAGCTTAGCCTCTTCCCAGCGGAACCAGGCAATCTCCATGATGTCTATCGATGGGCCCACTAGCATCCCAGCCGATAGGAATCCTTTTAGTTCACCCGCAGCACCCCTGATCGCTAGCCAGAACCAGGGTGATTGCGCTGTTGAAAGAGAGGATCAAACGAGCTAAGACCGATCATAACGGTCTCAAATCCATCACATCCTCCCAACTTAGCTAGCCTAGTTGGACGGTCTAGATCTTCCTTCGAATGATCAAAGAGGAGCTGGTGTGTTCACTGGCGACCCAGCTCCATCCCCGGTCGATCGACTTTCCCATGGAAAGCAAGAAGCGCATCAAATCGTTTGCTCAAACTAGGGTGAACGCGCTGTTTCAGAAACCCTAATTTGCGTTACGGCAGCGTGCTGCTGTCGCAAATCAATCACAGCCGTCCATCTTTGCCAGCTAAATTGAATGGCTTAGATCTAATTTCAGGAGGCCCAATAGATGTCAGAATGCTCACCGGCAGCCCGCCTTTGCATCTGACCAATTGGCCTACTCAAACCAATGTCCAGTGCCTTGAATCGATTAGCCTAAATAGGGTTGGCCACATGGCTTCTAAACCCTAAATTGAATCAACGACAGTACGCAACTGCCGCAAATCATCTTGTCCATCCAAATTCGCTAGCCTAGTCGGATGGTCTAGATTTATTTCAGGAGGCCAACAGGGTAACGCTTTAATCACCGGCCATCCCTTTTCCACAGGGAACGATTGGCGAAGTTTTAGTTTGCCCATAGGGTTCCCAAATGATCGCCCAAAGGTGGTCGTTCGCGCTACTTATATACAATTTTAATGATTTTACAGCAGTCATTAACTGCCGCAAATCGTCTCAGCCACTCAACTTGGCTAGCCGATTTAAGCGGTCCAGATCTAACCTAGATCGATCGATAAGATTTTAGAATGGCTACCAGTCGCCACTCTCCTATAGGGACCGGCCGTCCAGCCTTAGACATACACGCACAGCTCATACCAGCTCCCTGAATATGGCCGGTCACGCTCATTTTAAGACGTTCAACTCGTGACTAATTTGGAGGAGCTCTAAAATAACGATGCTCCCTGCACATCGATTATTTTTAGCAGCTTGTTTAAAAGAGATGCTTCATGTGCATCAATTATAAACGATGCTTTATAAATATTGATTCCACAAATAATTTTATTATTTGACCTAAAAAGCACTATATGCTACTTGAAGCAACGAGTCTCATGACTTGACGCATTCAGCAGCCTGCTGTATATATTTTTCCTATAAAATACTCGAGAATCAAACATGTCACAAACTAGGGGATGTTCAATGGGTATTGGTCTGGCGGTTTACGGCGTGCAGCGTGCAACACGCCCATTACGAGAAAGTGTCAGGAAAGGATGGACGGTTAACAGCAATGAGAGAGAGTAGTGGGTGAAAAGGGTGACCAGTCTTCCCTCATAATGGAAACGTGATGGTCACCACCTTTTGCACAACCCCACTTCTCCACTACTTAACTGCCTCCACTTCCTATGAGATCGGGGTGCGCTCGAACATGACTTGTATAAATAGGATTTCAACCTATTTCAACAGGGAATACAAGTGTTATCAACACAAGTAGCCAGAAACCATATTATGATACAAGTCACAAAACAACCACACCTTCATAATTCAACATTCTTATCTCAAACACCTTCTTCGCTTCCCTCCCTAAGATCAACCCTTCTCCTTCACTTTGTGACCGAATCGAATCTTGAACGACCATTTCTTGGTTTAAGCCAGAGTCTTACAGATTGATCTCTCGAATCTAAAAGTACTCCCGTGCAGGGCATTTGTTTAGGGTTTGAATTTGTTTCTCCTCAACATACCCAAATTTACAAAAAATAACAGAATCTGTTTTTACCCCAAAACACACTTGCACACCACAACTTGAATCTCTTGTGATCAATCACGCACATAACGGAGTCTGTTAACAATGGATTATCACAAGACGTCTTTAGATCTACAAACTGTTCTAAAGATCCCGTCGATAGTTCGACCTAGTTTGAGTTAATCTTATATCAGAAGAAAAGATTCTCAAGAATAAACAAACTAGGTGCAATCAAAGTTCAACAACCGTTAGTCAATCAAATCAATCGAAAACTAATAACACTTCAATTATCTAGTTTCCCACCAACGGTACTCGTAGAGCTTCTTGATCCCAAAGAAGTCTTTAAACGAGCGGTCATAAGAGATTTTGCCTAATTATGTTACTTTCCTCTCCGAAAATACGGCTCCACCAGTAACAACACAACAAGGTAGTTTTGTTGGCTCTTAGGATTAGTTTGCTCGAAATGCAAACTTAGTTATTTATAGACCAAGGATGTTTGAACACCAAGGAATTTCAAAAACCGAATATTCTCAAGATACGTAATAAATGCCCAAATCGGTTTTCATAATTCCTGGAAATGCTCTGTCCAATATCTTCTGAAATCTCACTAGAAAATCTCCAATTAGTAAATGCACATTACCAATTTTTATTCTCCAGAGATATGCGTTTAATTGCTGGTAATTAAAAGCATATAAAATTAATAACCTTAATTAAAAGATTCTTAATTTATTTCGGTCAGGGATCTCCTTGAGTTATTAAGGAATATCTTTGAACCATAAAAGATAAGAATTACTGAACATGTTCAAAGTATGTCGACATCTTTTTCTTTGTAAATCCTTTTTCATATTTACAATCTTGGAACCGATTTACCACACTTCCAAACGAGTTTAGAATTGTTCATCTGATTTCCAAGAACTATGTGATTGATCAAATATCAAATCAACAATCATGGGTTTACGGTTCTACCAAACACAAGGATCGGTTCTACCTCCATATGCTTACTGGGACCGGTTACATCAGTTACCAGGATCGGTTACATCAATTACCAGGACCAGTTACCATATTCTCATGGTATTACTTGTGATTGGTCACACCAGATACTAGGATCGGTTACACCAATTACCAGGACCGGTTACACCAATTACAAGGATCGATTACACAACTCTTTTGTGATCGGTCACACCAATTAATAGGATCGGTTACACCAATTACTAGGATTGGTCACACCAATTACAAATATCGATCATACCATCTTAGGTGATTACTTAGGATCGGTTGCACTAATAAAAGTCATACCAATACATAAGTCGAGCACTGTGAACAGTTTTACCAAGATACATAACAAATTATGATCGGCTCTACTAATCCACACATATTGGTAATCCAAAGATATGCAATGAATAACAATACCAATAAGCCTATCGATTTCCCTTTCGATTCACTTAAGACTTTTAAGTTTGAATCACAACCATAGGTTATAATGTGATCAATCATGTCTATAGTGTTTTTAGAGATTTATTCAAATGCTAATTATCTCACAAAAATAATTTTATGTGCATCTGAAAATATTCGACAGGGAAAGTACGTGTACTCAACCTTGTTCGTGACTATATTTTTCACGGTACATGTACCATGTATGTGTACCCTTAAGACAAATATAAATTCCGGATCTTACTGAACTTTTCTGGTTTACGTACCAGGTATGTATACCAAACCGGTTTCAAAACCAACAGTCTTTTTCCGTATGCATACTAGGTATGCGTACCAATCCAGATTCACGAGTTCACAGACTTATTGTGGTATGGATACCGGGTATGCGTACCACTAAGTCACTGTCGAGATATAGCTACTCAGGTACGTGTACTGAGTACATGTACTACGATTCCGGACCTATAACAGTTTTCACCAGTATGTAAGCCGGTGTGCATACTGTCCTGTATCCAGATTTACAATAGTTCTATATTTCTCTCTAAATCAATTCGAAACATTCCCAAATAACATCAATGACACATATCACTATTCCAGGTTATTTTCGAATGATATTAATTGCTCTTAACAGAAATTCATCAAGTATGAACAAATGTTCATTAAGCTTTGTCATATATATTTCAGGAACTAATTTCCAAGATAAACTTGATTCGAAATTCTTGTTATGCTTGCAATAGTCTAATTAGTTATGCGACAACGTCTCATAGATAGAAAGGATGAATATAACTTCAGAAATAGGTGGTTCAGTCTTCACTTACCTTTTGTTGAAGAAGTTCTCCAAAAACTTCGGCTGATCTTCGACTTCAAACGGTAGAACGTAGTGCTGTACGATTCTCAACTACATACTTTTATCCTAATCCAAGACATAACTAATTGTAGACTAGAAATCAAGATATAGTTTTGACAACTAAATTCGACAACAAGCTTGAGACAAAAACACTTGTGAGTTCGACCGAGCAATGCTCTAAAAGTTACATTTGATAACATTAGCAAAAAAAAAAAAATCGATTGATTGATTTTGATTTTCCCTGTATTTTTAGCATTTTAAAGGGGATATAACTATATAAGTTATATCAAGCTGCATTTATCCCTAGCAGATCAATTCATGATAATATTATAGTTGCTCATGAGATGATACACACTAGCGGAAAAGGGGTTTTAGTACACTAGGATAAAAAGGGTTTCAGTGGCACTATGGCTTTGCAACGTGACCTATTTAAAGCTTTTGATAGGTTAGAGTGGAGTTTTCTCATTAATGTGCTGTAATTTTTTTGTTTCCGTGATGCTTTTTGTAATCTTATTCATCGGTGTTTGTCTACAACAAGTGTGAGTATATTTCTTAATGGTTCTCCTTGTCAACAATATTATATCTCTAGAGGCTTAAGATAAGGAGATTCACTCTCTTCTTATCTAATCATCATCGCCATGGAATATCTCTCTAGAAGTTTTCATATTGTTGAGACTAATAAAATCATATCTGGTGTTAAGGTTGCTAGAAATGCTCTTTCCATTTCTCACTTATTATTTGCAGATGATATCCTCATTTTCACTAAGGCTAACTTGGACAATGATAATGGTATTCTTGACATCATAAAGAATTTTGGTATGTTTCCTGGTCAGCTCCTTAATTTCTAAAAATCTTGTGTCTATTTTAGTAAGAATCTAAATCTCGGTGCTTGTGAAGACTCAGCCAAAGCACTCAATATGAGTATAGTGAGGGATTCTGATACCTATCTAGGTGTCCCTCTTCTTTTACAGAAATCTTTTAATCCTATTGTCCAGTCTTCTGAAGCTAGGTTACACAATTGGTGTAGTATTTCTTTAAATCAGTCCGGAATAACAACTATGGTTCAGTTTTTTTTAATGTTGTACCTACTCATCAAATAGGAGTTTTTAAAATTCCTAACAATATTATCACCAAACTTGATTCTCTGCAAAGGAATTTTTTGCAGGGTTATAAAGGTAATAGAGGTATCTGCTTTATCTCCTGGATTAGCCTTTGTATCTCTAAAGAGCTAGGTGCTCTTTCTTTTAGAAACTTAGAAGTTTTTAATCAGGATTTAATGGCAAAAATTGCTTGGAAAATATGTAAAAATCCCGATGATCTGAGTTTTAATGTGTTAAAAGCAAAATACCGTAAAGATAACCATTTTTTGCATCAGGATAAGCTCAATAAAAACTGCAATTGGATATGGAGGGGCATTTACAATGGTTTATCTCTGATTAAAAATAGTACATGTTGGTCTACTAGATGTGGCACAAAGGTTCAAATTTGGATTGATAATTGGATAGTGGGTTTAGAACATCCTCTTGAGCCAAACATTACTGCTACTCTTTCTTATGCTTTCACTTTTGTTTGTGAACTTTTTTTGTAGATACTGGCATTTTGGGATGATGATGTAATTAGAACTTTATTCCCTAATGACACTGCTAGCATGATTTTGACAATTCATGCTCCCCGTAGTGGTGAGGATACTCTGGTTTTGAAGCCTGAAAAAAGGGTTGCTTCTCTGTTAAGAGTGCATATTGAAAAGACGGGGGCACCCAAATACACCACAATATTTTATTTATCCACATATAAATCTTCTTACCGAAAGTGATCATCTATGGAAAGAGTCGAGACAATGCAAAAAATCGGTATTCACACTTTGTGTGATTGTGTACGGATACGAGATCGAGACAATACTACTACCAAAGTGTGATACTTGATTATAGGTTTGGACTTAACCAAACTCTGTAGGATCACTATCAAGTATATACGAAGCTAACGTTTGTGAAATTTACTTTAAATTATATAAACAAATATAATTGTGGAAAACAAAAGTAAATCACACAGCAATATTTTGTTAACGAGGAAAACTGCAAATGCAGAAAAACCCCGGGACCAAGTCCAGAATTGAATACTCTCAGAATTAAGCCGCTATACAAAATCTACACCAACTTCGTATAGTTGAGACCAAGCAACTACCCCCTAGTTAGTTCACTTAGTTTCCTCAGTATCTGAAAAGACGAGGGTACCCAAATACACCACAATTTTTAATTTATCCACCTATAAGTCCTCTTACCGAAAGTGATTGTCTATGGACAAAGTCGAGACAATACGACAAATCGGTATTCACACTTTGTGTGATTGTCTATGGATACGAGATCGAGACAATACAACAATAAAAATGTGATTACTTGATAATATGTTCGGACTTAACCAAACTTTATAGGATCACTATCAAGCAAAACGGAGTTAACGTTAGTGTAATTTACTTTAAATTATAATAACAACAATTATCTTTGCGGAAAGGAAAAGTAAATGACACAACAAGATTTTGTTCACGAGGAAATTGCAAATGCAGACTAACCCCGGGACCTAGTCCAGAATTAAATACTCTCAGAATTAAGCTGCTATACAAAATCTAAGCCAACTTCGTATAGTTGAGACCAAGCAACTAACCATAGATCACTTAGTTTCTTCAGTATCCCTGCGCTTCCGACATTCAGTAAGTTCACGCACTAGAACAATTCCTTTGGATCGTATTCCGAACAGTAAAGGAACAAAATATCTGTTTGGTAACAACTGTATTGATTCTTTCCAGATAAAGATATCTCAAGTCATATGCAAAGGCTCTTCCGTTTAAACTAATAAACTCCTTTGCCTGGTTAGATCAATCCAATCTCTATTACCTAAGTAAGAAGATTCGGATTTGTAACATTCAAAAAAGATCTCAAGAGAACTATTAGGTGTTACCGATCTCAAGCAACTAATCAATCGAATAAATCCGATTCTAGTTGGATCCCAGTCGATCAAGGTTTGTGCTACACAAAGATATGAGAAACCAATAAGAAATCTTCTTCGTCTTTAAATCTTATTTAATCTTCAATTAAACCTGCACAACACCACTTGAATCTCTTTTGATCAATCACGCATAGAACGGAGTCTGTTAACAATGGATTATCACAAGATGTCTTTAGATCTACAAATAGTTCTAAAGATCACGTCGACACTTCGATCTAGTTTGAGTGAATCTTATATCAGAAGAGAAGATTCTCAAGAATAAACAAACTAGGTGCAATCAAAGTTAAACAATCGTTAGTCAATCAAATCAATCGAAAACTAATAAACTGCAATTATCTAGTTTCCCACCAACGGTACTCGTAGAGCTTCTTGATCCAACATAAGTCTTTCAATGAGCGGTAGTAAGAGATTTCGCCTAATTAGGGTACTTTCCTCTCCGAATAGACGGCCCCACAAGAAATAACAAAAAGATGAAGTTTGCCTGGATCTTAGGATAGTTTGCTAGAAATGCAAACTTAGGTAGACCAAGGATGTTTGGAGATAAGGAATTTCCAAAACTGAAAGTATTCTCAAGATATACAATAAATTCCCACTAGGTGTTCATAATTCCAGGAAATGCTTTGTCCAATATTTTCCGAAATCTCTCAATAGAAAATCTCCAATTAGTAAATGCACATTACTAATTTTTATTCTTTAGGGATATGCATTTAATTACTGGTAATTAAAGCATATAAAGCTAACAACCTTAATCAAAAGATTCTTAATTTATTTCAGACCGGGATTTCCTTGAGTAATTAAGGCATATCTTTGAACAATAAAAGATAAGAGTTATTGTTCGTGTTCAAAGTATGTTGACATCTTTTCTTTGTAAATCCTCTTTCATATTTACAATCTTGGAATCGATTATACCACACTTCCAAACAAGTTTAGATTTGGTTCATATGTATTCTAATACAACTATGTGATTGATCGAATATCAAATCACATTCATGGGTTCAATCGGTTCTACCAATCATTAGGATTGGTTATACCTTAATATGGAACACTTGTGATCGGTCACACAAGTTAGTTATCAGGACCGGTTACATCAATTACCAGGATCGGTTACATCAATTACAAGGACCGGTTACCATATTTTCATGGTATTGCTTGTGATCGGTCACACCAGTCACTACGATAAGTTATACCAAATACTAGGACCGGTTGCACCAATTACAAGGATCGATTACACAACTCTTTTGTGATCGGTCACACCAATTACAAATATCGATCATACCATCTCAGGTGATTACTTAAGATCGGTTACACTAATTAATCAAAGCTAGTCATACCAAATCATAAGTCAGGCATTGTGATTAGTTATACAAAGATACATAACAAGTTATGATCGGTTCTACCATCTCACACATATTGGTAATCCAAAGATATGCAATGATTAACAATACCAATAAGCCTAGCGAATTCCATTTCGATTCATAAACAGGTTCATGAATGTACTTCCTTTAAACAAATGTAAAACATTGTTTCCTATGATGAAATCTTCACCTTTATCCATTCACATAATCACAATAGCATTCATAAGATTATGTTGATGTCATATCTACGAAGTTCAAAAGATAAGCGTTATACTTCGTAGTCTAATTCCTTAATACTATGATCATATGATCATGTCTCACTACTAGAGTAAAATATTCATTCACAGCTTCGCAGTCATGTTTTCAATATAGTCTGACTTGAAAGATACGTTAGGAATGAAACAGTTCAAGTCAATATTACTAACCTCAAGAGGAAGGATGATGTCGTCGTTGTAGCTCGTTACTTTTTAAGGTCTTCGAGTAATACTTGTATGTCTCATATTCCTAGACTTTCTAGTCTAACCTATATGATGTTGTATCTAGTACATAATCAAGCGACTCTTAGATGAGTTTTAATTCACTAAAATATAACAACCAAACTTGACATACCAACGCTTGGTGGGTTCAACCGAGCTATGCTCTAACAATCTCCCCCTTTGTCAATTTTAGTGAAAAAACTCTTAATACATATGGAAAAACAAATTACAAGAATTCAATATACATACGCATGATTCCAAGTTTAAACAACACAATAACCTGCATAGATTAAATCAATAAATGTCATTGTTGATATCTGAATAACAAAGCTTATACTCCCCCTAAAGGTAAGATGGGTAGATATTCAATCCGAACATCTTTGTTATTCCCATTTTGTAGTCAAGATGACTACACAACAATATGATATGTTTTTACCCCTTAGTCAATGCTTTACTCTTTTCTTAGATATAACGTTTAAGCACAATTGTCCATTTCTTAGTGATTGAAAATCACTTGTTTACTCCATATATTTCTCCCCCTTTTTGTAACAAAATGACAAAGGTTCGAGCAAATAAAAATCAAACCGAAAGGATCTTACAAATCTAAAAGACTTGTACACAAACTATAAGAGTTAAGGACGAAGGTTTCACATACCACTTTAGATAACCAATATTAAAACCGAAACTACAAGTAATTTAGTTTTAATATGTTATCAAGGAAAACTATTGCTCGAAGCAATTTTCCCTACTAGTTTAAAAAATTGACTAAAAAAACTTAGTTCCCTTGTTAAACCGATTGTACACATACAATCGCTTATTTCGATAAGACCAAAATAAAGATCAGAAATAACTTTATTTCTCTCATCAAGTTCTAATTATTTAGACAATAACTTAGACCTTTCTCTTTAGACAAGACAAGTACTAGGTTAGTTAACTAGTATTTCTTGTCAAGGCATTCGATTAGACTTGAATAACCGAATCCTTCAATTTGATAGTCTAACTAAGATCAGAATTAACTTAGTTTCTCTTATCCGGAATCGAATTGGACTAAACAAATGATCCCGTATTTTGTTAAGCCATAAACAATACATACAAACCAAAATAAATTGACTTGCACAATTATTTTCTTAACCGGAAGCAATTGAAACAAACATAAACACTATAGCACTGTAATTGCACCGAAATTTTGCTAAGCAAAAACACTTGATACCAAACAATAAGCCAAATAAATTGACACAGATTTTCTTAACCAAAAATAATTGAATCACACATACACACAACCATACACATCATAATGTAATATATCATGAAAAGACGAGGGTACCCAAATACACCACAATCTTTAAAACATCCACCTATAAGTCCTCTTACCAAAAGTGATTGTCTATGGACAAAGTCGAGACAATACGATAAATCGGTATTCAAACTTTGTGTAATCGTCTATGGATACGAGATCGAGACAATACAACAATCAAAGTGTGATTACTTGATAATAGGTTCGGACTTAACCAAACTCTATAGGATCGTTATAAAGTAATACAGTGTTAATGTTTGTGTATTTTACTTTTAATTATAATAAACAATTATAATTGCGGAAATTGAAAAGTAAAAGACACAACAAGATTTTGTTAACGAGGAAACCGCAAATGCAGAAAAACCCCGGGACCAAGTCCAGAATTGAATACTCTCAGAATTAAGCCGTTATACAAAATCTAAGCCAACTTCGTATAGTTGAGACCAAACAACTAAACCTAGTTCACTTAGTTTATTCAGTATCCCTGCGCTTCCGACATTCAATAAGTGCACGCACTGGAACAATTCCTTTGGATCGTATTCAAAACTGTAAAGGAACAAAAAATCTGTTTGGTAACAACTGTATTGATTATTTCCAGATAAAGATATCTCAAATCATATGCAAAGGCTCTTCCGTTTACACTAATAAACTTCTTTGCCTGGTTAGATCAATCCAATCTCTATTACCTAAGTAATAAGATTCGGATTTGTAACATTCAAAATAGATCTAGAGAGAACTATTAGGTGTTACCGATCTCATGCAACTAATCAATCGAATAAATCTGATTCTAGTTGGATCCCAGCCGATCAAGGTTTTTGCTACACAAAGATATGAGAAACCAATCAGAAATCTTCTTCGTCTTCAAATCTTATTTAGTCTTCAATTAAACCTGCACAACACCACTTGAATCTCTTGTGATCAATCTCGCACAGAACATAGTTTGTTACCAACAGATTATCACAAGATGTCTTTAGATGTACAAACAGTTCTAAAGATCCCGTCGACACTTCGATCTAGTTTGAGTGAATCTTATATCAGAAGAGAAGATTCTCAAGAATAAACAAACTGGGTGCAATCAAAGTTCAACAACTGTTAGTCAATCAAATCAATCGAAAACTAATAAACTGTAATTATCCAGTTTCCCACCAACGGTACTCATAGAGCTTTTTTATCCCATAGAAGTCTTTAAACGAGCGGTCATAAGAGATTTCGCCTAATTAGGGTACTTTCCTCTCCGGATAGAAGGCTCCACCAGAAACAACAAGAAGATGAATTTTACCTGGCTCTTAGGATAGTTTGGTCGAAAAGCAAACTTAGGTATTTATAGACCAGGGATGTTTGGACACCAAGGAATTTCCAAAACTGAATATTCTCAAGATATGCAATAAATGCCCAAATCGGTTTTCATAATTCCTGGAAATGATTTGTTCAATATTTACTTAAATCTATCAATAGAAAATCTCCAATTAATAAATGCATATTACTAATTTTTATTCTCTAGAGATATGCATTTAATTGCTGGTAATTAAAACATATAAAACTAACAACCTTAATTAAAAGATTCTTAATTTATTTCGGACCGGGATCTCCTTGAGTAATTAAGGAATATCTTTGAACAATAAAAGATAAGAGTTAGTGTTCGTGTTAAAAGTATGTTGACATCTTTTCTTTGTAAATCCTCTTTCATATTTACAATCTTGTAATTGATTATACCACACTTCCAAACAAGTTTAGAATATTTCATCTGTATTCCAAGACAACTATGTGATTGATCAAGTATCAAATCACAATCATGCGTTCAATCGGTTCTACCAATCACAAGGATCGGTTCTACCGCAATATGGATTACTTGTGATTGAACACACAAGTTACCAGGATCGGTTACATCAGTTACCAGGATCGGTTACGTCAATTACCAGGACCGGTTACCATATTCTCATGGTATTGCTTGTGATCGGTCACACAAGTCACTAGGATCGGTTACACCAATTACTAGGATCGGTTACACCAATTACAAGGATCGATTGCACAAATCTTTTGTGATCGGTCACACCAATTACAAATATCGATCATACCATCTCAGGTGATTACTTAGGATCGTTTACACTAATTAATAAAATCCAGTCATGCCAAATCATAAGTCAGGCACTGTGATTAGTTATACCAAGATACATAAAAATTTATGATTGGTTCTACTAACTCACACATATTGGTAATCCAAAGATATGCAATGAATAACAATACCAATAATCCTAGCGATTTCCCTTTCGATTCATAAAACAAGTTCATGAATGTATTTCCTTTAAACAAATGTAAACATTGTTTCCTAGGATGAAATCTTCACCTTTAACCATACACATAATCACAATAGCATTCATACGATTATGTCGACATCGTATATACGAAGTTCAAAAGATAAGCGTTATACTTCGTATTCTAATTCCTTAATACCATGATCATTTTTTCATGTCTCACTACTAGAGTATAATCATTCATAGCTTCGCAGTTATGTTTTCAATATAGTACGACTTGAAAGATATGTTAGGAATGAAACAGTTCAAGTCAATATTACTAACCTCAAGAGGAAGGATGATGTCATCGTGGTAGCTCGTTACTTCTTCACGTTCTTCAGGTCTTCGAGTAATACTTGTATGTCTCATATTCCTAGACTTTCTAGTCTAACCTATACGAAGTTGTCTCTAGTACATAATCAAGCGACTCTTAGATGAGTTTTGATTCACTAAAATATGACAACCAAACTTGACATACCAACGCTTGGTGGGTTCAATCGAGCTATGCTCTAACAGTATCCCTGCGCTTCCGACTTCAATGAGTGCACACAATGGAACAATTCATTTGAATCGTATTCCAAATAGTAAAGGAACAACAAATCTGTTTGGTAAAAACTCTTTTGATTCTTTCAAGATAAAGATATCTCAAGTCATATGCAAAGGCTCTTCCGTTTAAAATAATAAACTCCTTTGCTTGGTTAGATCAATTTATCCAATAACTACCAAAGTAGTCAAGTTTAGATTCGCACTCAATTAATATAGATTCCAACAAGAAACTATAAAGTGATGTCGATCTCACGCAACTAATCAATCGAATAAATCCGATTCTAGTTGGATCCCAACCGATCAAGGTTTGTGCACACCCAAAGATATGAGAACTAAATAAGAAATCTTCTTCGTCTTCAAATCTTCTTTAATCTTCAATAAAAACCTGAACAACACCACTTGAATCTCTTGTGATCAATCAAACACAGAACGGAGTATGTTAACAATGGATTATCGCAAGATGTCTTTAGATCTACAAACAGTTCTAAATATCCCGTCGATACTTCGATCTAGTTTTAGTGAATCTTATAACAGAAAAGAAGATTCTCAAGAATAAACAAACTAGGTGCAATCAAAGTTTCAAAAACTGTTAGTCAATCAAATCAATCAAAAACTAATAACGCTACAATTATCTAGTTTCCCACCAACGGTACTCGTAGAGCTTCTTGATCTCACATAAGTCTTTAAACGAGTGGTCGTAAGAGATTTCACCTAATTAGGATACTTTCCTCTCCGAATAGACGGCTCCACCAGAAACAACAAGAATGAAGTTCGCCTGGCTCTTAAGATAGTTTGCTAGAAATGCAAACTTAGGTATTTATAGACCAACGATGTTTGGACACCAAGGAATTTCCAAAATCGAAAATATTCTCTAGATATGTAATGGATAGAAAAAATCGGTTTTCCTAATTCCAATAAATGCGTGTCCAAAATTTCCGAAATCTCTCAATAGAAAATCTCCAATTAGTAAATGCACATTACTAATTTTTATTCTCTAGAGATATGAATTTAATTGTTGGTAATTAAAGCATATAAAATCAAAAACCTTAATTAAAAGATTCTCAATTTATTTCGGCACAGCATCTCCTTGAGTACTAAAGAATATCTTTGAACAATAAATGATAAGAGTTACTATTAGAGCACTGCTCAGTCGAACTTGCAAGCGTTGCTATCTCAAGCTTGTTTGTCAAGTTTAGTTGTCAAAACTATAAGTCTTGATTTCTAGTCTACTTATAGCTAAGTCTCGTATTAGGATAAAAAGTGTAGTTGAGCTTTAGACTTCACGGCATTCATCGATTGAAGACGAATAACTACTAAGGGGAGCTTGTGGAACTTCATCAACAAAAGATATGTGGAGACTTGAACTCATCTATCACTCAAAAGTATATCTACTATATCTCCTATTTGAAACAAAAGTGGTATAGCTATATAGACTTCGATTATACACATTTGATATTTCGAGCTGAGTTTAACTCGCTTACATATTTCTCGAAATATGTGTTGCTAAGCTTTCGCTTTAACCAAATTCATTTTATATTCTTAACGAAAGTCAAAAGATGATCATGTGAAAGTCGCCTGGTAACATCTTACATGATTTGTGTGAGACAATCATTTGATGTAAACTCGGAATGTTTCGTATTGATCTATCAATCACTTGAAAATTGCTTTGAAGCTAATAGTTTGTATGAGACAGCCATTATCGTCTTCTAAGAATGTTTCAATGATTGAAATGGGAGTTTAGAACAAATGACCATGATTGGATATAGCACAGTATGCATACTTATATGCTAACTATTGCAAGTTTTTCCAAGTCCGGGAACCATAGTATGCATACCTGTATGCGTACTGTTTGGTTAGTTGAAAGTACGGGAAGTTAGTATGCGTACCGGCGTAAAGTTCAAGTTCGGGAACTCAACTGAGTTTGGGGTGTACGACAGTATGCGTACTCGTTCGCATACTAACGAACCCAGACAAGTCCGGCCACTTAGGTATGCGTACCCGTTTGCATACTTGAGTAGGTTATGGTTTAAAATCGGTTTGTTCATGAACTAATACATTTATATAATAAGGAATGCAATATTTTGCAAACCATGGCTATAATGTTCATGAATTGATTCGAGTGAATCAAAATCGATTTTGCTTCAATTGTGTCTTGTATACTTCTATGAGAATATAAACAATTGAACAACTCTATAACTAGTTTCATTTGAGTCATTTGAACTAGTTGTGTTTAGATGAACAAGGTTGATATGAAAGTGTTCATATGGCTAACTTCGGTTAACTATTGTTAAGCCAACAAGGTGTACACGTTTAGGTACGGTTACCCATATCTAAATGAAGTTATTTTTCATTTGTGTGAAACAAGCTAAGTTCAATCTAATAGTTGAAAGATATTATCTTGAGTCTAATCAGGTTTTAACAGTGAATATTGAATGCTTTGTTACTAAGGTAACATTGATTGCAAACCCTATTTTGAAGACTATATAAGGGAGAACTCTAGCAACTGTGAAACCTAATCCCCACACCTCCTGTGTGATACTAGTTGCGACTAGATTCGATTCTCCTTTAACCTAGGTTTTTATAAAACCATTATAGGTTAACGACTTAAAGACTTCATTGGGATTGTGAAGCCAGAGCCAGCTATTTTCTCTGTAGTTGCGTGTTCATATCTTGTTGTATTCTTTCATGATTGAGTATTATCTTCTCTAAGATTTGCTCGAGATTTAATCTCCGATAGGCAAGATAAAAAGTAGTCACAAATATCTTCGTCTCATCGTTTGTGATTCCACAATATCTTGTTTCGCTACCAAACGATTAAGATTATTGTGAGGTGATTGATATTACTAGGTTGTTCTTTGGGAATATAAGTCCGGTGTATCAATTGGTTCTTATTCACCTTGGTTTATCAAAAGACGGAACAAAACTCATAGGTATTTCTGTGGGATACAGATTTATCTATTCAATAGACTTTTCTGTGTGAGACAGATTGGTTTATCAAGTCTTCGACTTTGGGTCGTAGAAACTCTTAGTTGTGGGTGAGATCAACTAGGGGAATCAAGTGTATAGAGTCCTGCTGGGATTCATAGGAGTAAGGAACGTGATTGTACCTTAATCAGTGTGAGATTGGTTAGGGCTCAACTACATTCCAGTCCAAAGTTAACTTGGAGTAGGCTAGTGTCTGTAACGGCTTAATATAGTATGGTTGATGTAATTTTGATAGTGGTAAGAATGAGTTCGTAAGACTTGTGAAAGCTAGATTAATTTAAACTAAAAGTAGAGAAAATTTTAATCCAAATTTGTTTTTTTTAGAGTGAAAATAACCAAGACACTAGATTCCACTATTACACATGAATAAATGATGATAAAGATTCCAAAACTCTAATTATTTTTAAAATTTCTTTTTCTTAATTCACAAATTATCAAGCATATTCTCAAACATTAATTGTATCCCTTAAGCATAGATTATCTAACCAAAGCATAACCTATCTAATTGAATCACAACTAATTAGGAAAAATTATGTAAGCAATTAAAATTCTACAAAGTAGTGATTGAGTGAATTATAAAATATAAATTAGAGAAAAATAGAATGGTTACCAATTATTCATGCATAAATAGCTTCCTCCGTGCCTTGATTACGCGAGAATTAGCTCATCATTATCATGGAAACATGCTCAAAATTCATCTTTATTAATGCTCAAAAATGGTTCACAAATGATGAAATGGGAGAAAAATGAATAAAATCGGGTTCTGTAACACTTATATTTGTTACAAAATCAATTGTTACAGAAAACGATACAGGAATACCGTCACTGGCACTGTTGAAGAACGACGGTCTTGAAGGGTCTTATGTTCTTCGTACCTTCTTCACCAGCAGAAAACTTATTTTTCCTGTAACTTTTTTTTTTCGATTTTTTATGCTCTAAACGTCTCCCAATTCTCTCTACCCCTTTCCTCTACATCCCAGAAGCTATTTATAACCCAGAAGCTCCTCCAAATCTCGTCAATTACTCCTAACAATCTTCACAGTAAAGAAAAATTATTCTCGGGAATAATTTCTTATTTTCTTTCTCTGCGTGACATGAATTGTTCTGTTTATCTCTTTACGCTTCAAATATCCCTCAGTCAATGCAGAATAACATTCCAGGATAATATATCTTCCAATCAATGAGTGTCTTCCAAAATATTTCAAAAATATATTCCGAGAATAAAACACCCTCTGTTTGATGAGATTCTGTGATTTAATTGAAATGAATGCACTTACCACCTCTGTTGTGATCTAACAGGCTGGTACATATCCGAAACAAGATGAAAATCTGACTGAATCTTCCTCAAAATATCAAACATCAAATACGCAGGAACTGAAAATTTGAATTCAGAATTCCCGCCAAAATTTTCTTTTCAAAGGATGAAGGTGAAGTGCCCTGAATCCAAAATGCGGGTGCCTTTAACAGCTCGGCTGCCTTGGGGGTGCCCTTATCCATTTTCAGGGTGCCTTTAGTAATTTTGGTGGGTGCCAACACTTTTTATGGGGTGTTTCCAACATTTTTTCGGGGTTCCTCCGGTGTATTTCTGGGGTGCTTCCGGTGCATTTCTGGGGTGCCTTTATTACTCTATCCTGGGGTGTAAAGCACCACTTAACGAGCCAATTTCGCCGCAAGAGCTTATTTCTCTAAAAATACCTACAAAGACATAAAATAACAAAATAAATACAAAATCGAACACTAACAATATATACAATTGAGACATATTAGACACAATAATGCGTCTATCAATGGTGTTCAAATCTGGACTAGGTCCCGGGGTTTTTCAGCATTTGCGGTTTCCTCGTTAACAAAATTTCTGGTGTCTGTGTTATTTCTTTTCCGCATTATATTTTCTATATAATTGAAATATCACAGGTTGTGCGTAGTTCAATCAATTAGATAATCCAACCTTTGGTTGTTGATATAAATTGATTGACACTTGAACATTGGTCTTTGGTACCGTTCAAGTTGTTTCACATAATAATCAGGCTCGCGGATTTCTATTTGTTTTGTTTGCTGATTGTGAAACAGAGATGCAACTCTTGGATATATTTCCATTGATTGAGTCTGAATGTCTAGTTGATTCTCTTGGAATTATATTGGAGTTTGTCCATACAGATTGTCTAAACGAAATATTGGGTGAGGTTGTTAGACCCCCGCTTTTTCAGTTACTGTACATGTTCAAAGTATGTTGACATCTTTTCACTGTAAATCCTTATTCATATTTACATGGATTTACATTCTTGGAATCAGTTATACCACACTTTTAAACAAGTTTAAAATTGGTTCACCTGTATTCCAAGATTACTATGTGATTGATCAGATCACATACATGGGTTAAATCGGTTCTACCAATCACTAGGATCGGTTATACTTCAATATGGAAATACTTGTGATCGGTCATACAAGTAATCAGGACCGGTTACATCAATTACCAGGATCGGTTACATCAACTACAAGGACTGGTTACCATATTCTCATGGTATTGCTTGTGATCTGTCACACCTGTTATTAGGATCGGTTACACCAATTACCAGGACCGGTTACCAATTACAAGGATCAACTTCTCAACACTCTTTGATTGGTTACACCAATTACTAGGATCGGTCACACCAATTACAAATATCGATCATACCATCTCACGGTGATTACTTAGGTTCAGTTACAACAATTAATAAAAACTAGTCATACCAAATCATAAGTCAGGCATTGTGATTAGTTATACCAAGATACATAACAAGGTTACGATTGGTTCTACCATCTCACACATATTGGTAATCCAAAGATTTGCAATGAATAGCCGTACCAATAAGCCTAACGATTTCCCTTTCGATTCATAAAACAAGTTCATGAATGTACTTCCTTTAAACAAATGTAAAACATTGTTTCCTAGGATGAAATCTTCATCATAACCCATTCACATAATCATAACAGTATATACAAGACTATGTCGATGTCATATCTACGAAGTTCAAAAGATAAGCTTTATACTTTGTAGTCTAATTCCCTAATACTATGATCATACAAATATGACCATGTCACATCACTAGAGTATTATATAATATGTACAGTATATACAGCTTCGCAGTTTTGTTTTCAATACAACACGACTTGAAAGATACTTTAAGAATGAAACAGTTCAGGTCAATATTACTAACCTCAAGAGGTTGGATGATGTTGTCATTGTAGTTCGCTTCTTCTTCACATTATTCAGGTCTTCGGAGTAATACTTGTATGTCTCAACATTCCTAGACTTTCTAGTCTAACCTAAACGAAGGTTACTCTAGTATATAATCAAGCGACTATGGATGAGTTTAGACAAACTAAAATATGACAACCAAACTTGACATGCCAACGCTTGGTGAGTTCAACCGAGCTATGCTCTAACAATATCCCCCTTTGTCAATTTTAGTGACAAAAATCTTATTACATATGGATAAACAAATTACATGAGAATTCATTTTACATACGCTTGATTCCAAGTTTCAACAACACAATAACCTGCATATATTCAATGAATAAATGCCGTTGTTGACATTTGAATAACAAAAGATTATACTCCCCTTAAAGGTAAGAGCACTTATTACCTAGCTCACATCTTTGTTATTCCCCTTTTTTTGGTCAGAATACTATAACAACAATATGATATGTTTCTCCCCCTTAGTCAATGCTTTACTCTTTCGTTAGATATAATGTTTAAGCACAATTGTCCTTTCATTAGTGATAGCAAATCACTTGTTTACTCCATATATTTCTCCCCCTTTTTGTCACAAAATGTCAAAGGTTCGAGCAAATAAAGTACGAACCGAAAGGATCCTACAAATCTAAAAGACTTGTAAACAACCTATAAGAGTTAAGCACGAAGGTTTCACATACCACTTTAGATAACCAATATTAAAACCGAAACTACAAGTAATTTAGTTTTAATATGTTATCAAGGAAATAATTGCCCAAAGCAATTTTCCCTAATAGTTTAACAAATCGACTAAGAAACTTAATTCCCTTGTTAAACTGATGGCAAACATACAATCGCTTATTTCGATAAGACCAAAATAAAGATCAGAATTAACTTTATTTCTATCATCAGGCTCTAATTATTCAGACAATAACTTTGACCTTTCTCTTTAGACAAGACAAACACTAGGTTAGTTAAATAGTTTTTCTTGTCAAGGCATTCGGTTTAGACTTGAATAACTTAATCCTCCAATTTGATAAGTCTAATTAAGATCAGAATTAACTTAGTTTCTCATATCCGGAATTGATTTTGACTAATCAAATGATCTCGTATTTTGTTAAGCAATAAACAATACATAAAAACCAAAATAAATTGACTTGCACAATTATTTTCTTAACCGGAAGCAATTGAAACAAACACAGACATTATAGTATCGCAATTGCACCGAATTTCGTTAAGCAAAAACAATTGATACCCAACAATAAAAAAGATACCAAACAATAAGCCAAATAAGTTGACACAGTTTTTCTTCACCGGAAACAATTGAATCATACACACACACACACTCACACATCGATACATAATAATGGAACATATATATTGTACAAAAATTTTGTTAAGCAAAAGTAAAATATATGTAATATAAACAGGCTTTTCTTAAACAGGAAAACGATTAACTAAAAAATTTGTTACCTCAGATTTTGCAGCCTCTTCTCCCAAGAAATATATATCATTAAGCGCAAGTTCAAATAAGAACTCTCCCCCAGTGTATTGTCATCCTCTCGCAAGAACAAAAGAACAACAACAAAAGCAACCTGTTGATGGTGGTTTTTAGTTTAAGGAGAAAACTGTAAAACTCTGTCGAACTGAACCGGTGTCAGAAATAGTAGACCTTGATATGTCTATATTCCGCAAGGAGTCTGAAAAATATATTAAAATCTGATGAGTGCCTATGCCACTCTTCATATTGTATTGAAACTCAAGCTCATAGATGAATTGTTCACTAGTATAGAGCCTAATGAGTATTTAATCTCCCGCCTGCATTATTCACTAATGTATGGCTTGCCGAGTATTTTTCCTATGCTATGTTCCCCAGTTGAACTCTTAATGTTGACATGACATGATGATTAATGTTCGCTCGCAGCCGAGTAGCAGGAATCTCCCGAAGTGTCAGGATTGAGATCTGCATGAAAGTACTTAATCAGAGGCACGTTGCGCTGCTCTCTGAGAATAAGATTGGTAATTTTGTGTCAGCGCATAGAATTCATCAAAATTGATTAATTTTGTGACAGCTCGCAATATACAATTTTTCGACCAAATTTTACCAATTTGCAAAACTTAGGTTTTTGCGGCCTGCGCAATATCTCGAACAGTATTGGTCGAGACCAAACCTATGTAAACTAGGAAGTTGATCCACCATGGAACTAGTAGGAGCAAATCCTACCAAAGTCGAAAAAACAAGAAATAAAGAGGAATTGCGGCACATGAAGGCAGCAGCAAAAGGGACGCGGCCGCGCCACTTCGTCGGCCGGTTTGCCCGAGCGTGCGTCGTCGTACCATCGGCCGGCCATGCCCATAATGTTGCTTGCCGGCCCCTCTTTCCCATCGATCGATCAAATCGCTCTAAATGCGCAGCCTACACTTTTGATTAAAGGTGGAAGTTGGCTGGTCGACACACCTAATTCCTTAAGAAATCGAATATAGGCTGCCCATGTCAGTCTTAACACAATCACGACCACACGATTTGGCCGGCCGATTTAACGGGCTTGGCATCCTCCCAGCGTGACCAAATAAGATCCATGGTGTTCACCGGTGGGCCCACTACTATTCCAACTAATCGGAATTCTCCTAGCCCGCCAGTAACATCACTGATCGCTAGCCAGAAGTAGTCTAGTCGTGCTATTGAAAAATAACTTCAACGAGTTAAGACTGGCCGTGGCAGTCTCAAACTCATCGCAACCGTCCAACTTAGTCAGCCTAGTTGGATGGCTTAGATTTTGTTTCGGGCGACCAATGAGGTGACGGCATGTTCACCGGTGACTCGCCTTTACCCTTGGCCAACCATGTTGCTCATGACCTTCACGCAACACATCAAACCGATTACTCAAAGAAGGTTGGCTTCGCGTCTTTTAAAACTCTAATTTATGTTAGCGGCAGCACATTACTGTCCAAAAACGATCTCGGCCGTCCAACTTGGCGAGCCAAAGCGACCGGCCCAGATCCAATTTTAGCCGGCCAATGAAGTGCCAGTATGCTCACCGGCGGCTTGCCTTCAGCCCTGGCCAATCGAATTGCTCACAGCCAGCAACTAACGCCTCCAATCATTAGCCCAAAGTAGGTTGGCCACACGGCCTCAAAACCGCAAGGTCGACCAACAACAGTATATAACTACCGCAAAGCAATCTCGACCGGCCAAGATCTGATTTCAAGCAATTGGAAAGGCGCGGTCATGTTCACAGGCGGCTCAACAATAGCCTCGGCAAATCGCATTGCTTCAAATACGCCAGCAATCCCACAAACCGATCAGCTAGAATGCGCCAGTCACGCAGCTTTAAAAACCTTGAATTGAATCAACGGCAGTATGCAACTGCCACAAATCATCTCAGCCATCCAACTTGGCTAGCCAAATTGACCGGCTTAGATTTAATTCTGGGCGACCAATAAGGCACTGTCGTGCTCACCGTCCGCCACTCTTCCATGAGATCCGATCGACCTGCCCTCAGCTTGCCCAAGCGACCCCTGGAAGCTGCTCGAAGATGACTGGCCGCACTCCTATTAAGACATTAGGTTCTGCGGCCAACCAAGACGGGCTCTATACAACGATGCTTCATGATCATCTATTATTTTGAGATGCTTGCTTAAAAGCGATGCTTTACATGCATCGATTACAAGCGATATTCAATAAATATCGATTTCATGAATAACCTATTTATTCAACTTAAGAGTATTACATGCTATTTCTTGCTGCAAGACTCACAACTCGACTTGTCACATATAACTTCCCGCCGCCTAGTTTTTGCGTGATTGGTCAGAATAATTAGGTCTTGTAGGCAAGACCCACTCAGCAGTGTGCTGCATGTTTTTCCTACAAAATACTCGAGACATCAAACATGTCACAAACTGGGGGATGTTCATCAGGGTATTGGTCTGGAGGTTTACAGCATGCGGCGTGCAAAACGCTCATTATGAGAAAGTGTGAGGAAAGGCGAATAGTTAGTGGCAGCTGAGAAGTAGTGGGTATAACCGACCGTTCTACCCCTCATAGTAGGGACGTGGTTTTCAACATTTTACACGATCCCCACTTCTCCATCACTCAACTACTTCCACCTCCTATAAGATCAGGGTGCGTTCAACTATGACTTGTATAAATAGGTTTTCAACCTATTTCAATCGACAATGGTTATTAATACAAGTATTCAGAAAACATAAAAAGAACTTATAGCTTATATTCTGCAAGCAAGTTCCAAATTCTGATATAAGTTATAAAACACCCACACCTTCATAATTCATCATTCTGATCTCAACACCTTCTTCGCTTTCCTCCTTAAGATCAACCCTTCTCCTTCATTTTGTGACCGAAGCAAGACTGGAACGGCCATTTCTTGGTTTAGACCAGAATTATATAGATTGATCTCTCGAATCTAAAGTATTCCCGTGTAGTGCATTTCTTTAGGGTTTAGATTCGTTTCTCGGCGGCACACCCAAATTTACCATTTCCAGCAGAATCAGTTTTTACCACAAAACAACTGGCGACCACAGTGGGAGATTAATCCCTCGGTTGCAAAATCAGTTTCTCAATTTTCATTCCAGTTTTCTCAATTTCAAAAGGGTGGATCTTAGATCTAATTTAATCATTAAACTTAATTTAGGTTTAACAACCAATTTCAATTCAGGTTCAACAACCAATTTCAATTCAGGTGTTCCGTTCGTTAAGAAGCTCAACAAAAATGTTTTTTCAAGCAATACTACTAGGAATGCCATGGATAGCCGAGCGCCAGTAAATCTCCCAGATGAAAGGACCAGAAAGCCTCGTGGAGACACAAGAAGACGTGAGTACTACATAGAAGGGCACAACGGCTTCTCTCGAGATCCGGATGGAGCTACCGCATTTTCTGCAACACCATGTGTTATACTAAGCAAGCCGGAAATGCCTCAAAGTTATCACTGATATTAATGTCGCCAGGGTCCACACCCAGAGAGATAAAGGGAAAATTCGTATAACCTTTGTTCCAGTATGGAGATAGTCGACAACAAATCTCAACACCAGTGGAGTCCTAGAAAGGCACCTGCAGTGATCACGAAAGCAAAGGTCTATCTCCATTCCACCACTACTACCATATTATGGTCAGGAGTATCCGTTATCACTTCATCAGCAAAACGTGTAGATCCAGACCATGGTGTAATTCCAGGAATTCGTACATCTACAATAACAAATGAGGCTTGACACATCTTCAAATCATCATAAAGGGGTTCGCCTATTATGCCAACCCAAGCAAGAGCAATCCCGGGACATCTTCAGATCTACTGGAGCTGACACGTCAGGAGAGCAGCCTCAAGAAGATAACGATGCCCGCGTCATCATGCCAGGAAAGAATCCGCAGCTGAGATAACCTCACGCAGAGGAGATCCGAGAAGTTACTGCACCAAAAGGACCTACGTCTCCCATATTTGCTTTACCTAGGGAAACGGGTAATGTTGAAGAACATATCTCCCATATTTGGAATACTTAGGAGGAATACGAGTTTCACCAGATGTTATGACTTGAAGAGTTCTCCAAATCGCCTACCAGAAGAGCCTACACCGGGTACAACAACAACGCGCCGAACAACACTTCCGATCGGTTCCAGATGGTGACGCTCCCTACCATAAATATCTTTTCATTCCCGAGCCGATCACCCTAAAGACTTGGACAGGATGTTCCAGCAAAATAACAGGCATCTTGATGACTACGTCAAGAGATCCAGAATTGAAGCCCTCGACTTCCAAGTCTACTGCTGGTGCTAACACATGAAGAGATAACTCACCAAGAGAGACACCTCATCAGGAACGTCACCCACGTTTAGAAAGGTTATAGGTCGTTTTGCAAGAACTCTGTCAGAAACATTTTTACACTGCCATGTGGAGGAATTGAAACTGTCACTAATTGGTGAAGAATATGGGAGTGATCCATATACCAAACGATTTGTATGGAAGTATTCTACAACATACTAAAAGGGCACATTAATCCGATGAATGAGGTGTAAATGGCAACCGAAACTCTCGACTACGTGACAGCTAAAAAACTACAGAATTCCTTCTGGGAAATTATTAATTCTCGGTGTCAGGTCCTTTTCACCCACCAAACGGACTCCGAATAAAGAAATTATTTTTAAAGAAGTTATATCTTCCTCTTAGATAAAGAATGAGAGGTCAACCACTTCATTCCGACATCGAATGAAGATTTTGCGGCCGTTTTGGCAAGAAGACACAAATCTGAAATTTGCAGTAAATCAATACACCAAGGCCGCACTTGCGATCAAGCAAGCAACAATAGGAGAGCTTCCGCATGCAGGGAATCAGGTAGGAGATGCTTCACCGAAAATAAAAGAGGGGAATGAAGGAAAGGAAGAAACTCATCCTTTGAGCCATAACGGCTGATCAAAGCCTTTTAATGTTCGTGGTCGTGGCTAGCGTCACCACCTATGCTCGCCTAAAGCTCGTGGACATAACTACCACTACTTATGCCTCTCCTGCTCATCCAAGATTCATGGTCGTGGTTGCCAAAGCCCATGACCACCATCACCACGCCTCTCTCTGGCAAGATCCATTGTTGTAGCCACCAGTCGTTCCTGCCAAGATTTGTGCCCGTAGTCACCACTTCTCCCTGTCAAGGATCTTGACCGTAACCATCTAAGCTCCAGCCAACCTGTTTTGTTCCCACGAAAACGCAGTCTCTTATGATCACCGTTGCTGCCAAGAACCGTTGCTGCTCCTTTGTTGATACCAGCCAGAGCTTCATTATAGCAACAACCACTACGGACAAAGGTAATCCGAACTTGTGCATATTTTAGTTTCCCGTGGAGGAAATAATAGAGTCACCAATATGGATGCAAGATGGTGATATCTTTATCATGATCAACCCATCGACCATACAAGATAAAACCACGTAAACCACACTTGGGGACTGAGGCTCAACATGGAACTCCTTCACTGTCAGTCAAGGACCTCTTCAACTTAGGAGAGATGGTCAACCAAGAAGCCATAACTGTGACAAGGTCACCACTTTTCAAAGATGCAGCGTAAGGATATCATCACCTCCCTGTCTGGAAGGCGCCTGACCAATAAGCAGCATTTGGTTCAACCATCCATAAGCACTGTTATCAATGAAGAATCAAAGAGGAAAATCGCACCTCGGCAAGCCACACAGACCAACCAAATCATGTCTGCCACATCACCTACTCAGAACTCAGTACCGCCTACCCAAGATCTTCATGAAGCTGCGTATCAACAACTACATCAGTCGACAAAGTCGGATTTGATGTTTCTAGATTTCCATTTTCCTATGGAAGGGGTGCATGGGATGCCAGATGTTTGGATACAATACAGGTCTATCAAGTGCGACTCCCACCAATTGATCAATAAATGACGGATCCAAAAGATTGCCTATTTCGTTAATTTGTCAACCACCTTACCATCAAATACAATGGAAGTACATCTTTCAGAAGAAAATAGGCTCAAGATAATTACACTTGGGGACTGCCATCACGGGATGCCTTAACGACCCTCAACCAGGTTATTTCTGATTTCAGCATCATCACTGTCAAAGTTTCACGAGCCATGGAAATTTCTTAATACGGGGCCATACACGTGCACCAAAGACCCAAAAAGAAGATCCAGAGATACCTATGGCCGTATCACCCTTGAGCAAAGCCAAATACGACACACCTCAGCTGCAAAAGTTACTATCAAGGGACCCGTCTGATGATCAACAGAAGAAAAAAACTACAGTTCCTGTGAACGTTCCAAGACTCTTCAATAAATAAGAAAATCCGTATTGACTGCTGCATGAAGCACAACTGCATACGAAGAATCACGTGAATCATACTTGAGGGATTGAAGGTTTGCGTAAGATCCTCTAACTGTCGAAAATCTCTCAAACTCATAGAAGATAGACAACCAGAGAGCCGCAAATTTGATGAGGATTCCTTTCCCTCCAAAAATACACCGCAAAGATATCTTCACGTATCCAACCACGCCATCGGATCTGCTCTAGTAACTAAACAGAAGTGTAACTGGGGACTGCTCATCGCATCCCATTCCATATAACAATTCAAGATTCAGAAGGTAATTCAAAGAGTGTCGCTTGGAACGAAGTCCTTGAAGACTTGATAGCAGCACGACGGTAACGGAACGCCTCTCAGCTCGTCTACTTCACCTAACGGCTCCGGAAGATTTTTCCCATACAAGCATCCCCACCATATCATCATAGCAATCATAAGGGCAAGAACAAGCCTATGAGCTAAAGAGCCAGAATAAACACAATTTCATTCCGGTCAATGCTTAGGAGTTTAAAGAACGTTTTAATTGCGGCTCAGAAGTCCAAACACCAAATAACTTAAAGTCAAGGACGGATCAACAACGCAGCTACACTCTCCAAGATTAGCCATGACATGATCATTGCCGAACATATATCTCATCCATCCATCCCAGGAGCGCAATTGAGTTTGGTAAATTTTTAAATCCACTAGAGAGGTTAGACACTCATTCTTCTAGAGACAGAACCTCATTACACATTCCGGAGAAGATCGATGGTACAGTTTCTACACCCTCTGGTCCAGGAAGAAGAACCGTCACATGATTAAGATGAGTCCTAACAGTCGTATAGGACACTTCGAAGAAGTCATCATCTATATTTGGCATGTCTTTGGAATCATTAATGCCTCCTGGCTTAGCAGCGGGAATATCTCCAGGTGACATCTTATCAACAACAACAAAATTACGCTCCTAGTTACTGTTGGATGGTTACATGTGCAAAATAGAAAAGAGTACCTACCTTGAGTTCTCCTTGCTCGCATTGCTGCCGATCATAATTATTGGAGATTGCTTTGTTGCCGTTGATGCTCGCTCTACCGCCGCTAACAAAGAAAGTCATTCACACTGAGCTAAATATTCAAGTTTGATCAACTACTCGTGGATATTACACCCACAGCTAAAATACGAAGACGATATGAACTTACCTTTCTACTGGTTTGCATACACAAAGATGGGGGAGAACCCGGTTGAGCTCAAAGGCCTTGACCGGACATGCTCACTTTCTTTTCCTACCATTGATGTTCGATGAGTGGTAATTTGTTAGCCGCCCCTGATTGATAGCTGCTTCACCAGTACGACTGCGAAGGAAGCTCAAACCAACTGATATCTCTTTGGTAACATCTACCTACTTCATCTTATTAATTTTATTTTTCGTCTATCACCATCAAGTGCTTACCCCGCAACAATGTCACTGTTACGTGCTAAGCAAGGGACTTAATGTTGATGGTGATTTTTAGTTTAATGCGAAAACTGTAAAAGTTTGTCTAACTGACTCGGTGTCAGAAATAGTAGACCTTGATATGTCTATATTCCGCAAGGAGTCTGAAGAATATATTAAAATCTGATGAGTGCCTATGCCGCTCTTCATATTGTATTGAAACTCAAGCTCCTAGATGAATTGTTAACTAGTATAGAGCCTAATGAGTATTTAATCTCCCGCCTACATTATTCACTAATGTATGGCTTGCCGAGTATTTTTCCTATGCTATGTTCCCCAGTTGAACTCTTAATGTTGACATGACATGACAATTAATGTTCGCTCGCAGCCGAGTAGCAGGAATCTCCCGAAGTGTCAGGATTGAGATCTGCATGAAAGTACTTAATCAGAGGCACGCTGCGCTGCTCTCTGAGAATAAGATTGGTAATTTTGTGTCAGCGTACAGAATTCATCAAATTTGATTAATTTTGTGACAGCTCGCAAAATTCAATTTTTCGACCTAATTTTACCAATTTGCAAAAATTAGGTTTTTGCGACCTGTGCAATCTCTCGAATCATATTGGTTGAGACCAAACCTATGCAAACTAGGAAGTTGATCCACCATGGAACTAGTATGAGCAAATCCTACCAAAGTCGAAAAAACAAGAAATAAAGAGGAATTGCGGCACATGAAGGCAGCAGAAAGAAGGACAAGGCCGCGCCACTTCGTCGACCGGTTCGCCCAAGCGTGCGTCGCCGTACCATCGGCCGGCCATGCCCATAATGTTGTTTGCCGGCCCCTCTTTCCCATTGACCAATCAAATCGCTCTAAATGCGCAACCTACACTTTTAATTAAAGGTGGAAGTTGGCTGGCCGACACACCTAATTCCTTAAGGAATCGAATATAGGCTGCCCATGTCAGTCTTAAAACAATCACGACCACATGATTTGGCCGGCCGATTTAACGGGCTTGGCCTCCTCCCAGCATGACCAAATAAGCTCCATGGTGTTCACCGGTGGGCCCAATACTATTCCAACTAATCGAAATTCTCCTAGCCCGCCAGTAACATCCCTGATCGCTAGACAGAAGTAGGCTAGTCGTGCTGTTGAAAAAGAACTTCAACGAGTTAAGACTGGTCGTGGCAGTCTCAAACTCATCGCAACCGTCCAACTTAGCCAGCCTAGTTGGATGGCTTAGATTTTGTTTCGGGCGACCAATGAGGTGTCGGCATGTTCACCGGCGAATCGCCTTTACCCTTGGCCAACCATGTTGCTCACGACCTGCCAGCAACACATCAAACCGATTTCTCAAAGAAGGTTGGCTGCGGCAGCACATTACTGTCGCAAAACGATCTCGGCCATCCAATTTGGCTAGCCAAATCGATCGTCCCAGATCCAATTTTAGCCGGCCAATGAAGTGCCAGTATGCTCACCGGCGGCTTGCCTTCAACCCTGGCCAATCGAATTGCTCACAGCCAGCAACTAACGTCTCCAATCTTTAGCCCAAAGTAGGTTGGTCACACGGCCTCAAAACTGCAAGGTCGACCAACGGAAGTATATAACTACCGCAAAGCAATCTCGGTCGTCCAACTTCGCTAGCCTAATCGACCGGCCAAGATCTTATTTCAAGCAACTGGCAAGGCGCGATCATGTTCACGGGCGGCTCAATAATAGCCCCGACCAATCGCATTGCTTCAAATACTCCAGCAATGCCACAAAACGATCAGCCATAATGCACTAGTAACGCGGCTTTAAAAACCTTGAATTGAATCAACGGCAGTATGCAACTGCCGCAAATCATCTCAGACATCCAACTTGGCCAAATTGACCGGCTTAAATTTAATTCTGGGCGACCAATAAGGCACTGTCGTGCTCACCGGACGCCACTCTTCCATGAGAGACGATCGACCTGCCCTCAGCTTGCCCAAGCGACCCCTGGCAGCTGCTCGAAGATGACTAAACGCGCTCCTATTAAGACATTAGGTTCCGCGGCCAACCAAGACGGGCTCTATACAACGATGCTTCATGATCATCTATTATTTTGATCTGCTTGCTTAAAAGCGATGCTTTACATGCATCGATTACAAGCGATATTCAATAAATATCGATTTCATGAATAACCTATTTATTCAACTTAAGAGTATTACATGTTATTTCTTGCGGCAAGACTCACAACTCGACTTGTCACATATAACTGCCCGCCGCCTAGCTTGCGCGTGATTGGTCAGAATAATTAGGTCTTGCAAGCAAGACCCACTCAGCAGCGTGCTGCATGTTTTTCCTACAAAATACTCGAGACATCAAACATGTCACAAACTGGGGGATGTTCATCAGGGTATTGGTCTGGCGGTTTATAGCGTGCGGCGTGCAACACACCCATTAAGAGAAAGTGTCAGGAAAGGCGAACAGTTAGTGGCAGCTGAGAAGTAGTGGGTATAACCGACCATTCTACCCCTCATAGTAGGGACGTAGTTTTCAACATTTTACACGATCCCTACTTCTCCATCACTCAACTACTTCCACTTCCTATGAGATCAGGGTGCGTTCAACTATGACTTGTATAAATAGGTTTTCAACCTATTTCAACCGACAATGGTTATTAACACAAGTATTCAGAAAACATAAAAAAAACTTATAACTTACATTCTGCAAGCAAGATCCAAATTCTGATACAAGTTATAAAACAGTCACACCTTTATAATTCATCATTCTGATCTTAACACCTTTTTCGCTTCCCTCCCTAAGATCAACCCTTCTCCTTCATTTTTTGACCGAAGCAAGACTGGAACAACTATTTCTTGGTTTAGGACAGAATTGTACAGATTGATCTCTCGAATCTAAAGTACTCCCGTGCAGTGCATTTGTTTTGGGTTTAGATTCGTTTCTCGGCGACACACCCAAATTTACCATTTCCAGGAGAATCAGTTTTTACCCCAAAACACAACCTTTACCAGAGAAAGGCTGAAACGGTTTTAACTAATGCGTGCCAATAGAAAAAGTTGAAAACCCGTAACACATATGTTATGCTAAACACAACTCATGTAAACACAAATTGATTCAACATATTGTGACTTTTCACATATGAGTTTTAATCGGAACACCTTATGATCCTTTGATAAAGCCTACCAACATGGGATAGAACTTAATCCTGCTCAAGGTAGTCAATATCGGTTGTATAGGCTGATATTACAGGTTTTTATCGGATATCGGTTGTACAGGACGGTACAGACCGATATATCGGTTTTACTTGTACACCGATAATATAGGGTTTCGTGAATAAATTTTTCATCAACATGCATCTAGTATTTACAGACAAGTACAATGTCAATTGGAGAAGGTAAAAAGCCCTAATATATTTATAATATATAATCCATGACTATATGGTAGGATATAAGATGGAAACCATATTTCGATTGCAATGAGAGAAATATAAAAGATAAATATGAAGGAAAACAAAAAAAGATTTACTGGCATAATGGGACAATAATCACAACGTTGGCTAAAAGCTTCTCTAATTGCATGTGTGTGGAGATAAATGTCAAAATCCACCTAGGATACACATCCATTTTTTCTAAAATCATTCTCCAACCCTGATGTCTTAAATCAATGTATAGATGACTTTGGGTAGACATTGTCAAGGTGAATGTCCAGTTTTAAACATTCCTCTTGACATTGTCTACCAGTCAGCTTTTACTTAATTGAATTGACTTTAATATATTAACTAACTATTTTTAGCTCTAATAAAATCTTAATTATGGAAAATAAAATTTATACTAATTAAAAGAAGATGTTACATGCAATACTGTTGGAGTTGGATTTTTTTCTCTCCCTAATTTTAAGGAAAAATAGATTGAGGATGTCTTATTTGTGTTGCTACATAGGAAACACACACAATGACCATTGGAGAAGCTCTAATAAACCACCTTGTATTTTGGAAATTTGAGATATGTGTATGATTCTTATTATTTTTTACTATGGTCTAATAATTATTTGAAATTCTATATTAAATGATGTATAGCCTGTAAAAATAGATATTATCATTTGTATAGGTGTATAAGACCTGACCGATACGATACCGATACGCGATATTAACTACCTTGATCCTGCTAAATCAAAAATCCACACAAACCATAAGGGTTATATCATACGAGATCGAATATTAAGGTTAATGAAAACCGAAATCAGACATCCTATAAACCGAATACACATAGCAAAAATATAAACATTCATTCACAGGCTATGTAATCGGTAACTATCACAATAAAAATTATAAAGAAATAATTTTATTCATAAATAATGATAGTTTTATTCAAAATAGACCTTATACAATAACTGACGCGAATCAAAAGATTGATGTCTATTTTTCTGTAAATAAAGACTGAATCAAATCAATTTTCTTTATGATGTTGAGATCTCTTTCGCTTGATAGGAATAATTCTCCGAATTCCTTGAAGAGATCCTTGATCGAAGAATAATTCCTCAACCTTAAGTAAGTTAGGTTCTCTGTCGTTTACTCTTTTCAGAAGTAGTTCTTGTTGTTTGACAAGGTGAGCTTGAACAAGCAGAGATTTCTCAAGAGAACGCTTCAACATCAAAACCTTTAATTTTGTTTCTGCACAAGTTTGTGCCGTTTTATGAAACTCTTTCTCATAATCAATCATAGGATATGAAAGATTGATATGATTGCAAGAGGTGGTTTTTCATTGGAGCTATAGAACCTGGAAAAAATCGCAAGCCATTTTTTCAGCATATATTTCCGAAACCCTTGCAGAGAGCTTTGCATGATAATCTGTATTGTACATAATTCTTGTTCCAGAGGCATAGACAAGATTTTTCTCTTTTAAGAGACAAGGCTTACCGAAACTTATGTACCAATAGTTTCCAAAGTCTTGGTCACCGATTATGGAAATCAAAATATTCTCCTTTAATATAAAGAACCGAAATTTTCAATATTAAAGGTTTTAAGAAAGTGCCTTCTTGTGAATATTTCCATAGATATCGCAAGATTATTGTTATATACATTGAACTCATCAAACATAGTTTGAGCACTTCATGAGTCAGTGTATTCAAACAAGATACTAGGTATCTAGTTGAGACAGATTATTCTCTTCAACGGTTGCAGAGAGTCTTCTTTTATCTGTTCTCTTTGGGATCTTGCTCCTCTTGTAAAACTGACCAAACTTATCATAGAAATGACTATAATCAAGATATTTAGGTATTACCTTATGTATTGATGAACTGGAGAATTCCTCATATTCCTTTTTGTTTGGTTCCACCGTCTTCTTTGGTACCCATTTCCATGAGTTCCTAGTTTTTTGATCCTCTTTCCTTTTGTGATGAGCAATTCTTTGATAATCCATGTGAGAGTTCTTTGATCTAAGAAAGTGTGACTTATGTATGATTTCTTTCGAAAGAGGTCTCATGTTACAACCTTGACTAGAAGTTGTTCTTCCAGAGCTTGAACAAGGTGATTGTTGACAATCTCTCACAGCATGACCTTTGATTCCACAATGAAAACATCGTCTGTAATGATGCTTATGAAGGTGTGAAAGGCTCATCTTGCGATTCTCAAAAAATACAAATGTTTCTTTAAAGGATGAAAGTTTCTTCTGAGATCTTTCGATGTCATTCTTCTTTCTTTTCGAGGGAAAGATCGAATCAGATTTTATAGATTTATCCAGGGAGGATGTAACCAACTGATTTTTTGACATTAAAGAACACATTTCATCTTTTACCCTATTGACAAGTTCGGAAACTGACTTTCATTGTATTCATTAGCAGATATTTTTCTTAAGATCTCAGTCCTCTTTTCTTGACCAATGCTCTTCTTTAGCTTAGCTTCCAAGGATTGAATCTTTGAGGAATATACGATCTTGAGAGAGTCTAAATCAGTTTTTAGGGGTTGTTAGATCAAGATTGAGTTGATCATTTTCAGCTTTCATAAGACATAAGTCTTCAAGAAGCTTTCCTTCTCTTTTTAGTGCAAGAGTGAGTTCGGTTGCTGATAAGCACATAGTGCGACGCATTTATACCCATAATTACATTAGCTAGGCCTCGTTCTATTGTTAATAATATTGTTTTAAGTTGTTTGGAAGAATTACAAGGAAATCGAAATCCGGAAAAATAAACCGCTAAATAAGGAGCTAAATAGCGTTTGAGGTGAAGCTCCAAAGAGAAGTGGCATGATTAGTGGTGGTCTGCCTTTGGTACCTGATTATGTTGGTGGAAACACCAAAGCCACATCATGGCCAGACATCAACATGAGACAAAGAGTTTTCTTTGTCAGTTCAAGCAAGTGGAGCCCAACTAGTGGAAATAAGAAGCGTGGGACGTGTCATCATTTTGAGGTGTTTCAATCACCACATCTCATTTTCTTTACGAGACAGAGAGCTGGTGAGACAAGTGATGGAGTTTATGTTCTCCTACTCAAATTCAAGGTACGAGCCTTCTGATGGCTGAGATCAGGGCAAGCAATGTTCAGGGAGAAATGATAGTCATGGCTGTGATGGGTACCACCCAATCTTGGCATGGGTTTTTACAGCTCAGTGAGTTTTGGGACTATGAAGACACTGAGGGTCCTATACAGCTTGGTCGTAAATGGCAGTGATTAAGAAGATGGCAGCGAGAGCTGGTGATGCGGCTGGTGATTGTATGGAGTCTTGGAATTTCGGTGCTGGTTCAAATACAGATGAGGTTGTCTGCATGTGTATGAATCTCGCAATTGCAGGTGATGATTAGATGGGTTTTAAGCAGTGCAGTCGGTGGTTAATCAACAAGGTTCTGAAATGGAGATGGATTATTGGTTAACGTGAGTTTGATTGGCTGTAGTTGTTGGTTCGAATAGTGGTGTCTTCTTTATCTTTGTGCCGATGGAGTTCAGCGATGAGAAGACGAGATGTTGGAGTTCGATGGAGTTGAGGTTATTGATGTGGCTGGTTGTCGTGAATGATGTTGTCTTGACTAGTGGGTTGCTGCTCAGGGTTTTGGAAGAAAAGATGCATGCGAAGTGGAGAAAGTGCTGTAGTCGAGACGGAGAAAGGTTGAGCTAGTTGCAGACTTGCAGCTGATAGTAGGCAGTCGGAGAAAGCTTCGGTAAACTGTAGCTGTCGGTGGGTGACGAGACCGTGACTTTCAGTTGGTCGGAGAGCAGGAACGGCGTTGGTAGTGCTGTACGTGTTGAATGGGTTTAATTGAGAGACGAAGAAAGTTTATTATTGTCTCACTTGGATTCGGAAGTTGGGGGATCGCTGGTGTGGTCCGAGCAGTTGAGTTAGAGGTCCTTGGCATATGGTATGAAGCTGCACGGACAGATGATGGAGTTAGAAGCTGGACATACAAAAGCAAGTCAGTTGAGCTGTGCAGTGGTGATTATGAGCTGCTGACATCGATGAAGGGCAGTGAGAAGAAGTGATGCCCAGTTGGACAGAAAACAGAAGGGAATCGGTGCAGTGGCCTGAACATAAGAATACTAGAAGTGGAGTTGGTGCTCAAAGGGACCGGGTTAGATAGTGGTTTGGTGCTTGAATTTGGAAATGGGTGTGGATATTGGACTGGGCCCGGCAATTTCGCTAGGTCATAGTGATTCTTTCACATCACTGATATAAACAGAGAGAGAACAAAGAAAAGTGGGGGGTGGTCGTGGTGGAGGGTTATTTATAGTTTATGAGAAATCCATGGCTAGCTAATTCCATGTTGGGGAGAAAGGATGAATTTGTAGGTTGAATTATATGTATTTTTGAATAAGGGTTTTCTACAAATTGAACTTAATGCTAATGTTTTGTTTCTCTATCGATGTTTTATCTTCTAGCTATATTTTTCATGTTCTATGTCATGTATAGTCCATAGTTAGATTAGTAGAAGAACTCATTGAACCTTTGCAATAATTGAATTATGAATTTCATTTGACTATTTATGCCATGTATATCTAGTGCTTAAGAATTCTATTTTAAGGTGAGAACAAACAACCATTTTGATAATTCTTATAAACGATTCTCTAACGAAATATCTTCCATGTATGAGCAGCTAGGTTTAAGATTCTACATGAGCAAAATTGAGACTCTTTGTAATTGAATGCAAGTAATTCACCTACAACGGATTCCCGGATCCTTAACACCTTCACATCTTCGGTTAATTAGTAGTGGTATTTCATTGTAGGTTACTCTTGATATTAATTAGTTACTTGCCATAATTCCATAATTTTCTGAAAATATATTGAATTTGATCAGTTACTCTTGATATTAATTAGTAGTGGTATTTCACACTCATCGTGGGAACGACCTGTACTTGCCATTGTCTACGGGTCAGACATTGTGCACTTGCAGTATTCATTGTAGGTTTCCCAACCTATCCGTTGCACATGAGAGAAATTCTTCACTCGGTTCATTTAGCAGAGATGTTTTTATATTCACACAATCAATATCGCTTTTATCATTATGAAGAGATTTTTCAGAATCGGTATCATTGATTGTGAATAGAGGCCTTAACTTTACTTCTTCATGAGAACATACAGACATGTTAACAGAAGAGCAAGTAGAACTTGTGGAAGAAGCCCCTTTTAAACATTTGCTAAAATCAAACCCATAGAGTGATTTCCTCAAATCTTGTGATACGTTAACTGAGTCCCTTTTTGGATTTTGTTAGAGCATAGCTCGGTTGAACCCACAAAGTGTTGGTATGTCAAGTTTGGTTGTCATATTTTAGTGTGTCAAAACTCATCTAAGAGTCGCTTGATTATGTACAAGAGACAACTTCGTTTAGGTTAGACTAGAAAGTCTAGGAATGTTGAGACAAACAAGTATTACTCGAAGACCTTAAGAACGTGAAGAAGTAACGAGCTACAACGATGACATCATCCATCCTCTTGAGGTTAGTAATATTGACTTGAACTGTTTCATTCCTAACGTATCTTTCAAGTCGTGCTATATTGAAAACATAACTGCGAAGCTGTGTATTGGATATATTACTCTAGTAGTGAGACATGATCACATGATCATAGTATTAGGGAATTAGACTACGAAGTATAACGCTTATCTTTTGAACTTCGTAGATATGACATCGACATAATCTTATGAATGCTATTATGATTATGTGAATGGGTAATAGTGAAGATTTCATCATAGGAAACAATGTTTTACATTTGTTTAAAGGAAGTATATTCATGAACTTGTTTTATGAATCGAAAGGGAAATCGCTAGGCTTATTGGTATGGCTATTCATTGCAAATATTTGGATTACCAATATGTGTAAGATAGTAGAACCGATCGTAACTTTGTTATGTATCTTGGTACAACTAATCACAATGCTTGACTTATGATTTGGTATGACTAGTTTTGATTAATTAGTGTAACCGATCCTAAGTAATCACCTGAGATGGTACGATCGATATTTTTAATTGGCGTGACCGATCACAGAGTGTTGTGTAATCGATCCTTGTAATTGGTGTAACCGGTCCTAGTAATTGGTGTAACTGATCCTAGTGACTGGTGTGACCGATCACAAGCAATACCATGAGTATATCGTAACCGGTCCTGGTAATTGATGTAACCGATCCTGGTAACTGATGTAACCGGTCCTGGTAACTTGTGTGACCGATCAAAAGTGTTTCCATATTAGGGTATAACCGATCCTAGTGATTGGTATAACCGATTGAACCCGTAGATGTGATTTGATAATTGATCAATCACATAGTAGTCTTGGAATACAGGTGAACCAATTCTAAAATTGTTTGGAAGTGTGGTATAACCGATTCCAAGAATGTAAATATGAAAGATGATTTACAGAGAAAAGATGTCAACATACTTTGAACACGGACAGTAACTCATTTCATTTATTGTTCAAGGATATTCCTTAGTACTCAAGGAGATCCTGTACCGAAATTAATTGAGAATCTTTTAATTAAGTTTTTTTTGGTTATATATGCTTTTTGAAAAGAAGAGGGTACCCAAATACACCACAATCTTTAAAATATCCACCTATAAGTACTCTTACCGAAAGTGATTGTCTATGGACAAAGTCGAGACAATACGACAAATCGGTATTCACACTTTGTGTGATTGTCTATGGATACGAGATCGAGACAATACAACAATCAAAGTGTGATTACTTGATAATAGGTTCGGACTTAACCAAACTCTATAGGATCACTATCAAGTAATACGGAGTTAACGTTTGTGTATTTTACTTTTAATTATAATGAACAATTATAATTGGGGAAATAGAAAAGTAAAAGACATAGCAAGATTTTGTTAACGAGGAAACCGCAAATGCATAAAAACCCCGGGACCAAATCCAGAATTGAATATTCTAAGAATTAAGCCGCTATACAAAATCTAAACCAACTTCGTATAGTTGAGACCAAGCAACTAAACCTAGTTCACTTAGTTTCTTCAGTATCCCTGCGCTTCCGACATTCAATAAGTGCACGCACTGGAACAATTCCTTTGGATCGTATTCCAAACAGTAAAAGAACAACAAATCTGTTTGGTAACAACTCAATTGATTCTTTCAATATAAAGATATCTCAATTCATATGCAAAGGCTCTTCCGTTTAAACTAATAAACTCAATTGCCTGGTTAGATCAATCCAATCTCTATTACCTAAGTAATAAGATTCGGATTTGTAACAATCAAAATAGAACTCAAGAGAACTATTAGGTGTTAACGATCTCATGCAACTAATCAATCGAATAAATCCGATTCTAGTTGGATACCAGCCGATCAAGGTTTGTGCTACACAAAGATATGAGAAACCAATCAGAAATATTCTTCGTCTTCAAATCTTCTTTAATCTTCATTTAAACCTGCACAACACCACTTGAATCTCTTATGATCAATCACGCATAGAATGTAGTCTGTTAACAATGGATTATCACAAGATGTCTTTAGATCTACAAACAGTTCTAAAGATCCCGTCGACACTTCGATCTAGTTTGAGTAAATCTTATATCAGAATATAAGATTCTCAAGAATAAATAAACTAGGTGCAATCAAAGTTCAACAACCGTTAGTCAATCAAATCAATCGAAAACTAATAAACTGCAATTATCTAGTTTCCCACCAACGTTACTCGTAGAGCTTCTTGATCCCACAGAAGTATTTAAATGAGCGGTCGTAAGAGATTTCGCCTAATTAGGGTACTTTCCTCTCCGAATAGACGGCTCCACCAGAAACAACAAAAAGATGAAGTTTGCCTGGCTTTTAGGATAGTTTGCTAGAAATGCAAACTTAGGTATTTATAGACCAAGGATGTTTGGACACCAAGGAATTTCCAAAACCGAATATTCTCAAGATATGCAATAAATGCCCAAATCGGTTTTCATAATTCCTGGAAATGCTTTGTCCAATATTTACCGAAATCTCTCAATAGAAAATCTCCAATTAGTAAATGCACATTACTAATTTTTATTCTCTTGAGATATGCATTTAATTGCTGGTAATTAAAGCATATAAAACTAACAACCTTAATAAAAGATTCTTAATTTATTTCAGACCGGGATCTCCTTGAGTAATTAGGAATATCTGTGAACAATAAAAGATAAGAGTTACTGTTCGTGTTCAAAGTATTTTGACATCTTTTCTTTGTAAATCCTCTTTCATATTTCCAATCTTGGAATCGATTATACCACACTTCCAAACAAGTTTAGAATTGGTTCAACTGTATTCCAAGACAAATATGTGATTGATCAAGTATCAAATCGCAGTTATGGGTTCAATCAGTTCTACCAATCACAAGGATCGGTTCTACCTCAATATGGATTACTTGTGATCGAATACACAAGTTACCAGGACCGGTTACATCAGTTACCAGTATCGTTTATGTCAATTACCAGGACCGGTTACCATATTCTCATGGTATTGCTTGTGATCAGTTACACAAGTCACTAGGATCGGTTACACCAATTACCAGGATCGGTTACACCAATTACTAGGACCGGTTACACCAATTACAAGGATCGATTACACAATTCTTTTGTGATCGGTCACGCCAATTAAAAATATCGATCGTACCATCTCAGGTGATTACTTAGGATCGGTTACACTAATTAATAAAATCCAGTCATGCCAAATCATAAGTCAGGCACTGTGATTAGTTATACCAAGATACATAAAAAGTTATGATCGGATCTACTAACTCACACATATTGGTAATCCAAAGATATGCAATGAATAACAATACCAATAATCCTAGCGATTTTCCTTTCGATTCATAAAAAAAGTTCAGGAATGTACTTCCTTTAAACAAATGTGAAACATTGTTTCCTAGGATGAAATCTTCACCTTTACCCATACACATAATCACAATAGCATTCATACGATTATGTCGATGTCATATATACGAAGTTCAAAAGATAAGCGTTATACTTCGTATTCTAATTCCTTAATACTACGATCATGTGATCATGTCTCACTACTAGAGTATAATCATTCACAGCTTCGTAGTTATGTTTTCAATATAGCACGACTTGAAAGATACGTTAGGAATGAAACAGTTCAAGTCAATATTACTAACCTCAAGAGGAAGGATGATGTCGTCTTTGTAACTTGTTACTTTTTCACATTCTTCATGTCTTTGAGTAATACTTGTATGTCTCATAATCCTAGAATTTGTAGTCTAACCTATACGAAGTTGTCTCTAATACATAATCAAGCGACTTTTAGATGAGTTTTGATTCACTAAAATATGACAACCAAACTTGAAATACCAACGCTTGGTGGGTTTTTGAAATTCCTTGGTGTCGAAACAGCCTTGGTCTATAAATACCTAAGTTTGCATTTATAACAAACCATCCTAAGAGCCAGGCAAACTTCATCTTTTTGTTGCTTCTGGTGGAGCCGTCTATTCGGAGAGGACATTACCCTAATTAGGCATACGACCGCTCGTTTAAAGACTTATGTGGGATCAAGAAGCTCTACGAGTACCGTTGGTGGGAAACTAGATAATTGCAGTGTTATTAGTTTTAGATTGATTTGATTGACTAACGGTTGTTGAATCTTTGATTGCACCTAGTTTGTTTATTCTTGAGAATCGTCTCTTCTGATATAAGATTTACTCAAACTAGATCGAAGTATCGACGGGATCTTAGAACTGTTTGTAGATCTAAATACATCATGTGATAATCCATTGTTCACAGACTCCATTCTGTGCGTGATTGATCACAAGAGATTCAAGTGGAGTTGTGCAGGTTTAATTGAAGATTAAAGAAGATTTGAAGACGAAGAAGATTTCTTATTGGTTTCTCATATCTTTGTGTTGCACAAACCTTGATCGTCTGGGATCCAACTAGAATCGAATTTATTCGATTGATTAGTTGCGTGAGATCAGCATTTATAATATATCTCTTTGAGATTTATTTGGATTAGGTGCGAATCTAAACTTGGCTACTTTGGTAGTTATTGGATAGATTGATCTAACCAGGCAAAGGAGTTTATTAGCTTAAACGGAAGAGCCTTTGCATATGACTTGAGATATCTTATCTTAAAGAATCAATAAAGTTGTTACCAAACAGATTTGTTATTCCTTTACTTTTTGGAATACGCTCCAAAGGAATTGTTCCAGTGCGTGCACTCATCGAAGTCGGAAGCGCAAGGATATTGAAGAAACTAAGTGAACTAAGGGTAGTTGCTTGGTCTTAACTATATAAAGTTGGTGTAGATTTTGTATAGCGGCTTAATTCTGAGAGTATTCAATTTTGGAATTGGTCCCGGGGGTTTTCTGCATTTGCAGTTTTCCTCGTTAAGAAAATCTTGTTGTGTGGTTTACTTTTCAATTTCCGCAATTATATTTGTTTATATAATTTGAAGTAAATTACACAAACGTTAACTCCGCTTTACTTGATAGTGATCCTATAGAGTTTGGTTAAGTCCGAACGTATTATCAACTAATCACACTTTGGTTGTTGTATTGTCTCGATCTCGTATTCCATAGACAATCACACAAAGTGTGAATACCAATTTGTAGTATTGTCTCGACTTTGTCCATTGACAATCACTTTTGATAAGAGGACTTATAGGTGGATAAATAAAAGATTGTGGTATATTTGGGTTCCCTCGTCTTTTCAATTGGTATCAGAGCTGGCAAACACGAAAAGATCTAACAATCTGTGTTTGGTGTGATCCAACCTATAAGAATTGAATCTATGTATGATTCAATTAACGTACCACCAAGATTTAATGAGACGAATTACCCATTATGGAAATCTGCTATGACATATTTTCTTCAATCCCGAGATTTTAATACTTGGTTATTAATCGAAGAAGGATATGAACGACCGAAAGTGGAATATTCGGAAACTGAGTTTAAACGTTTGGCGTTCTATACATATGAAGAAAGAGCTCTTGCAAAGCAGAATTCTGATGGTTTGAATGTCATAATACATGTAGTGAGTCATGATCTCTTACATCATGTTCTGTCATGTGAGACTTCTAAGGAAGCATGGGATACTCTTAAGACTGTATTTGAAGGGAATGATTTCGAAAGAGAATCTCGAGTTCTATCTCTTTCTTCTGAATGGGAATTCCTTAAAATGGATGATAACGATACCTTCGAGGAGTTTAACTCTAAAATTTCTGAGATCGTCAATGCTTCTTTCTCTCTTGGAAAGGCTATACCTGAAAAGAAAATAGTATGCAAGATTCTCAGATCGTTACCATCCAGATACGATTCTAAGAAACATGCCATAATAGAAATCAGTGATCTTTCTATACTTTCTCAAAGCTCTCTTGTAGGAAAGTTAAAGATCTTTAATAAAGAAACTCTGCTGAAGAACAGAAATGTTGGATATGATCCCTCGGTTAATACAAATCAATCTTCGAAAGAAGTAAGTATAAATCCAACTGAGGAACGTTGTCAAGAGGATAAAATACTTGTTGAAAAAAAACTTAACTCAATAATTGTACTCCTAACACAACATATTAAGGATGTTTTCTTGAAAGGGAAATCGAGTCCTGATGTATTATCTTTTTGTCATAAGAAAGGTAATGAAGAAATCCAATGTTTCAAGTGTTGTAGATTCGGACATATGGCAAAACAATGCTCTAGCAAAAAAAAAAATCAGAAGTGCAACAAGGCTTACACCTCTACCCTAGATGATATCCCAGAGGAAAAACCCTATGAAGGAATATCAAGGTGTAATGCACTTTTTGCCAATTCTAACAGTGATGTAACTTGTGAGTTTGATTAACTCCTAAATAACTGTTTAGAAAAACTTGAGTTGGGAGTTAAGGAAAGTCGAAGTTTAATTCTAGAACTTGAAAACCTTATAAAATTCCTATCAGGAAAAAACTCCAGAGGTAAAATCTGAGCAAGAAAAATTGGTTAACATACCAAAGGGGTCAGAAGTTAACTAAGAAAAGGGTAATTCTTCTGACAATATGTTAAGTTCTTTATGTGGAAACCACACTGCAAACTTATATGAAAATCTCCAAAAAAAATAGATTCATCAAGGTACTTCGTAAGGGCATAAGATTTTTGAAGGCTGATGAGTCTATTAGATCTCAAAAAGAAGTTGCAGACTCTTGCAGTAATAAGAGAAAGAAAGAACACAGAGGAACCCAATCTATTGTGTTCATAATTCAACCTAAGGATGTGTTTATTACCGGTGGTGAGATTAATCCTCACCTCAACACACACTAATTGTGTTGAAAAATGCATCCTCACTTGTTGCCCGAAATCTGTTCGTGAGGACGCATAAAATTGGGCAGAAATTGCAAATCTGTTCTTTAGGTAATAATGAACTCATAATCGATATCTTTCACTTTTGGGATAAATATATTCGGTTTCCATAAACCAAATTATATCACCCCTTGATTTTCTCCTATCAGTAATTTATATTATTCTTGTACGAAAGAAGAAAATCTTGCATCAATGGAGAAATCGGTGAAGGAAGGGTCATCTCTAGATGATTTAGCACTCTGTGCGTCGGTTATGACTGAAACTCATGATGTCTCACAACATGATAATCTTCAAGATTTTTTGAGAAAACAGATTCTTACTGTTAGAAGTTGTATTAGACATCATGAGTTATTGATAAAGGATTCAAAAGAAGTACTCGCGGATCTTCATTCTCAACTTTTTGAGATGAACAAATCTTTTACTGGAAAAGGAAGTGCTCAAAAGAAGCTGAATCCAGCGTTTGAAAGCGATCTTCACAGACACGCGATTAGACAAGTAAATAGACATCAGTTATTAATTTATTTTGATTATTGTATTAGGTCTATTTTTTGAATAAAACTATCAATTATTTATGAATAAAATTATTATTTTATAATTTTTCTTGTGATAGTTTCCGATTACATAGCATATGCATGAATGTCTATATTTTTTCTATGTGTTTTCGGTTTATGGGATGTCTGATTTCGGTTTTCATTAACCTTGATATTCGATCTCATATGATATAACCCTTATGGTTTGTGTGGCTTTTTGATTTAGCGGGATTAAGTTCTAGACCATGTTGGTAGGCTTAATCAAAGGATCATAAGGTGTTCCGATTGAAACTCATATGTGAAAAGTCATAATATGTTGAATCAAATTGTGTTTACATGAGTTGTGTTTAGCATAACATATGTGTTTCGGGGTTTTCAACTTTTGCTATTGGCACACATTAGTAAAAATCAATTCAACCTTTCTCTGGTAAAGGTTGCCTTTGTTGTTGTTCTTTTGTTTTTGCGAGAGGATGACAACATACTAGGGGAGAGTTCTTACTTGAACTTGCGCTTAATAATTTATGTTTCTGGGGAGAAGAGGATGCGGGATCTGAGGTAACGAATTTTTTAGTTAATCGTTTTCCTGTTTAAGAAAAGCCTGTTTATATTGTATATATTTTTCTTTTTCTTAACAAAATTTCGGTACAATTGATATATTCCATTATGATGTGCATGGATGTGTGTGTGTGTGTGATTCAATTGTTTCCGGTTAAGAAAAACTGTGTCAATTTATTTGGCTTATCGTTTGGTATCTTCTTTACTGTTGGGTATCAAGTGTTTTTGCTTAACGAAATTTCGGTGCAATTGCGGTGCTATAATGTCTATGTTTGTTTCAATTGCTTCCGGTTAAGAAAATAAGTGTGCAAGTCAATTTATTTTGGTTAGTATGTATTGTTTATGGCTTAACAAAATACAAGATCATTTGTTTAGTCCAATTTGATTCCGGATAAGAGAAACTAAGTTAATTCTTGTAGCGCCCCCAAAGCTAGCAGCTGACTAATCCAATAGATTAACTAAATAAAGAGGCACTAAGGATCTAAATCATATACTTAAGCATTCAATTAAGAAATCTGCTACAAAACTTAACCCAAAAACTAGCCCCGCTCTGAAATATATATATATATATACAAGAACTCCTCCCAAATGATACATAAACAATAGTCATTTGGTTTACAAATAAAATATACAACATAATAAACATAGCCGAAGTTAACCAACTAATGAACTCAACCCTTGAAGCTTTCGCTGCGCAACTCTGTCTCTGAAACTGAAAGTGGGAATGGGTGAGCACATCATCCCTAAAAGGGGTGCCCAGTAGAAATAACATTTAACTTTCAAGTAATCATTGGAATGATTTGAAAACAATTCATGTTTTCCCAATACACTAAAGCACAACCAATTCACAGAGTTAAACAATCATGTATATGGAACTAACTCCTTCGTCAAACAATGTACTATATTGAGTGTCGACCAATTCCTTACACACTCTATTACTTTATATTAGTGTCGACAAATTCCTTACACACCTATTACGCATAAAAGCTCGAAAGTAAGTAGATATAAATGAAGGAGCAGTATCCTATATACCACAGATGGAAATTCTCATTTTCCAAACATACAAATGGAAATTCTTATTTCCCAAACAATTCATAAAGACAAACAAAGCATTACAATTCCTTTCCAAGCAATAGAAGGATTAAAAGAATCAACAGTACTTTTGGAATTTAAAATAAAACAATGCATGGAATACACAATCAGGCAATGCATGAAATTTGTTAAACATAAACTTCTGTAATAGAAAACAGAAATAATCACACAAGAGTTAAATGTAAATTCCCACCACTTTTGATGACAAGCCACGCCTACCTCGAGATCCACAATCCACCGGTTCATCCTTTGAATCGATCGTTGTTAATGTAGACTAACTGTTAATCACACAAGAACTCTAAGAATCTAGCCAAAATGACTCACACAAGAATCATACAAATCTAACTAATGGTTTTAAGCCAATTTATGATGTAGAATGAACCAAATGTTAATTCAGACCACAGGAGATCCAAAGTAATAGACTAAGAAAACATGGCACTAAGCCCAAGTCCAACAAACCATCCCCTGATCTAAGGCCTGGTCCATCTGGGTCAACTAACGGTCAAATTGACGGTCACTAACGGTCAACTAACAATCAACGTCTAAGTCAATGTCCAGTCAAAGTATGGTCAACAGTCAAGGTCGGGTCAATTATCTAACTCGGTCAATTGAGTCTACTCAGGTCAAAACAG
>JAJJMB010014738.1:1016652-1055388 GCA_023531105.1 Papaver atlanticum | reverse complement strand
ATCTTCTTCTTGACCTGAGCTACTAATAACTTCACCTGCATCCCATCTCTGTACCAACAACGCCTCTAACTTCACATCCTTGCACTCTCAGCTCTTCAGACTCAATCTAAGTTTCACTTGCTCCCACAATGTTACTAACTCAGCTATTCCAAAACACTAAGACTTCATCTGCACTTCAATTCACTTGCACCTGCAACATAATAACTCCACCTCTTCTACTCAGCTCATAACACCACAACCATAATCTCCTTCATGTCATGTGTTCACTACTTGCAACACCAGTTGCATAATACTCATATACATTCATTACCAAATCCAGCCTTCAATCCAGTTCTCTTACTTGCAATTCAACATTCTCCAAAGTATAAACTTCAACTTCATTACATATTCATTAACATCCACAGCATCGCTACAATTCTTCCACTAACAGTTCTCTGGCATCCTCATTATCATAAACTCCACCAGCACAAATTGAATCTGTTGCTCCACCAGAATCACAACTAACACCACCATCCAAACACATACTCTCGGTACTTCTTAGCCCTGAGATTTCAACTCCATCTCACAAATTAACACCAATACCTGCAGCTCAGACTAATGACAACTTAACTTAACCATATCCAGTACTACAAATCTTCATAACCACAATCTTCACAGCTGCAACAACATTCATCTAATACAATCACACACCACCAGAACCTCCGTTAGCTTAATTAAACTCATCTAATCCCAATTCTTATTCAATAACAACTCATAAAATCAAATAATATATAGACAATTCAGAAAAGCAAGAGTTTACCTTATATTAAATTCCTGCCAAAACCCATCTTCAATAACTCCACTAGAGCATCAATTTCGTCTTCAACGTCTTCCCTTAGTTACTCTTACAAACCCTAATTCTTCATTTCTTCATGAACAGCTCTGTAATATCCAATTAACTTCACCCCGTTCCTCAATCGACTAAACCCACTCCTTAAATCTTTTTATTCATCACTAATCGAACTTCCAGTACATCTTGAGAAACCTTAATTTCATATTCAATCCTCAAACAACCCTACAGCTTCAATCAAACATCAATTAAAAACAAACCCATCTTAATTCAATCCCCTAAACCATCATCTCCATCTTCTAATTCTTCTTTGAACCTCAAATGAAACGTTAACTCATTTATTTCTCAAACCCTAACTTTCTGCCTCCTCCACAACTCAATCGACAACAGAAACATCAACCTTCATCAACCGCACAGAGTAAACAATCGATTCACTCGATTAGCTCTCACAGACTCTCAGCAGAAGAACGAGCAGAGAAAGAGAAGGAGAAGGAGAAGAAGAAGAAAGAGAAGAAAGAAGAATAATGAAGAAGAAGAAAGAATAACGCGCTTATCTTCTCGATTGGGATAAGGCCGACCAAAATGATAAAGGCACCCACCCAAATGATTTGGGCATCCATGTCGATCTAAATTAAAAAACACTATTTTGCCCTTCAAACGTATCTGATGATTACTTCTTCATCTGGTATCCAATTGACACGTTTGAGGAGTCTATTCCACGTAACTTTTCGATATCTAACCGATGGTACTAGTTCCGTATCTAGATCATTGTTAGATTAGTTTCTATTAATTAAAATATATATCATCTAATCGAGTCATTAGCGGCTAATTCGTCTCTTGACTATCGCTAGACTAGTCAAATAGCGTTGACGAGCTTGAGGGTCCTTACAATTCTGAGCTTAGTTAGACTTATCAAATTGTAGGATTCAGTTATTCAAGTCTAATCGAATGCCTTGACAAGAAAAACTAGTTAACTAACCTAGTGTTTGTCTTGTCTAAAGGGAAAAGTCAAAGTTATTGTCTGAATAATTAGAACCTGGTGAGAGAAATAAAATTAATTCTGATCTTTATTTTGATCTTATCGAAATAAGCGATTGTATGTTTACAATCGATTTAACAAGGGAATTAAGTTTCTTAGTCTAATTGTTAAACTATTAGGGAAAATTGCTTCGGGAAATTGTTTCTTTGATAATATATTTAAACTAAATTACTTGTAGTTTCGGTTTTAATATTAGTTATCTAAAGTGGTATGTGAAACCTTCGTGCTTAACTCTTATAGGTTTTTACAAGTCTTTTAGATTTGTAAGATCCTTTCGGTTTGACCTTTATTTGCTCGGACCTTTGTCATTTTGTGACAAAAAGGGGGAGAAATATATGGAGTAAACAAGTGATTTGCTATCACTAAGGAAAGGACAATTGTGCTTAAACGTTATATCTAACGAAAGAGTAAAGCATTGACTAAGGGGGAGAAACATATCATATTGTTGTTGTAGTTATCTTGACTACAAAAAGGGGAATAACAAAGATGTTCGGATTGAATATCTACCTATCTTACCTTTAGGAGGTATAAGCTTTGTTATTCAAATGTCAACAGCGGTATTTATTGATTGAATATATGCAGGTTATTGTGTTGTTGAAACTTGGAATCAAGCGTATGTAAAATGAATTCTTGTAATTTGTTTATCCATATGTATTAAGAATTTTGTCACTAAAATTGACAAAGGGGGAGATTGTTAGAGCATACCTTGGTTGAACCCACCAAGCGTTGGTATGTCAAGTTTGGTTATCATATTTTAGTGTGTCAAAACTCATCTAAGAGTCGCTTGATTATGTACTAGTGACAACTTCGTTTAGGTTAGACTAGAAAGTCTAGGAATGTTGAGACATATAAGTATTACTCGAAGACCTGAAGAAGTAACGAGCTACAACGACGACATCATTCTTCCTCTTGAGGTTAGTAATATTGACTTGAACTGTTTCATTCCTAACGTATCTTTCAAGTCGTGTTATATTGAAAACATAACTGCGAAGCTGTGTATTGGATATATTACTCTAGTAGTGAGACATGATCACATGATCATAGTATTAGGGAATTAGACTACGAAGTATAACGCTTATCTTTTGAACTTCGTAGATATGACATCGACATAATCTTATGAATGTTGTTATGATTATGTGAATGGGTAAAGGTGAAGATTTCATCATAGGAAACAATGTTTTACATTTGTTTAAAGGAAGTACATTCTTGAACTTCTTTTATAAATCGAAAGGGAAATCACTAGGTTTATTGGTACGGCTATTCATTGCAAATCTTTGGATTACCAATATGTGTGAGATGGTAGAACCGATCGTAACTTTGTTATGTATCTTGGTACAACTAATCATAATGCCTGACTTATGATCTGGTATGACTAGTTTTGATTAATTAGTGTAACCGATCCTAAGTAATCACCTGAGATGGTATGATCGATATTTGTAATTGGTGTGACCGATCCTAGTAATTGGTGTGACCAATCACAGAGTGTTATGTAATCGATCCTTGTAATTGGTGTAATCGGTCCTAGTAATTTGGTATAACCGATCCTGATAATTGGTGTAACCGATCCTAGTGACTGGTGTGATCTATCACAAGCAATACCATGAGTATATGGTAAACGGTCCTGGTAATTGATGTAACCGATCTTGGTAACTGATGTAACCGGTACCAGTAACTTGTGTGACCGATCACAAGTGTTTCCATATTAGGGTATAACCGATCCTAGTGATTGGTAGAACCGATTGAACCCATGGATGTGATTTGATCAATCACATAGTAATCTTGGACTACAGGTGAACAAATTCTAAACTTGTTTGGAAGTGTGGTATAACCGATTCCAAGAATGTAAATCCATGTAAATATGGATAAGGATTTATAGTGAAAAGATGTCAACATACTTTGAACATGTACAGTAACTCTTATCATTTATTGTTCAAAGATATTCCTTATTCCTTAGTACTCAAGGAGATCCTTGGTGTCCAAACATCCTTGGTCTATAAATACCTAATAGTGATATCCTTGAGTACTAAGGAATATCTTTGAACAATAAATGATAAGAGTTATTGTACGTGTTCAAAGTATGTTGACATCTTTTCACTATAAATAATTATTCATATTTACATGGATTTACTTTCTTGGAATCGGTTATACCACACTTCCAAATAAGTTTAGAATTGGTTCACCTGTATTCCAAGATTACTATGTGATTAATCAAATCACATACATGGGTTCAATCAGTTCTAACAATCACTATAATCGGTTATACCTCAATATGGTAACACTTGTGATCGATCACACAAGTTACATCAAATACCAGGACCGGTTACCATATTCTCATGGTATTGCTTGTGATCGGTTCCATCAGTTACCAAGATCAGTTACACCAATTACTAGGATCGGTTACACCAATTACCAGGACCGGTTACCAATTACAAGGATCGATTTCTCAACACTCAGTGATAGGTCACACCAATTACTAGGATCGGTCACACCAATTACAAATATCGATCATACCATCTCATGGTGATTACTTAGGATCGGTTGCACCAATTAATAAAAACTAGTCATACCATATCATAAGTCAGGCATTGTGTTTAGTTATACCAAGATACATAAAAAAGTTACGATCGCTTCTACCAACTCACACATAGTGGTAATCCAAAGATTTACAATGAATAGCCGTACCAATAACCCTAACGATTTCCCTTTCGATTCATAAAACAAGTTCATGAATGTACTTCCTTCAAACGAATGTAAAACATTGTTTCCTATGATGAAATCTTCACCATAACCCATCCACATAATCATAACAGTATATACAAGATTATGTCGATGTCATATCTATGAAGTTCAAAAGATAAGCGTTATACTTCGTAGTCTAATTCCCTAATACTATGATCATATAAATATGACCATTTCACATCACTAGAGTATAATATAATATGTATAATATATACAGCTTCGCAGTTATGTTTTCAATATAGCACGACTTGAAAGATACGTTAGGAATGAAACAGTCGAAGTCAATATTACTAACCTCAAGAGGAATCATGATATTGTCATTGTAGTTCGCTTCCCTTCACATTCATCAGGTCTTCGGAGTAATACATGTATGTCTCAACATTCCTAGACTTCATAGTCTAACCTAAACGAAGTTGACTCTAGTATATAATCAAGCGAATTTAGATGAGTTTTGACACACTGAAATATGACAACCAAACTTGACATACCAACTCTTGGTGAGTTCAACCGAGCTATGCTCTAACACATATCACCCTAATAATCCTCTAGTTAGTACTTATGTTTGGAGATACCTATGGAAAACAAAACTTCCACATAGAGTTAAGTTTGTTCATCTGGAAATGTCTTAGGTACAAAACATATATAGACACTCATTGTAGTCTGTGTAATTCTCCATGTTAGAGCACTGCTCGGTCAAAATCGCAAGTGTTGCTATCTCAAGCTTGTTGTCAAGTTTAGTTGCCAAAACTATAAGTCTTGATTTCTAGTCTACTTATAGCTAAGTCTCGGATTAGGATAGAAAGTGTAGTTGAGCATTAGACTTCACGACGTTCATAGATTGAAGACGAAGAACTACTAAGGGGAGCTTGTGGAACTTCATCAACAAAAGGTATGTGAAGACTTGAACTCATCTATCACTCAAAAGTCTATCTACTCTATCTCCTATTTGATACAAAAGTCGTATAGCTATACAAACTTCGATTATAAACATTTGATATTTCGAGCTGAGTTTAACTCGCTTACATATTTCTCGAAATATGTGTTGGTAAGCTTTCGTTTTAACCAAGTTCATCTCATGTGAAAATCGCCTTGTAACATCTTACATGATTTGTGTGAGACAGTCATTTGATGTTGACTCGGAATATTTCGTATTGATCATTCGATCACTTGAAAATTGCTTTGAAGCTAATAGTTTGTTAGATAGCTATTGTCGTCTTCTGAGAATGTTTCAATGATTGAAATGGGAGTTTAGAACACTTAACCATGATTGGATTATAAGCACAGTATGCGTACTTGCATATGTGTTGATCTAAGATCGGAACTTAGTATGCATACCCGTATGCGTACTGGTTGGTCAGGTAAAGTCTGGGAGCTAGAGTATGCATATCGGGAATATAAGTCCGATATATCAATTGGTTCCTGTTCACCTTGATTTATCAAAATACGGTACAAAAACACATAGGTTTATCTGTGGGAGACAGATTTATCTATTCAATAGAATTTTCTGTGTGAGACAGATTGGTTTATCAAGTCTTCGACTTTGGGTCGTAGGAACTCTTAGTTATGGGTGAGATCAGCTAAGGGAAACAAGTACGTAGAGTCCTGCTGGGATTCATAGGCGTAAGGAACGCGACTGTACCTTGATCAATGTGAGATTGGTTAGGGCAAAACTACATTCCAGTCTGAAGTTAACTTGGAGTAGGCTAGTGTCTGTAGCGGCTTAATACAGTGTGGTATTCAAATCTGGACTAGGTCCCGGGGGTTTTCTGCATTTGTGGTTTCCTCGTTAACAAAATTTCTGGTGTTTGTGTTGAAAAAACGGGGGTCTAACCACCACACCCAATATTTAGCTTAGCAATCTGTATGGACAATCTCTAATATACTTTCAAGAGAATCAACTAGACAATCAGACTCAATCTTAAGAAAAGTATATCAAAGATTTATATCTCAATTCTCAATTCAATCCGCAATCAAACAAATAGGAATTTGCGAGCCCGATTGAATATAAAAAATAACTTGAATGGTACCAAAGACCAATGTTCAAGTGTCAATCAATTTATATCAACAACCAAAGGTTGGATTATCTAATTGATTGCTCATATGCACAACCTGTGATATTTCAATTATATAAACAAATATAATGCGGAAAAGAAATAAAACCGACACCAGAAATTTTGTTAACGAGGAAACCGAAAATGCATAAAAACCCCGGGACCTAGTCCACCACACTGTATTAAGCCGCTACAGACACTAGCCTACTCCAAGTTAACTTCGGACTGGAATGTAGTTGAGTCCTGACTAATCTCACACTGATCAAGGTACAGTTGCGTTCCTTACGCTTCTAGAACCACGCCGGATTCTGCGCACTTGATTCCCTTAGCTGATCTCACCCACAACTAAGGGTTGCGACGACCCAAAGTCGAAGGCTTGATAAACCAATCTGTCTCATACAGAAAAGTCTATTGAATAGATAAATCTGTCTCCCACAGATAAACCTATGAGTTTTGTTCCGTCTTTTGATAAATCAAGGTAAACAGGAACCAATTGATATTCCGGACTTATATTCCCGAAGAACTGCCTAGATATATCAATCACCTCACAATAATTTCCTATCGGAGATTAAATCTCGAGCAAATCTTAGAGAATATAGTACTCAATCACGATAGAAAAAAGCAAGATCAGAACACGCAACTACAGAGAAAATAGTTGGGTCTGGCTTCACAATCCCAATGAAGTCTTCAAGTCGTTAACCTATAGGGTTTCGTGAAAAACTTAAGGTTAAAGGAGAGTTGACTCTTGTCGCAACTAGTATCACACAGGAGGTGTGGGGATTAGGTTTCTCAGTTGCTAGAGTTCTTCTTTATATAGTTTTCAAATCAGGGTTTGATAGCTTTGAAACAAAGCTATCAATATTCACTGTTAGATGAAACCTGATCTAAGAGCCAAGCTAAGTTTGCTTGAAACCAAAGCAATATCTCTCCATCGTTAGATGGTCTTAGCTTGTACACACAAATGAAATGTACCTTCATTTAGATATGAGTAACCGTACCTAAACGTGTACACCTTGTTGGCTCAACAATAGTTAACCGAAGTTATCCATATGAATACTTTCTTATCAACCATATTCATCTTATCAACATCTAGTTCAAATGACTCAAATGAAACTAGTTATCTAGTTGTTCAATTGTTTATATTCTCATAGAAGTATACAAGACACAATTGAAGCAAAATCGATTTTGATTCACTCGAATCAAGTCATGAACATTATAGCCACGGTTTGCAAAAGATATAGTTCCTTATTATATAAATGTATTAGTTCATGAACAAACCGATTCTAGAACTTAACCCACTCAAGTATGCAAACGGGTACGCATACTTAAGTAGCCGGACTTGGACTGTGTCCAACAGTATGCGAACGGGTACGCATACTATCACACATCCAAAACAACAGTTGAATTAGTACGCGTACGGGTACGCATACAAATGTTCCTGGACTTCAACTGAGTTCGCAAGTACGCGTACGAGTACGCATACCAAGGCTCCCGGACTTTACCTGATTGCTAAAGAATTGCTCGGTTGAACCCACCAAGCATTGGTATGTCAAGGTTGGTTGTCATATTTTAGTGAATAAAAATTCATTTAAAGAGTTGCTTGATTATTTACTAGAGTCAACTTCATATAGGTTAACTAGAAAGTTACTAGGATATGAGACTTACAAGTATTACTGAAGAAGTAAAGAACTACAACGACGATATCATCCTTCCTCTTGAGGTTAGTAATATTTGACTTGAACTGTTTTATTCCTAACGTATCTTTCAAGTCGTGCATATTGACATAGTATAACGTATTAAGGAATTACAATACGACGTATAACGTCTATCTTTTGAACTTCATATATAAGACATCGACATAATCGTATGAATGATATTGTGATTATGTATGGGTATGGGTGAAGATTTCGTCTTAGGAAACAATGTTTTACATTCGTTTAAAGGAAGTACAATTCATAAACCTGTTTTATGAATCGAAGGGGAAATTGCTAGGCTTATTGGTATTGTTATTCATTGCAAATCTTTTGATTACCAATATGTGTGTTTAGTATAACTTTTTTATGTATCTTGGTATAACTATTCACACTGCCTGACTTTTGTATTGGTATGACTTTTATTAGTGAAACCAATCTTAAGTAATCACCTGAGATGATATGATCGATATGTTGTAATTGGTATGACCAACTCTAGACATTGGGGAACCGATCCTAGTAAGAGGTTCAACCGATCACAAGTATGTGGAATCAATCCTTGTAAGAGGTGCAACAAGTCTTAGTAATTGGTAACCGATCATATGACTTGTGCAACCGATTACAAGTTAAATACCATAAATATGTGGTAACCGATTCTAGTACCTAGTCAACCAACTTTTGATAACCAGTGTGACTGATCCTAGTACCCACATGGAGGTAGAAACGAAACTTGTTTTGGTAGAACCGTTAAACCCATGATTGGTGATTTGATAGGATAATCAATCACATGGTTCTTGGAAGTCAGATGAACCAATTCTAAACTTGTTTGGAAGTGTGGCAAATCGGTTCCAAGATTGTAAATATGAAAAAGGATTTACAAAGTAAAGATGTCAACATACTTCGAATATGTGCAGTAATTCTTATCTTTTATTGTTCAAAGATATTCCTTAATAACTAAAGGAGAATCCCGGATCGAAATAAATTGAGAATCTTTTAATTAAGGTTTTTAGTTTTATATGCTTTTAATTTCTAGCAATTAAATGCATATGTTTAGAAAATAAAAATTGGTAATGTGCATTTACTAATTGGAGATTTTCTACTGAGATTTCGGTCAATATTAGGACAGAGCATTTCCAGGAATTATGAAAACCGATTTGGACTTTATTGCATATCTTTGAGAATATTCGGTTTTGGAAATTCCTTGGTGTCCAAACTTCCTTGGTCTATAAATATTGAAGTTTGCATTTCAAGCAAACTAATCCTCAGAGCCAGCAAAACTACCTAGCTGTGTTGTTACAGATGGAGCCGTCTACTCGAAGAGGAAAGTACCCTAATTAGGCGAAATCTCTTACGACCTCTCGTTTTAAAGACTTCTTTGGGATTGGGGAGCTCTATGAGTACCGTTGGTGGGAAACTAGATAATTGCAGTTTATTATTAGTTTTCGATTGATTTGATTGACTAACGGTTGTTGAACTTTGATTGTATCTAGTTTGTTTATGCTTGAGAATCTTCTCTTCTGATATAAGATTCACTCAAACTAGATCGAAGTGTCGACGGGGATCTTTAGAACTGTTTGTAGATCTAAAGACGTCTTGTGATAATCCATTGTTAAAAGACTCCGTTCTGTGTGTGATTGATCACAAGAGATTCAAGTTGTTTGTGTGCAGGTGTTTATTGAAGATCTAAGAAGATTTGAAGACAAAGAAGATTTCTTATTTGAGTTCAAAATCTTTGGTGTGCACAAAACTTGATCGGCTGGAGGGATCCAACTATAATCGGTTTATCTTTGTGATAGATTGGATTGATTAGTTGTGTAGATCGGCATCAATACATTTTTTTGTGATGCATAGTATTGATTGCATAGTCTAAACAATTACTTTGGTAGTTGTTGAATAGATTGATCTAAGAACCCGACAAAGGAGTTTATTTGGATAAACGGAAGAGCCTTTTGTCAAACTCATATCACGTTGTTTGAAAAGAGTTGTTACCGAACCGATTTGTTGTTCCTTTACTGTTTGGAATACGAACCAAAGGAATTGTTCCAAGTGCGTGACTTATTACAAGTTGGAGGCGCAGGGATACTGAGGGAACTAGGTGAACTATAGGTTTAGTTGCTTGGTATCAACTATACGAAGTTGGTTTAGATTTTGTATAGAGGCTTAATTCTTAGAGTATTCAATTCTTAACAAGGTCCCGGGGTTTTTCTGTATTTGCGTTCCTCGTTAACAAAATCTTGTTGTGTCTTTTACTTTTCTATTTCCGCAATTATAATTGTTTTATTATAATTAGAAGTAAAATACACAAACGTTAATTCCTAATTACTTGATAGCAATCCTATAGTGTTTGGTTAAGTCTGAACCTATTATCAAGTAGTCATACTTCGTTGTTGTATTGTGACGATCTTGTATCCATAGACGATCACACGAAGTGTGAACCGATTCGTTGTATTGTCTCGACTCAGTCCATAGACAATCACTTTCGGAGAAAGGACTTATAGGTGGATTTTTTTTAGATTGAGGTATATTTGGGTACCCTCGTCTTTTCACTGACCTTCCCAGTACGCATACGAGTATGCATACTATACCGGTCTTGGATCAACATATATGCAAGTATGCATACTATGTTTTTAATCCAATTATGGTTAAGTGTTATAAACTCTATTTCAATCATTGAAACATTCTTAGAGGATGACAATAGTTGTTTTCACTAACTATTAGCATCAAAGCTATTTTCAAGTTATTGAAATAATCAATACGAAACATTCCGAGTCTATATCAAATGACTGTATCACACAAATCATGTAAGATGTTACTTGGCGATTTTCACATGATCATCTTTTGACTTTCGTCAAGAATATAAGATGAACTTGGTTGAAGCAAAAGCTTACCAAAATATATTTCGAGAAATATGTAAGCGAGTTAAACTCAGCTCGAAATATCAAATGTGTATAATCGAATACTATATAGTAATATGACTTTTGTCTTAAGAAGGAGATATAGTAGAAATAGACTTTCTGAGTGATAGATGAGTTTCAGTCTCCTCATACCTTTTGTCGATGAAGTTCCACAAGCTCTCCTTAGTAGTTCTTCATCTTCAATTGATGAACGTCGTGAAGTCTAAAGCTCAACTACACAATCTATCCTAGTCCGAGACATTACTATAAGTAGACTAGAAATCAAGATTTATAGTTTTGATCACTAAACTTGACAAACAAGCTTGAGATAACAACGCTTGCAAGTTCGACCGAGCAGTGCTCTAACATATTTGATTTCTTTTCAACATTATATTTTCTATATAATTGAAATATCACAGGTTGTGCGTAGTTCAATCAATTAGATAATCCAACCTTTGGTTGTTGATATAAATTGATTGACACTTGAACATTGGTCTTTGGTATCGTTCAAGTTGTTTCTCATAATAATCAGGCTCGCGGATTTCCATCTGTTTGATTTGCTGATTACATTGAGAAACAGAGATACAACTCTTGGATATATTTCAATTGATTGAGTCTTACTTTCTAGTTGATTCTCTTGAAATTATATTTGAGTTTGTCCATACAGATTGCTAAGAGAAATATTGGGTGTGGTTGTTAGACCCCCACTTTTTCAATTGGTACCAGAGCAGGCAAACATGTTTAAGACCTCATAAGTCTGTGTTTATAGTGATCTGACTCTATGGACAGTAGTGTTTTCTCTGAAAACGCAACACCCATTCAGAAACACTCTGATTTGATTCAAAACCTTGAATCTCCTGAGAAATCTCTCACGCCTTCTCCATGGAATGAAACTGTGGTCAACTAGGGAAAACGCCTAGATAAAAAGTTGGATGATCTTTCAGATGAAAATGATTTAGAAGAGGGACAAGATGTTGATGAGGAAGTCTCGCAATATATCAATCTTTTCGACCATCTCATAAAGAAAAAGAAGTCAACAGCTTGCTTAGCTGAATATCTGAAACCTCTCTGTGCAGAAAACATGAAATTGAGAAAACTCTTTAAGGGATATGATTGTGGTTACAAAAACTTACAATCTCTTCTTAAAGATCATGAAGAAGATGTGCGTTCAAAAAAATCTGAATGTGATAATCTTCATCGAAATCTCTTTGTGTTGAAAGAAAGACTTGCAGAAATTGAAGCAAGATATGACTCTCAGAGAAATCAGCTTTCTCGACATAAAAAAACTTTTGGAGGGTGATCTATCTGTTGCTCTTGATAAGGTCAATTCACTGGAAGTGAATCTGAAAAGATTCAATACTAGTTCTACAAAATTATCCACTATGCTGGGAGCATGTAAAGAACATCGTGATACACGTAGTCTGGGATATAAAGGAATAGATGCTCCAAGTGCTGGTAAGATCAATTTTGTTTGTGCTAATGGCAAACTCCCTAGTGAAAATTTCACTGATATCAAAAGTGAAAAACTACCTTCAGCAACTGATGGTTCTAAGGACAAAGTTTGTCAACCTTCAAAAACAACTCATATGAGAACAGTCACAAACATACCCTTTAACTGTTATTATTGCTGCAAAAAGGGTCATCTTGAAAGGAGGTGTCGTTTCCGACTGCGGAATGAAAAACTTCATAACATTCTTGTATGGATGTCTAAAGAAGTAATCAAACCTGCTTCTCATTATGCTGGTGTTAAAGGTCTAGTCCGTAATCAAGAAAAGTATTGTGATGGGACAATTCTTGGTTGTAAAGATGACACAAAATCTGTTTACAATTGTAAAGGGAAGAATGTTATATGGACGACTGACTCTTTAAATTGCTTTGTGAAGAGAAATAATCATCGAAGGAAGAAGAAAAGTTCAAACTCCTTACCTCTCACTGAAGTAAGTCTTGAATCTAAAATGTCTGTTCTCGAATACATTCACATCAATAATCGTGTCTCGGAGCTCAAGACCAGTATAAATAGACTTAAGCGCAATATTAAGAAGGCGAAAAAAACTGCTGCATCAGGTAATACTTGTTTTTCTCCTTTTAATTCCTTTGAAAAACCTGATATTGCTTCTGATGACAGTCAAGAAATAAAAAGGGAAAATGTCAATGCCCTTGATGAGCTATTTGCTTGTCAAACTACAACTTGACCGCTTTCTAATGAACATTCTCCTTGAGACCGTGTGAGGATGTTCATAATTCTCAAGAAGCTTTTCTTCTTGGCAATATGGTCTCTGTTGTATCTCTTTTTGGTTTAAAAATAAATTGAACATGTTATTGTTGAGCCTTGCTCCGGTTAATTATTACATTTGTAATATATTTGATCAGTAACTCTTGAGAAAATTCTCTTTGTTGCTCACTTTGAAATCCCTCATTTTTCTTCCGTATGACAGTTAATTTGTTGTCTATCAACAATTATCTTGCTCCCTCCTCTTGGGCTAAGATTTTCTGTCAATATGTTTAGATTTTGGCTTTGATTTTTATCAAAACTACTTCTAAATTAGGCTCCCTGTTTCTCTTGGTCTTGAACCTGGTTCATAACCATGAGAGTACGTGCACCTGACCCACTACCAAACGTAAACGAGTAACTAGGGTTTCCCTAAGAACGTCTCGTATATATATATATATATATATCATGAACTCTTCCTCTGATATATACTCGTTCGGTAACGTTAATTCTCCTGTGAGATTATGGTTGGCACAATGGATCATGCAAAAAGGAAGACAATGTTGAAGGCAGCAAAGTTATTGAGTTTCACGAAAAACCTCTCTCCACAACCTGCTTTCATGCAGTTGATCATGAACAAGATCTATGGGAAATCTTCTTCGAGATTTTGAAGTCGTTCGTGAACAACTTAAAATTGCAACAAAGAATCTTGATTTTTTGAAAACTGAACTGAAGAAAGCATCTGATGAACTCGTTTATGTTCGATCTCTGGTTGCTGATTATGTCTGAAGATCTTCAGTTTTGTTCTTCTTAAGAGTTATTTTATTTTGTCTAGGAAACTTCTTATGAGAATTTATTCTTGTGTTTTAAGAAGGATAACTAGGGTTTGGAATAGCCATTATTGTGAGTACACATAGCTATTGCCAACGATTTTCATCTTGCAATGTTTTTAGATTTATTTATTTAAATTTTAAAGTTTATTTGGAAGATGATTTTCACGCGCGCGTTACAGCCCCAAGACTGTCAACATCCATGTAAGATAACTCCACCAAAACAAAAGAGGAATAAAACCCCCAAATTCCAGAACTGTCTACAATACCCCTCCATCTATTCAGCCAAGAAACAAACAGCAAAATCACCCCACTGTATCTTCGTCTAATTCTCTTTCTTAATCTCTCAGGGGGGGAAAATTAGATCTACGAAATTCGTTTCCCTTCCGATTCTATTTTCTTCTACTGGAACCTCTTTTTTTTTCCCAGATTTGGATTGTTAGAAACAAGAAATCATAGATCGAGACAAGTTATGACCAAAATTCAAAAAAGTAAAACAAAAATCACAAAAACTGGTTAAAATGGTGAAGAAGAATGCTCAACAAAAGAGAAAGAAAGATGAACAACTCAAGAAGACGATTAAAAATCCTCCAAAAGGTAAATCGAATCCTTTGTCTCATGTTGTTTTGATCAGTAATAAGATCATTATTTATTATTGTTCATATTTTTTGTTGATTACTGTTCACTAATGGTATGTATGAACAAATCTTACATTTCCTGACTGTTAGATTTAATTCCACTAGACTAGTTAGGTGTTGTTGGTTGATTCTGGTCATTTTGATGAAACAATTTTTGGTTTCGACACTTTTCCCTTGTCGAATTTGGTTATACCTGAACTGTTGGTGTGTTGATTAATTATGGTAGTTTTGATGAAACCATTTTTGGTTTCATCATTTTTCCCTTGTCGAATTTGGTTCCACCAGAACTGTTGGTGTGTTGATTAATTCTGGTAGTTTTGATGAAACCATTTTTAGTTTCATCATTTTTCCCTTGTCGAGTTTGAGTAAAAAATTGAAGACAATTTTCTGTTGGCGTGTTATATTGTCTTCATTTTTTTTTGATGAAACCATATTTGGTTTCACTATCTCCACTTATGGTTCCATATATCTGTTGGGTGTGTTTTATGTTGGGTGTGTTTACTTGATGTTTGCTTGATGTAACTAGATTTGGTTTCACCATTTTTAGTTATGGTTTCATCATTTTTCAGTTATGGTTTCATCATTTTGTTGGTGCTTATTATTTAATTTTGGTTTCACAATAGGGAAAAAAAGAGAAACAGAGCCATATAGGTGCTCGTTGCATCATTTGTGCGCGGAACATCTGCAATAAAGGCTTTGATACAAAAAGAAGGGCAACATATGCCGGCTATTTTTTCATCTCCATTTTGGCGCTTTTTCAAAACTTTCTATGAAAATCTATTGAAAGAAGATGAGTTAAAGAAAAAGACGAAAGCCGTCAAGATGATCAACAAGAAAAGGTGCAGAATGTGAGATCAAAGCTGGCCTGTAAGATTCTCCATGAAAAAGAGAATAATACTTGCATGTCGTGCCTAAAAAAAGTACCGTTCTTTTGGCAGATTCAGTTTTTGTTGAAGTTTAAACTACTTGTAAAATGGTTATCGACTAATTGTAATGGTGACAAAAATTACAGTTTCTGTAAAAAAAGATTTAATTGATTTTAGTTTGTAGTCCCTTACAGCTTATATCTAAAGAATATGATGTCTATTTTTGTTGGGAACATTGATTGTCACTTAAAAAAACTGGGACAAATTTTCACTAATTCACTACGTTGTAACACTTGATAAGCATGTAAGCAGATCTTTAAAATTCATAAATGGTGTATCATATATCTGCGACACCAAAAAAACACTGCTTAGTAATTTTACTTTAGAAAACAGTAGACAACATTATCTTTTATGTTGTCAAGATGCGAAAGAAAAATAGCAGTAAAAATGATGAAACCAAAAAGGGTTTCAGCAAAAATATGATGAAACCAAAAAGGGTTCCAGCAAAAGTATGATGAAACCTATTTTGATTCCAACAGATTGTAAAAGCCCGCAAGCTCTGCCAAACTTAATCTAAAAATGAAATAAACATGACACACCTGCAACAAATTAACATGTTTAACTATAGAAAGAATATAAAAGAGAATAAATGAAAAATAACTCTAAAACAAACATCAAAATGAAATCTGAAAAGTAGATTAAATACATATTGTATGTAGTCTAAACTAAATCGAAACTGAAATTCGAAGAATTGTAATCGAAATGGCTTCACATCTGTCGAGCACGGTATGTCCTTCGGTTATGGGTAGTCAAAACATGGAAGCTACCACAAGTTCTTATCTTCTTCTTGGGAAGTGAAAATGTATTAAAAATTCTCTTCTTCTTACTTAAAGACCTGGTTGTGGCGGAGTATCAGGATTAGTAACAAGGGATTTTTGGAAACACTATAGCCGGCCTTTCAACTTTGGGAACTAGATTAATTTCTCTACAACATTGGTTTCATGCAAATACCTCTTCAGCATCTCCACTGAACATATGTGTACTTGTTGTGTATGTCGAACTCTAGCCGCAATTCTGACCTGCCAACAATGAAAACTCAAAACTACTAAGACATAAAATTGTCCAAATTATGAAGTACAGTATAATGATGAAAATGCACTTAAATAAGCTAAGATAAGAAGGAATGAAACAACCCACTCACCACCATCACCACTTACTGACTCAATCACCAACTGCACTACTCATTCAATACTGACCACCTAAGTGAAATATTTCAAATAGGGGACTTGATAAAGACATTGGAACTACTAAAACAACTTGATTCGGCTTCTGTAGTTTTGATAATGTCAAACGAAAAACCTATGCACAATGAGCACCATGGGGATACTAGAAGCGGACCGTCCAATTCACTGTCTACACACTCATGAACGACTGAACTCTGACCAGACTTCTCATCTGAGGGCATTAAAAATGCGCAAAATAATTTGTCATCCGCCCTTGCAGTGTAAAAGGATTACAATCAATTTAGCAAACACTACTATGAATGCCTGATAAAATAGGACACATAAGTTGCACTTAATCACTCAACATCATTATATTTGGTCATATTATGTATAAAATCCATAATTTCTCTTTCACCATTTCCTCATCCCTATGTACATTCCCACTTTTTGAAGTCTAGTTTAACCAGTGCTGGTGGATTCACAATTGTAAGTTTCTATAAAACGCAAAACTAAATTACTTTCTAGCAAATCTATTCTAATAAACATTAAGTGTGAGCAAGGAACAGTCACAATTACCTCTTATTCCTTTGAGATTGATCTATAATAGGTACGATAAGTCCACTAAACACCGTAATATTTCGTCACCATCTTGTTATCTCCTATCTTGCACCTGCTTTATATTCAATTAGCACGGCTTCTTAAAGAAAAAACACCAACCATTTCGGTGGTGGACAATATTATCTATCAGCAACGAGTTGGTTTCGTCAAAAACTAATTGTTATCTCTTATCTTGCACATGCTTTATATTCAATGAGCATGGCTTCTTAAAGAAAAAATACCAATTCGGTGGTGGACAATATTATCTATCAGCAACGAGTTGGTTTCGTCGACAAAAACTAACAAAAATTAGATGAAACAAAAATTGGTCACCTAATCAAGATCCGCCAGTAACAACTCAAATTCAAAAATCAAAACTAGTAGATCTAAAAACCCTAATCGAAACATAACCAAAAACCCAGCAATTTACAGTTGAATCATCATTACCACCCGACACCACTACCCATAACTACGATTTGATTCCATCTGGAAGTATTTAATTAATGAAAAAACACAAAATTGAATTCGAAAGATCAACTGATATATCAAATTGATGAAAAATCACCCAATAACCAAATGAATTTGAGTATTAAGAATTAACAACCTGAATTGGCGTCCAAAATTACTTTTGATTGATCACTGAATTTGAAAACTATATACTCTGATGATGATGCGACGGAGGTGGAGTTGGTGTTACTGGAGGATTAGGACATGGTGGTGGGTTTGTGGGTGGTGTGAAAGTAGTAGGAGGAGGTGTTGCTGGTGTTGGTAGGGAAAATGAGGAAGAAGATGTGGGTTTTGTGAAGGCTCATGATCATAGTAGTGGTTTTGGTGGTGGTCGTAGCAGTAGGAGGAGGTGATGTTGGAGGTGGTGGGGAAAGGGGAAGGAGGAAGAGGCGCTGGTGGTGGTTGAGGTGTGAGAGATAAGGATATGGAGAGACGATAAATCTAAATACGGAGAAGGAGAAGAAGAGGGTAAGCTAGGTATTTTGATGCTAGTAGTGGTTTTGGTAGTTTTATTTTTCATAGATTAGGCGTTGCTATTCAAAGAGGTGTTGGAGCCCAGCTTGTTACTACGCTACCAACCAAAAGCTTTATTTGAACTGTTACAAATAAATGTTAGGTATATTTTAAAATATTTGGGGTTTTTGTATCACTTTTAGGGAAAATGGAGTTCTTATAACTCTCAACATATGGGTGGAGTTTATGTACTCCAAATAGTATCACCTTGGTTTTTTAGAGCTTAATATGAGATGATTTTGTAGTATTAATCTTTATTGGTTTTATATATTGCAAAAAAATTATCGGATATGTGTGTTTGCGTCCGTGAACTATAATTGTCCCATATATGTCGAAAGTTAAGCCTATTATGTCATTATGCAAATATTGATGAAGATAGGATGAACTTTTGATTGCAAAGATTAAGTCTATTATATGTCATTATGCAAATATTGATGAAAAATAAAACGAATCTTTGAATATTCCGCAGTATTGGTCTTTCCCTGATCCACTACTATGTGAAAGTACTGTGTGGCTCCGTAAGTTCTCTTATGTTGAGCATTTCCGATTAAATTGATCATGGGTTCTCTTGTGGTTAAATTAATTGAGTTTTTTTGATACAAATTCATGTTTCATGTAATTTGTTAATGTCCAAAGAAATCCTTCTTTTCTTGTAAAAGTAAGGTCGCTCTTGTTGTTCTTTCGGGAATGACATTATATGGGGGAGAGTTCTTAATTGAACTTGTGCTTAATTGCCAAATCTTTGTAGGGAATGCGGCTGTGGAATATTGTAGGAGTTTTCTTATATCTTTATAAACTCCTTGATGAATGCATTTAGTTTCGACTATATGATTGCATCTAAACAAAGTTGATATGTTTTCTTTTAGTCATGAAGTATCTCTATGAGAATTTCATTATGATCCCACTAGTTTTCGTACCTTTGCAAATTTATATTGACAAAAAGGGGGAAAATTAATGTATAGTTCACATTACAAATACGTATGGTTTACGGATCATTATGTAAGGGGGGGGTGGTTTTCATGTGAGATGAAGTATTGACTAAGGGGGAGTAATACATATCACCATAGTATTGTTGTCAAAGTTGTGATACAATTGAAGGGGGAGTGGTTTTCATGTGAGATGAAGTATTGATTAAGGGGGAGTGATACATATCACCATAGTTTTGTTGTCAAAGTTGTGATACAATTGAACTTTGATGTTGTGTAATGATACTATGACACTGTATAACAATGATTGAGAGCTACTGTTTTCTTATTTTTATAGTTATAGATCTTCAACAACTATGATGCTGAGTTGAACACGTTCAGAATCACTGGAGTACTTGGAAGTGACGAAGATTTCAAGTAATGTTGAAGAACCAAGGAAATCAAGCATTTGGATGAGAAGTTACAAAGTTTATTTATTTTGTAATCCATATGTATTGATAATTTTGTCACTAAAATTGACAAAGGGGGAGATTGTTAGAGCACTGCTCGGTCGAACTCGCAAGCGTTGCTATCTCAAGCTTGTTGTCAAGTTTAGTTGCCAAAACTATAAGTCTTGATTTCTAGTCTACTTATAGCTAAATCTCGGATTAGGATAGAAAGTGTAGTTGAGTATTAGAATTCACGGCGTTCATCGATTGAAGATGAAGAACTACTAAGGGGAGCTTGTGGAACTTCATCAACAAAAGGTATGTGGAGACTTGAACTCATCTATCACTCAAAAGTCTATCTACTCTATCTCCTATTTGAGACAAAAAGTCGTATAACTATATAGACTTCGATTATACACATTTGATATTTCGAGCTGAGTTTAACTCGCTTACATATTTCTCGAAATATGTGTTGGTAAGCTTTCGCTTTAACCAAGTTCATCTTATATTCTTGACGAAAGTCAAAAGATGATCATGTGAAAACCGCCTTGTAACTTCTTACATGATTTGTGTGAGACAGTCATTTGATGTAGACTCGGAATGTTTCATATTGATCATTCGATCACTTGAAAATTGCTTTAAAGCTAATAGTTTTTGTGAGACAGCAATTGTCGTCTTACGAGAATGTTTCAATGATTGAAATGGGAGTTTAGAACACTTAACCATGATTGGATTATAAGCACAATATGCGTACTTGCATATGTGTTGATCCAAGACCGGAACTTAGTATGCATACCCGTATGCGTACTGGTTGGTCAGGTAAAATCCGAGAGCTAGAGTATGCGTACTTGTACGCGTACTGGCGAAGTCAGTTGAAGTCCGGGTACAAGAGTATGCGTACATGTATGCTTACTATTCAACTAAAGTTTGGAAGTGTACAACAATATGCGTACCCATTTGCATACTGGCGAACACAGTCCATGTCCGGCTACTTAGGTATGCGTACCCGTTTGCATACTTGAGTGAGTTATGTTCTAAAATCGGTTTGTTCATGAACTAATACATTTATATAATAAGGAATGCAATCTTTTGCAAACTGTGGCTATAATGTTCATGAATTGATTCGAGTGAATCGATTTTGCTTCAATTGTGTCTTGTATACTTCTATGAGAATATAAACAATTGAACAACTCTAGAACTAGTTTCATTTGAGTCACTTGAACTAGTTTTGGTTAAGATGAATATGGTTGATATAAAAGTGTTCATATGGCTAACTTCGGTTAACTATTGTTGATCCAACAAGATGTACACGTTTAGGTACGGTTACCCATATCTAAATGAATTCACTTTTCATTTGTGTATAACAAGCTAAGTTCGATCTAACAGTTGAAAGATATTAGCTTGAGTCTAATCAGGTTTTCATCTAACGGTGAATATTGAATGCTTTGTTACCAAGGTAACTTAGATTGCAAACCCTCATTTGAAGACTATATAAAGGAGAACTCTAGCAACTGGCAAACCTAATCTCCACACCTCTTGTGTGATACTAGTTGTGACTAGAGTCGATTCTCCTTTAACCTTAGGTTTTTCATGAAACCCTGTAGGTTAACGACTTGAAGACTTCATTGAGATTGTGAAGCAAGACCCAACTATTTTCTCTGTAGTTGCGTGTTCTGATATTGCTGTTTATATCGTATTGAGTACTATCTTCTCTAAAATTTGCTCGATATTTATTCTCCGATAGGTAAGATAAAAAGTAGTCACAAACATCTTCGTCTCATCGTTTGTGATTCCACAATATAAGTACGGTATATCAATTGGTATATGTTCACCTTGATTTATCAAAAGACGGAACAAAAACTCATAGGTTTATCTATGGGAGACAGATTTATCTATTCAATAGACTTTTCTGTGTGAGACAGGTTGGTTTATCAAGTCTTCGGTTTTGGGTCGTAGCAACTCTTAGTTGTGGGTGAGATCCGCTAAGGGAATCAAGTGTGTAGAGTCCTGCTGGGATTCAGAGGCGTAAGGAACGCGACTGTACCTTGATCGGTATGAGATTGGTTAGGGCTCAACTACATTCCAGTCTGAAGTTAACTTGGAGTAGGCTAGTGTCTGTAGAGGCTTAATACAGTGTGGTGTTCAAATCTGGACTAGATCCCGGAGGTTTTCTGCATTTGCGGTTTCCTCGGTAACAAAATTTATGGTTTCTGTGTTATTTCTTTTCCGCATTATATTTTCTATATAATTGAAATATCACAGGTTGTGCGTAGTTCAATCAATTAGATAATCCAACCTTTGGTTGTTGATATAAATTGATTGACACTTGAACATTGGTGTTTGGTACCGTTTAAGTTGTTTCTCATAATAATCAGGCTCGCGGATTTCCATCTGTTTGATTTGCTGATTACATTGAGAAACAGAGATATAACTCTTGGATATATTTCAATTGATTGAGTCTAACTGTCTAGTTGATTCTCTTTGAATTATATTGAAGTTTGTCCATACAGATTGCTAAGCGAAATATTGGGTGTGGTTGTTAGACCCCCGCTTTTTGGCTTCATATGAAACTGCTGAGCATTGAATTTGTTTATTGATTGTGGCCTTAGTACATGGTTAGTAGGTGTACAAAGGTACAAATCCCATTTCCGTTCGTGAATAAGTTCAGTCACAGTACGCGTATCGGTTTGTAAACATTTAACAAAACCAAGTTCCGGAGTTAACAAAACTTTCTAAGTTTGTGTAACGATTTGGAAACCTTAAGATTGTCATCGGTTCCGGAGCTCACAAAACTAAATCGGTTTGCGTACTGGTTTGGAAATACCGCCGAGTTTAGAAACACAGAACTGTTTTAGTTTGCGTACCAGTTTGGAAACTAATCTCGGTTCTGTAACCACTGTTCAAAAATGGTTTGCATAAAAGTATGCATACCGATACGGTTCACGAGTTAAACAAATTTTCATATTATATATATAAGAATATGCATACCACAAATCTGTAAGTCGATATATATAGCTACTCCGCTACGTGTACGAGTACATGTAATACGGGTTCATACATATAATAGTTTTCCTAGTTTGTAAGACTGATAACACTATCTTGTATCCGAATCTATTGTCATTTTTCATAGAACTACTATAGATTAGGACACAAGACAGTGTTATCAGACTTAAACTAATGTAAAAATACATAGTTTTCTAGGATGAAATCATACTTATATAATGCACACATAATCAAATAACTATATACAATAGATTATGTCGATGTCGTATCTACGAAGTTCCAAAAGATAAGTGTTTATACTTCGTAATATTTTGTCCTTGATACTTTGATCATACTGTTATGACCATGTCTCATCAGTAGAGTATTATATACAATATATACAGATTCGCATGTTATGTTTTCAATATAGCACGACTTGAAATATACGTTAGTAATGGAAACAAAATCAAGTCAATATTACTAACCGCAAGTGGAAGGATGATGTCGTCATTGTAGTCGCTACTTCTTCATATTCTTCAGGTCTTCGGAGTAATACTTGTATTTTCTCAACATTTCTAGACTTTCTAGTCTAACCTAAACGAAGTTGACTCTAGTATTTAATCAAGCGACTCTAGATGAGTTTTGATACTAAAATATGACAACCAAACTTGACATACCAACGCTTGGTGGGTTCAACCGAGCTATGCTCTAACAATATCCCTTTTGGTCAATTTTAGTGACAAAACTCTTATTACATATGGAGCTAAACGAATTACAAAATAACTCATTCTTCATATGCTTGACTCCAAGTTTCAACAACACAATAACCTGCATATATTGAATAAATAAATGCCGTTGTTGACATTTGAATAACAAAAGCTTTTACTCCTCCTAAAGGTAAGATAGGTAAATATTCAATCCGAACATCTTTGTTATTCCCTTTTTGTAGTCTGAAATACTACACAGCATGATGATATGCTTTTCCCCTTTAGTCTATGCTTTACTTTTTCGTTAGATATAACGTTTAAGCACAAATGTCCTTTCCTAGTGATTAAAAATCACTTGCTTACTCCATATATTTCTCCACCTTTTTGTCACAAAAATGACAAAGTTTCGAGAAAACAAAGGACAAACCGAAAGGATCTTACAAATCTTAAAAGAGTTAAGCACGAAGGTTTCTCATACCATTTTAGATAACCGATATTAAAACTGAAACTACAAAAGTAATTTAGTTTCAATATGTTATCAAGGAAACAATTGCCCGAAGCAATTTTCCATTTAGTCCAACAAATCGACTAAGATACTTAATTATATTGTTGAACAGATTACGTATGTACAACCGCTTGTTTCGACAAGACCAAAATAGATATCAGAATTAACTTTATTTCTCTCATTAGGCTCTAATTATTCCAGAAAATAACTTAGACCTTTCCCTTTAGACAAGAAAAACACTAGGTCAGTTAACTAGTTTTTCTTGTCAAGGCATTCGATTAGACTTGAATAACCGAATCCTCTAATTGATAAGTCTAACTAAGATCAGAATTAACTTAGTTTCTCTTACCCGGAATCAATTGGACTAAACAAATGACCCCGTAATTTTTTTAAGCCAAAAACAATAGATACAAACAAAAATAAACTGACTTGCAATTATTTTTCTTACCCGGAAGCAATTGAAACTGAAAAGACGAGGGTACCCAAATATACCACAATCTTAAACTTTTCCACCTATAAGTCCTCTTACCGAAAGTGATTTTCTATGGACTGAGTCGAGACAATACAACGAATCAGTATTCACACTTTGTGTGATCGTCTATGGATACGAGATCGAGACAATACAACAATCAAAGTGTGATTACTTGATAATAGGTACGGACTTAACCAAACCCTAGGACGAAATCTCCACCCATACCCATACATATAATCACAATAGCATTCATACGATTATGTCGATGTATTATATACGAGGTTCAAAAGATAAGCGTTATACTTCGTATTCTAATTCCTTAACACTATGTCTACTAGAGTATAATCATTCACAGCTTCGCAGTCATGTTTTCAATATAGCACGACTTGAAAGATATGTTAGGAATGAAACAGTTCAAGTCACAATATTACTAACCTCAAGAGGAAGGATGATGTCATCGATGTAGCTTGTTACTTCTTCACATTCTTCAAGTCTTCGAGTAATCCTTGTATGTCTCATAATCCTAATCTTTCTAGCCTAACCTATACGAAGTTGTCTCTAGTACATAATCAAGCGACTCTTTAATTGATTTTTGATTCACTAAAAAATATGACAACCAAACTTGACATACCAACGCTTGGTGAGTTCAACCGAGCTATGCTGTAACAGAAACAAATATAATCATTACAGCACCGCAATTGCACCAAATTTCGTTAAGCAAAAACATTTACCACATCAACCAGAGGATGGGTTTCTAACAACTGAGATTCTTTCTACACTTAGACGTGCAATAAGAAATCCTTCTTTTCTTGTAAAAGTAAGGTCGCTCCTGTTGTTCTTTCGGGAATGACATTTTCTGGGGGAGAGTTCTTAATTGAACTTGTGCTTAATTTAAGTGAGCTTTCTAGATGCAAATTCATGTTTTATGTGATTTGTTAATGTCCAAAGAAATCCTTCTTTTCTTGTAAAAGTAAGGTCGCTCTTGTTGTTCTTTCGGGAATGACATTATATGGGGGAGAGTTCTTAATTGAACTTGTGCTTAATTTCCAAATCTTTGTGGGAAGTGCGGCTGTGGAATATTGTGGAAGTTATCTTGTATCTTTATAAACTCCTTGATGAATACACAAAGTTTCGACTATGTGAAATCATCGAAACAAAGTTGATATGTTCTCTTTTAGTCATGAAGTATCTCTAGGAGAATTTCATTATGATCCCGCTAGTTTTTGTACCTTTGCCAATTTATATTGATAAAAAGGGGGAGAATTATTGTATAGTTCACACTACAAATACATATGGTTTACGGATCATTACGTATGGGGGAGTAGTTTTCATTGTGAGATGAAGTATTGACTAAGGGGGAGTGATACATATCACCATAGTATTGTTGTCAAAGTTGTGATGCAATTGGACTTTGATGCTGTGTAATAATACTATGACACTGTATAACAATACGAAAACATCATGTTTTTATGTATTCTTATAGCTACGGATCTTCAACAACTATGATGCTGAGTTGAACATGTTCAGAATCACTGGAGTACTTGGAAGTGATGAAGATTTCGATTAATGTTGAAGAACCAAGGAAACCAAGCATTTGGATGAGAAGCTACAAAGTTTTTATTCATTTTGTAATCCATATGTATTGATAGTTTTGTCACTAAAATTGACAAAGGGGGAGATTGTTAGAGCACTGCTCGGTCGAACTCGCAAACGTTTCTATCTCAAGCTTGTTTTGTCAAGTTTAGTTGCCAAAACTATAAGTCTTGATTTCTAGTCTACTTATAGATAAGTCTAGGATTAGGATAGAATGTGTAGTTGAGCTTTAGATTTCACAACGTTCATTGATTGAAGACGGAGAACTACTAAGGGGAGCTTGTGGAACTTTATCAATGATGAACTACTAAGGGGAGCTTGTGGAACTTCATCAACGATATTGACAAAATTTGTCAAAAATTTGTCTAACTCATATCACTGAGATTGAAGAGAGTTGTTACCGAACAGATTTTGTTGTTCCTTTACTGTTTGGAATACGAACCAAAGGAATTGTTCTAGTGCGTGCACTTACTGAATGTCGGAAGCGCTGGGATACTGGAGAAACTAGGTGAACTATAGGTGTAGTTGCTTGGTCTCAACTATACGAAGTTGGTGTGATTTTGTATAGCGGCTTAATTCTGAGAGTATTCAATTCTGGACTAGGTCCCGGGGTTTTCTAATTAAACGTTAGATCGAACTTAGCTTGTTACACACAAATGAAAAGTGACTTCATTAAGATATGGGTAACCGTACCTAAACGTGTACACCTTTTTGGCTCAACAATAGTTAACCGAAGTTAGCCATATGAACACTTTCATATCAACCTTGTTCATCTTAATCACAACTAGTTCAAATGACTCAAATGAAACTAGTTGTAGAGTTGTTCAATTGTTTATATTCTCATAGAAATATACAAGACACAATTGAAGCAAAAACGATTTTGATTCACTCGAATCGATTCATGAACATTATAGCCACGGTTTGCAAAAGATTGCATTCCTTATTTTATAAATGTATTAGTTCATGAACAAACCGATTTTAGAACATAACCAACTCTATGCAAATGGGTACGCATACTCTAGAACATAACCGATTAGCTTGAGTCTAATCAGGTTTTCATCTAACAATGAATATTGAATGCTTTGTAACCAAGGTAACATTGATTGCAAACCCTAATTTGAAGCCTATATAAGGGAGAACTCAAGAAACTGGGAAACTTAATCCCCACACCTCATGTGTGATACTAGTTGCAACTAGAGTCGATTCTCCTTTAACCTAGATTTTTACTAAAACCATTATAGGTTAACGACTTAAAGACTTCATTGGGATTGTGAATCCAGACCCAATTATTTTCTCTGTAGTTGCGTGTTCTGATCTTGCTTTGTTCTATCGTATTGAGTACTTTATTCTTTAAGATTTGCTCGAGATTTAATCTCCGATAGGCAAGATAAAAAGTAGTTAGAAACATCTTCGTCTCATCGTTTGTGATTCCTTTGGTTCGTATTCCAAACAATAAAGGAACACAAATCTGTTCGGTAACAACTCTCTTCAATCTCAGTGATATGAGTTAGACAAATTTTACCATTATCGAATTTTAGATAATGGTAAAAAAGAAGGTTGTCGATCACTCGGACTTGATGAGAATTATTTTTAGACTTAAATTATAAAACTTGCAAATATATACAAAATAATAACAATGTTTCGAGAGGTACTAGGACTAGGATTCCACCAAATCTTCAAATTCATGCGATTCAACTATTTATTCTAAACCATTATAGCTCATTTAATAAGAATTTTGACTCTATTTCTTTGCCTAAGGTAGATTCTTAAAATATTAATTGTAAATCTTAAGCATGGCATATCAAAAGAATTAATCCTAAGCATAAACCATCAAACGAAATGACAATTAATTAAGAATTTTTTTTTCTAATTTTAATTTAATGCAAATAGTCATATAAAGAATTAAATGAATTTTGGTTTCCTCCGTCGTCCCAGAGAAAGGTTTAGCTCCACATAGTGAAAAACACGCTCAAAATATATTTTTATAGCTCAAATGGTGTTTACAAAGAAGAAAAGGGAGGAAAATAATATAAACCGGGAGTTTGCAACGCTTATTGGTCGTTACAAACTCACTGTTACAACTGTTGCGAAGAACTATTGTTATATTGTGTCGCAGAAGAGCTGTCGTTTATGGGTTGAATATGTGACAGTTCTTATCAGTTTATTGTTCTTCATCTTCTCCTTCTCTGCAGCGTAGCCTCTCCCCACTCTCGATCCCCTTCTATGACCTTCCAGAAAGTTATTTATACCCACAGGACCGATAATAATTCTCTGTTATTGCAAAAAATTCTCCATTCATGAATGATATTCTCGGCTGCCATTTTAAGGAAATAATTCCTTATTCTCCCCCCTTCACGCAATCTGCAACTACCAAAACTCTCCAAACGCGTGCCATACACATCCTAGAATGAGTAGAACTCTTGCAGGGAATAAATCTCCACGTAACTTCCACAAAACAACTCGAGAAAATCCCGAGAATATTGCCTTCTCTGTTTTCTTCTCACGTGTCTTCTGTCTCGTTAAAAACTCTATCCAAACTCTTCTAATTGGCAAATTCGAATCCACGTGAAGATATTCTCCAAATCTTCTCTATAATACTTCCATTTTAAACTAAACAAACTCGATATATTTTTGTTTCCTGGTTTATCGAGATATGTATGAAATCTTCCTCTCTATTTTTTCTTCCCGTTTCCAGCTCACTTACCAACCCTGTTTAGTCAAAACAGGTTGGTATCAGTCAATTCCAGTCAAAAACTCCGACTAAAACTTAACGGAAATTTATCCAGGATATTACGCAGCTTCGGACTTTGTCAACGGGTTTTCCCGCCAAATTTCTGTTTTCAAACGAAGGGGAAGATGGACAGCCCTTAACCAAGTACGTCGGTGCCGAATATCCTGCGGGTACCCCTTAGCAATTGAGGTGCCCCTTAACCAAAGTGGAGGTCCAAATAACAGGTGTTCTCCGGGTGCCTTTATAAACTTTTCGAGCCGAATTTTCCAAAAAAATGTTTATTTCCCAAAAATACCTACAAACAAGTTTATTAGTGATAAAATGAGTCCCATCTAATATAGTTATGGGTGAAAATGTGTTGCACTTATGTGCTTATCAGACTCGGAATGTTTCGTATTGATCATTTGATCATTTGAAAATTGCTTTGAAGCTAATAATTTGTGTGAGACAGCTATTCCCGTCTTCTAAGAATGTTTCAATGATTGAAATGGGAGTTTAAAACAATTAACCATTGATTGGATATAACACAGTATGCGTACTTGTATGCTAACTGTTGCAAGTTATTCCAAGACCGGGAATCATAGTATGCATACTCGTATGCGTACTGGTTTCATAGTTGAAGTCCGGGAACTTAGTATGCATATCCGTATGCGTACCGGCGTAACAGTTCAAGTCCGGAAATTCAACTGAGTTTGGTTGTACGACAATATGCGTACCCGTTCGCATACTGGCGAACGCAGACTAAGTCCGGCTACTTAGGTATGCGTACCCGTTTGCATAGAGTGGGTTATGTTCTAAAATCGGTTTGTTCATGAACTAATACATTTATAAAATAAGGAATGCAATCTTTTGCAAACCGTGGCTATAATGTTCATGAATCGATTCGAGTGAATCAAAATCGATTTTGTTTCAATTGTGTCTTTTATTTCTATGAGAATATAAACAATTGAACAACTCTAAGATGAACAAGGTTGATATGAAATGTTCATATGGCTAACTTCGGTTAACTATTGTTGAGCCAACAAGGTGTACACGTTTAGGTACGGTTACCCATATTTAAATGAAGTCACTTTACATTTGTGTGTAACAAGCTAAATTCGATCTAACGGTTAATTAGAAAAACCTCGGGACCTAGTCCAGAATTGAATATTCTCATAATTAAGCCGCTATACAAAATCACACCAACTTCGTATAGTTGAGACCAAGCAACTAAACCTATTGTTCACCTAGTTTCTTCAGTATCCTTGCGCTTCCGACATTCAATAAGTGCACGCACTGGAACAATTCCTTTTGGTCGTATTCCAAACAGTAAAGGAACAACAAATCTTTTCAGTAACAACTCTCTTCAATCTCAATGATATGAGTTAGACAAAGGCTCTTCTGTTTAATCCAATAAACTCCTTTGTCGGGTTTAGATCTATCTATCCAACAACTACCAAAGTAGCAGAGTTTAGATTTTGGAATCAATAATTGGATCTACCAAGATACTAAATACCGATGCCGATCTATGCAACTAATCAATCAAGTCTATCAAGATAAAACGATTATAGTTGGATCCCAGCCGATCAAGTTTTGTGCACACCAAAGATTATGAAACCAATAAGAAATCTTCTTTGTCTTCAAATCTTCTTAAATTTTCAATAAACACCTGCACACCACAACTTGAATCTCTTGTGATCAGTCACGCACAGAATGGAGTCTGTTAACAATATGATTATCACAAGACCTCTTTAGATCTACAAACAGTTCTAAAGATCCCGTCGACACTTCGATCTAGTTTGAGTGAATCTTATATCAGAAGAGAAGATTCTCAAGAATAAACAAACTAGGTGCAATCAAAGTTCAACAACCGTTAGTCAATCAAATCAAATCGAAAACTAATAATACTGCAATTATCTAGTTTCCCACCAACGGTACTCGTAGAGCTTCTTGATCCCACAGAAGTCTTTAAACGAGCGGTCATAAGAGATTTCGCCTAATTAGGGTACTTTCCTCTCCGAATAGACGGCTCCACCAGTAACAACACAACAAGGTAGTATTGCCGGCTCTTAGGATAGTTTGATCGAAATGCAAGCTTAGGTATTTATAGACCAAGGAAGTTTGGACACCAAGGAATTTCCAAAACCGAAATATTCTTAAGATATTCAATATTTCCAAAATCGGTTTTCATAATTCCTGGAAATGCTCTGTCCAAAATTAACCGAAATCCTACAAGAAAATCTCCAATTAGTAAATGCACATTACCAATTTTTATTTTCCAGAGATATGCATTTTAATTGCTGGTAATTAAAAGCATATAAAATTAATAACTTTAATTAAAAGATTCTCAACTTATTTCGGTCCGGGATCTCCTTGAGTTATTAAGGAATATCTTTGAACAATAAAAGATAAGAGTTACTGAACATGTTCAAAGTATGTCGACATCTTATTTCTTTGTAAATCCTGTTTCATATTTACAATCTTGGAACCGATTATACCACACTTCCAAACAAGTTTAGAACTGGTTCATCTGATTTCCAAGAACTATGTGATTGATCAAATATCAAACACTAATCATGGGTTTACGGTTCTACCAAACACAAGGATCGGTTCTACCTTAATATGGTTATTGGGACCGGTTACATCAGTCACCAGGATCGGTTACATCAATTACCAGGACCGGTTACCATATTCTCATGGTATTACTTGTGATCGGTCACACCAGTTACCAGGATCGGTTACACTAATTACCAGGACCAGTTACACCAATTACAAGGATTGATTACACACTCTTTTGTGATCAGTCACATCAATTACTAGGATCGGTTACACCAATTGCTAGGATCGGTCACACCAATTACAAATATCGATCATACCATCTTAGGTGATTACTTAGGATCGGTTGCACTAATAAAAGTCATACCAATACATAAGTCAGGCATTGTGACTAGTTTTATTTCTTTTTATTTTTAGAAACTGTAATTAGGGTTTTATTTTTGTAATCTTTTATTTTTTGGACACTTTTGAACTTTAATTTTGGACATTGGACTTTATTGTTTTAAACCCTAAGGAAGGGTTACTTTAAATATAAACTACACAGGGAAGGACGACAGTTACAATACTGTCTCGGCCCATCGGGTTCGTACACTGACATAGGAGTTGGTGGCCCGAGTCGACTTCAACGGTTCATCCCCCGTCTGAAACGGGAGGTAAGAATTCTAAACCCCCGTTAATCCCCTATCAGCGGGTTTACTAGATGATTTTGTAATTTGGTCGAGTCAGCTTGTTTGTACTTTTGTAGGATTTCCTTGTAGTTAGGATGTCAAACTGGTATTATAATAGTCAATTCAATGAATATTTGACTGAGTTTCAAAATGGACGTTACTACTTTGACCATAGTGTAAATAGTGGTTGGGAACATCAACCTTTTGAAGGTTATTGCTCATACCATGATGAGCCCAATTATTATTCACACACCCACAGGTCGTACGAGCAAAACAATCCTCCTATTTCTCTAGAAGAGTCTCTCAAGAGTTTCACTGAGTCAACACAGAAGTTTCACTTATTTATGAAAGAAACTTATAATATTCCGCTTCCAGAAGAGTCCATAGAGCAGACAACTAAAATGTCTCTAGAAGAGACCCTCAAGCATTTTACTGAGAGTGCAAATAGGATTGTGGAAAAAATTGCTCAAGATAGTCTTAATTTCCAATATAGTGTTCCCAATACCACCCTTGAAAATAATGATAGTATTTATTCACATAATCAAGATGACAAGGTTAGAATTGGTAATACTACCTATTTATATGAGGTTTAACCATTTTCATGTTATGTTGATTATGATGAGGATGGTGTTAATGAAGAATCTTAAATAGGTAGGCATAGTGATCAGGAAATTGTTACTCCGAATGAGTTTTATAATGATAGTGTTATTTCTGGTTCAAATCCCAATAATTTTAATGATTATTCACCTATTCAAAAGGATGAAGATTTGAATAAAGATATCACTATTTTAGCAATTCCTAGTTATGAAGCCGATAATGGTTTAGAGGAGTGGGTTTATTCTGAAAATACTGTTTTAGAGTTTAGAGATTTAGAAACAATAATCTTAGACAAAGAAGATGAACCCTTAGAGATGAGTAAGGATGCACTACCTGATAACAACTTAGTAGAATCAATTGACCATTTTTAGGAATCTGATGATCTAGAAATTACGGAGATTGTGACTAGTCTATCTAGAGACACTGAAAACTCTAAGTTTAGGGGGTAATTATCACTTTCCTAGTGACTTACCTTTAACTTTTAAAAAGTTCCCTCACTTGGGACTTGAAATTTGTGCCTCAACCATTTTACAAGATTATCTGCATACACGTTTTCCTGAACCTCATGATGTCCAGAAAGAATCTCAGTTGTTAGAAACCCATCCTCTGGTTGATGTGGTTAACCCATTCTATGATACCAAGATTGACTTTGTTTTCCCACCAAAAACTTTTCTTTCAATTGTGGGAACATATGAGTTACAGATGTGTCAGTTATTAAGTTTTGAGACTAAACCTAATTACTTTAGGAGATTAGGGTCGACACATTTGCTTAAGAATGACCACCACTGTGGTCAACTGTGTGAGTCAAATCTGATTGACTTAGAAGATCCCCAATTATTCAGGTTATTGTTATGTGCCTTTAAGTTCATAGTTGAGTATTTTAAGACTCTACAACTTGATTGTCGGGATCTTACCTTTAAGGGAATCCAGTCTAGGAAAACATTTTATGAAGACCCTTTTATAGAGCATGTACCTGAACCACAACTAGATACAGTTGTCTTAATCAAAAACTTAGATAAGGGTATGTTCGATATCTTCTTGGTCTGTTGCAATTTCCTTTTCTTTTGGGTAACACTTTTTGATCCAGATGACCCACAACTATTTCGGTTACTGTTATATGATTCTGCGAGGTGACTAATCCTTTCCTAGTCTGGCTGGAGACTTTAAACTTAGCACTTGTTGGGAGGTAACCCATGTTTTTGACATTCTGGTAATATCCTTCCTTACTTCCTTTAAGTAGTAAAAGTTTCTCCTTGTTCATGTTTTTAATTTCATCTTTAGAACATTGAGGACAATGTTAGATTTAAGTGTGGGGGAGTGGTTAACTTTTTACTTTACTTTTTCAGGAATTTTCTTGCAAATCATGATCAGCTGTTGAGCGGGTCTATTGTAGGTTTGTAGGTATATCATGACCAGCTGTTGAGCGGTTATTTTTTTTTTTATAAAAAAAAAATTATTATGATTGTTAGGGTTATGACCAGCTGTGTAGCGGGTCTTTTTTCTTTTTTCTTGCATGTTATGACCCGGTTCGAGAGAGTTTGTTTTTCATAAGTTAGGATTTGCAATTCAAAAAGTGCTTGCGGCGCAGCTTGTTGCGCGTTTGCCTATTTCGTCGATGTAATTAGTAGTTACATTAATAGAATTGATTTTTAAAGGTTTTAATTAAAAATAAATAAAAAATGATATGACCAGCTGTGTAGCGGGTCTCTCTCTCTTATTATATGACCAGCTGTGTAGCGGGTCTTCTTCTGTTTTGCTCGAGGACTAGCAAAATGTAAGTGTGGGGGAATTTGATAAGCACATAAGTGCGACGCATTTTCACCCATAACTACATTAGCTGGGACTCATTTTATCACTACCAAACTTGTTTGTAGGTATTTTTGGGAAATAAACATTTTTTTGGAAAATTCAGCTCGAAAAGTTGATAAAGGCACCCGGAGAACACCTGCTATTCGGACCTCCACTTTGGTTAAGGGGCACCTCAATAGCTAAGGGGTACCCACAGGATATTCGGCACCCACGTACTTGGTTAAGGGCTATCCATCTTCCCCTTCGTTTGAAAACAGAAATTAGGCGGGAAAACCAGTTGAGAAAGTCCGAAGCTGCGTAATATCCTGGATAAATTTTCGTTAAGTTTTAGTCGGAGTTTTTGACTGGAATTGATTGATACCAACCTGTTTTGACTAAACAGGGTTGGTAAGTGAGCTGGAAACGGGAAAAAAAATAGAGAGGAAGATTTCATACATATCTCGATAAACCAGGAAACAAAAATATATCGAGTTTGTTTGGTTTAAAATGGAAGTTTTGTAGAGAAGATTTGGAGAATATCTTCGCGTGGATTCGAATTTGCCAATTAGAAGAGTTTGGATAGAGTTTTTAACGAGACAGAAGACATGTGAGAAGAAAACAGATAAGGCAATATTCTCAGGATTTTCTCGAGTTGTTTTGTGGAAGTTACGTGGAGATTTATTCCCTGCAAGAGTTCTACTCATTCTAGGATGTGTATGGCACGCGTTTGGAGAGTTTTGGTAGTTGCAGATTGTGTGAAAGGGGGAGAATAAGGAATTATTTCCTTAAAATGGCAGCCGAGAATATCATTCATGAATGGAGAATTTTTTGCAATAATAGAGAATTATTATCGGTCCTGTGGGTATAAATAACTTTCTGGAAGGTCATAGAAGGGGATCGAGAGTGGGGAGAGGCTACAGAGAAGAATAAGAAGTTGCATAGCAGATTTCTCTGCTGCTGCAGAGAAGGAGAAGCTGAAGAACAATAAACTGATAAGAACTGTCACATATTCAACCCATAAACGACAACTCTTCTACGACACCATATAACAATAGTTCTTCGCAACAGTTGTAACAGTGAGTTTGTAACGACCAATAAGCGGTTCAAACTCCTGGTTTATATTATTTTCCTCCATTTTCTTCTTTGTAAACACCATTTGAGCTATAAAAATATAGTTTGAGCGTGTTTTTCACTATGTGGAGCTAAACCTTTCTTTGGGACGACGGAGGAAACCAAAATTCATCATGTGGTAAATTCATTTAATTCTTTATATGACTATTTGCATTAAATTAAAATTAGAAGAAAAAAATCTTAATTAATTGTCATTTCGTTTGATGGTTTATGCTTAGGATTAATTCTTTTGATATGCCATGCTTAAGATTTACAATTAATATTTTAAGAATCTACCTTAGGCAAAGAAATAGAGTCAAAATTCTTATTAAATGAGCTATAATGGTTTGGAATAAATAGTTAAATCGCATGAATTTGAAGATTTGGTGGAATCCTAGTCCTAGAACCTCTCGAAACATTGTTATTATTTTGTATATATTTGCTAGTTTTATAATTTAAGTCTAAAAATAAATCTCATCAAGTCCGAGTGAACGACAACCTTTTTTACCACTATCTAAAATTCGATCAGAGTCTACGCCAAATGACTGTCTCACACAAATCATATAAGATGTTACCAGGCGATTTTCACATGATCATCTTTTGACTTTCGTCAAGAATATACGATGAACTTGGTTAAAGCGAAAGCTTACCAACACATATTTCGAGAAATATGTAAGCGAGTTAAACTCAGCTCGAAATATCAAATGTGTATAATCGAAGTCTATATAGCTATACGACTTTTGTCTCAAATAGGAGATAGAGTAGAAATATACTTTTGAGTGATAGATGAGTTCAAGTCTCCATATACCTTTTGTTGGTGAAGTTCCACAAGCTCCCCTTAGTAGTTCTTCGTCTTCAATTGATGAACGTCGTGAAGTATAAAGCTCAACTACACATTCTATCCTAATTTGAGACTTAGATATAAGTAGACTAGAAATCAAGACTTATAGGTTTTGCAACTAAACTTGACAAACAAGCTTGAGATAGCAGCGCTTGCAAGTTCGACCGAGCAATGCTATAACAAAATCGTTACCTCAATTTCCGTAGCCACTTCTCCCCAGAAAGATATGTCATTAAGCGCAAGTTCAAATAAGAACTCCTCCCCCCCGCCCCCCGTGTGTTTTCATCCTCTCGCAAGAACAAAAGAACAACAACAAAATCGACCTTTACCAGAGAAATGTTGAATCGGTTTTAACTAATGCGTGCCAATATTAAAAATTCAAACCCGAAACACATATGTTATGCTAAACATAAATTGATTATCAACATATTGTGACTTTTCACATATGAGTTTCAATCGGAACACCTTATGATCCTTTGATAATGCCTACCAACATGGGCTAGAACTTAACCCCGCTAAATAAAAAAGGCACAAAAATCATAAGGGAATCCACCATATGAGATCGAATATTAAGGTTAATAAAAACCAAAATCAAACATCTCATAAATCCGAAAGCACATAGCAAAAATATAGACATTCATACATAGGCTATGCAATCCGAACTATCAAATAATGAAACAAAAATTATAAAATAATAATTTTATTCATTCATAATAGATATTGATAGCTTTATTCAAAATAGACCTTATACAAAATATCGAAATAAATCAACACATTGATGTCTATAAGAACTAATTCTTATTTTTCTTGTCTTGTACTTGTTTCCATGCAAGAGTCGTTTTAATGCCTCTTGCAACAATTCCGTTTAGGAAGAAATATCATCGAGTAGAGACGGAAACTCCATCAAAACATTCTTATGATGATTAAGAATGTTAGTAAGATGCTTGATATCATTCGAAGAGTTCTCATAGGTTGTAATCAACAATTTTTCATAAGAACTTACACGTTTCCATTCAGCATCAACTCTTTCGTTAAGTAAAACTCTTCTCCCGATTAGGTCTAATACATCATCGAGTAGACTGGATGCATGCACCCTTGAAGAAAATGAGAGTCGAATTGGATGATGACATGTTTTATTGCATAGAGTTAGCCTTTCAGTCTCTAAGGAGTCGAGACAATGATCACTGACAAATTCCCCGCAGATTATTCCATTCACCTCATAGAGAATGTGATAACACTTTCCCTTAAACATGCGAGCCAGTTTGTTGGTGAGAATCATAGTTGTCAGTCTTCTTATTAGGTCTTCATTTGGTACCATCTTTGATAACATGCTTGTGAAAATATCAAGATGACAAATCAGAATATTTATCTTATTCGAAAATATTTCAAAAACTTGCCGAAGAAACCAAGTTTTTATATTTATTTCCGATATTGGAAATTCATCCCTTTTTAAGGAATCAACATATTTTCGGTGGATATTGATTTCTTGATTCCAAAGCTACCTTAGCTTAAATCTAAAGCAACCTTTGATCTTGGAACTCTATAAAAGGAGAACCTCAAGCAACTGGGATCTTTGAATCCCTGGAAATTTTCTTGTGTGTCCTAGTTGTAAACTAGAGTCGTCCTCTCCTTTAAACCTTTTTAAGTTTAGCGACTAAAAAGACTTCGCTTAGGGATTCGTGAAGCCAGGTACGACTATCTTTATCTTGATAGTTCGTGTATCCTGATCTTGTTACTGATTGTTGAGTCTCACTCCGATCAGGCAAGATAGATAGAAATCACAAAGTTTTTCGTCTCAGATTTTGTAATTCCATAGGTATATTCCTCTATAACGATTATTTGTTGAAATCGGAGTAGGTTTTACTTGTGAGGTGAAAAATAATCTAGTCAGCTCTTCAGGAGTCGTAAGTACCGGAATTTTAGGTTTGCTAGACCTAGTCTACTGCAAACGATTTTTTATTTCACCTTGATCTATCGATCAGAACGGAAATCATATATATGCAGGAAGATTGGTTCAAAGTATTCAATTGAGTTGAAGCAACTCTTAGGATGTAAAGGACGTCAGCTGATGTAATTTTAAATAGTGGTAAGAATGGGTTCGTTCAGATTTGTGAAGATTCGAGTTTTTTAAAATCAATAAAAATTATATACAAAAATAGTACAATTGGTGCAAGAGGTATTGGGACTAAGGATTTAATTTTTAGAGTGAAAATAACCAAGACACTAG
>JAJJMB010014738.1:979111-1016642 GCA_023531105.1 Papaver atlanticum | reverse complement strand
AAATATATACAATAGAGAAGAAAATAGACACATAAATGCGTCTATCATCAGCTAAGGGAATCAATTGCGCATAGTCTTGTGAGATTCAAGAGCGTAAGGAGTCGACTGTAACTGAATTACTGTAACGGTGGATTCGGTCTCAATTATATTCTAGTTCGAAGTATTGATAGTAGGCTAGAGTCTATAGCGGCTTAATATAGTTTAGTGTTAAAATCTGGACTAGGTCTCGGGGTTTTTCTGCATTTGCAATTTCCTCGTTACCAAAATTTATGGTGTCTGTGTTATTTTTTTTCCCGTATTATATTGTTTATCTATATAATTGAAATATCACAGGTTGTACGTAAAATCAATCAAAGTAGATATGTCCATCGTAATTGTTAGATATGACTTGATTGATCTTGGATATTGATCTTTTGAATTTCCAGTACTCTCACGGTATAATCAGGTTCACTGACTTGTTTCTGTTTACATATTGATTGTGAGAAAAAGAGATATAAACTCGTAATATTATTCCTGATTGAGATTCATTAAGTTGTAACTCTCGGAATTGTATCTGATTTTAGTCCATACAGGTTTCCTAAAAAAAAGTTGGTGGTATACTTTGGTACCCCCGCATTTTTCAATTGGTATCAGAGAAGGCAAACACGGAAAACCTAATAAGTTTGTGTTTGTAAACGATTAAACCTGTAATTAATGAGTCAAAGTATGATTTTCAATTTAATGAGAAAAGATTCATTGTACGTACTTACCTGAATAAAAAACATCATGAGAAAGGAGGTTTCCTTTTTCGACAATACATCTCTCCTAGGTGTACAACCGAGTAGTTCACCAAACCTCTTTACAAGGAAGTTGTACAGTAGGTTCGATAAACCTGTAAATAAAACTATCTGTGCTCATGTTCTTAATCCCTTCTTCATAACAGAGTAAATCTTCTTGAAGAACTACTTCAATTAAAAGAGAGAAGCAATGTTTTTCTTGATAAAAGACTTGAGGAAAGTAATGAAATAGAAAAACTCTTGAAGACAAAACTTAATGAATCAAGGGATGATCTAATTCAAGCACTTTCAATGAAATAGACTAAAACCACCATGTAGTCAAGTAAGAAATAACTCAGTGTGCTCTCCGGAAAAATCTCTAAAGAGTACAAATCCTCATGTATCTCAACATGTCGAAAAGAATATTTCGAGTATCTCTAATAGGAAATCCAATACACAGAGAAAAAGTAAACATGATCCTGTCGGATCTCAGAAATATTTCCAATGTAAAAAGGAAGGTCGTATGAAATCGTGCAAAAATAAATCCGAAAGAAAACTGTCTTGTGGGAACCTTGTTCTTAAACGAAGAGTTTCTCAAAAAGTTTTTCTTCAGTATCTGAGAGTAAAAGGATTTCTGTTTTACAAAAGTCCCTGCACCAAATTATTAATTGTGTTGCAACTCTCAAATTATGTAGGAAAAGGAAAGATAACTTCAATTTGAAGAAAGCCTTCCCAGAAACCCATGTCTACACAGTTACTAACCTTCAGAAAAGGATTGATCTTAAGATTTATAATCTCAGAATGCAGATTAATAGATTAAGACGAGGTATGAAAAGGACAAAAAAAAGGCTGTATGTAGGTAAAATCTCTACTTCTCTATCCTTCAGTATTCCTCCTGAGATAAACTGCCTTAAAAATATAACATGTACTAAACAAGAAAGTACACCAAAAAAATCTTGTTGTTCATGATCGGCATATGTTGGATGCTTATCATAACATAACTTGATTATGGTAATAGTGCCTCCTCCTGTAGCTCAAGGAGGATGCACATCTTGTCCAAGAAAGATAATTATTTCCTTATTGACACGAGTTTTATATTGTTTTTTTATATATTTTCTCTTGTGTAAAGTCATGGCTCTAAGCACCGTCGAAGAGATTGTTTTTGGTACAGTCACATCAAATGTCTTGATGTCAAAATCAACTACCTCTTGTGCTCTAGATCCCCATTTATTGAGCTAAGAACAATGCTGATATTGTATATATGACTTGTCTTGGGAATTGGTCACAAACTCCATGAGCTCACGAACTTGTAACCGAGTGGGTCCCTTATGACTGGTCTAAATTTGTGTGAATAATGAGTAAATCCATTTCAGAAGATTCTAGAAAAGGATCTCTCTTCCTCCAGTTTTATTAACCTATAAGTTGTGTATAGATATATATACTTAAGGTACGCTTACCTTTGAGTATCTACATGTGCTGATATAACTCGTGAACTGTCATAAGTTATGGATACTTCTGGTATTTCAAACCAGAAAGACAATGGATATGGCTAGTTGGCGTGTGTGATTTTCTGGCACTTTGAGTGACATGTGGCAAACCTTTAGCCGCTCATCAACATTTGGAAAATCCATACATCGGATGTGAACATGAGGCCCCAAAATCTAAACCATCGGATGAAACTCCACATGTCACTAAGAGATGTATTTCTGAAGTGAATGATGATCGATTGTCTTTTTTTGCGCGCGTGCGAACTCACTCGTGTGCATTAACCTGGTTGGATGGAAAAAGTAACAGTTTGAGGTATATTTCCAAATCTTATAGGTTGGGGCATTTGTCTAATGTTACACTCGATTTTGGGGTATTTTTCCACTTTGCCCATGGTTAATTTAACATCCATGTTTGTTTAATTTAATGGACGTCATCATGCATGATTGTGACGCTTATATAATTATTACATTTGTTTGAATTCTAACATTGCTTCAATAGTATTCATATTTTGTGCATAATAATGACATCAAAAAATTGGTGGACGCACTATGTAGTCAATTGTTTTAGCTTTTTATTTTTGTTCGGGGTCGTATAAATGGATAAGAATTTTATGTGTTTGATTAGTTTAGGCATGGTATTATGATATTTGTATACTGAACCTAGCATAAATTGAACACTAGAAATGAAGAAACAAGTAGCCTCTTGTTCAATTAAATGCATCTTGAGAACAAAGTTCTAGCTTGATAATAAATTCAATGATCATGAAGGAAAAGTGATCCTTCCAATTATATACTCGATTAAACCCTATGCTTCCCAACTCAATCTAGGGCATACCTTTGTCCTAATATGGAGTAAAATCTTATCTCAATATAACGGAAGTTGGTGTGGAGTTAGTCGATCAATTGTATCAAGAATTGAATCACCTCCACTCCATTACGCCGAATTACTTAGGTAGCAAGTAAACTCAATGGTTGTTTGATGGACTGACCTTCATGATCCACAACTAGTAGTAGCGGATAGGGAATGTCGGAGTTTTCAATCTGCTTCTTCAGATGAGATACATGGAATAATGGACAAATTCTAGATTCCAAGGGAAGCTGCAGTTTGTAAGCTAGAGTTTCAGCTTTTTGAATGACTGGAAACGGACCATAATATTTTGCTGATAGGTTGAAGTTCTTACCCAATCCACATATGCTTTTCTGTAGGGTTGAAGTTTCGAATAAAATTTATCTCCAACCTCAAAATATCTGTCAGTTTAGTTCTTGTCTAAAAATAATAATTTATTCTCTCATATGCTTTGTGAAGAGAGTCCCTGTGAATGTTCGACATAACATCTCTCTGTTTAAGATAGTTTTCAACAACAACTACTGAAATAATGGAAGTTGATGGAAAAGTCATGCGAGGTGGGGTGGGGATTTTTGAAATGAAACTCTTTCCAGCTGGTGTAGTAGTTAATATTATATCACCATTCAGCAAGAGCTAACCATTGAGACCATTTTTCTTTGTTGATGTCCTATCATGCACTTGAGATAGTTTTCAAGGCAAGCATTGACTCTCTCAGCTTGCCCATCATCTTGGGGGTGGCAGGTCGTGATGAGATTCAGATTAGTGCCCAATGCCTTGAATAAATACTTTGTATTTTGCCATACACTATAAAAGATAGTAGTGCATGTAATCTAAAAACTTAGTTGAGAAAAGTATTAGCTACATTACCTGCAGTATAGGGGTGTTGAAAAGCTATAAAATATCCATATATATTTTAATGAGTTCTCGTCACTACTAGAATAAAGCTCATTCTATCACTGGATGTGATTCCTTCACTAAAATCCATTATAATATGCTGCCATGCTTGGTCTGGGAAAATGGTTGCAAAAGCCCAGAAGGAAAAGAATTAGTACCTTTATTCCTCAAATGTCGCAAGAAGTTACCAATAAAAGTTGTCCCCTCTTCAGTCCTAACCAATAAAAATAAGCTTTTGCTCTGGTATAAGTAGCTTGAATGCCAGAGTGACCTCCTACAGCTGATGAGTGAATTAAATCAAAATTTTAGCTTTGACATCGTTGCTACTACCCGTAGATCTGATTCTTGTACCTCAACACTTCTTCTTGATAAGTGAAATGCTCAACTGTAGTGAAGGAGATAAACAATTTTTACATAATTTATTGAGCCTGCTCATAATTGGTATAGTTGTTGATGATGCCTTGAGTCCATGTCGGTGTAGATATATTTAATGGTCTACAACTCTTCAATATAGTGGTTGACATGAATATCCAATAACTCTCCTCACAAGTGAACATAACTCTAGCCGTCGGACCGAGAGATTTTTTGTAGAAGGCAATTGGTTTACCCTCTTGAATTAGGAAAACTCCAGCTTCCTTTTCACAAGCATCAGTCTCCTAGGTAAATTGCTTTGTGAAGTCGGGTAATGCCAATACCGGAAGGCTAGTCATAGCCTGCTTGAGCTGTTCAAATGCTAGAGTTGCTAATCCAGACCAACGAAAATAATTATTCTTCAATAGATATGTGAGTAGTCTATTGATAGACATATAGTCCTTCTGAAGCTAACACTAAGAGAATATGAAGCTAACATTAAAAGAATATGAAGCTAGCGTAAAAAGAATGAGGTTATTCCGAGGTCGTATAAAGAAGTTATATGTAAAACGACAAAACGAATTTGGATTTGGTTTCTATTAAGCCTATTTTTGGTCTGCGCGAGAAGAGAGGATGCGTTTTGGGCTTGCTTTCGACGTGAAAATAGGTTGTTTTTTTCTTTTGGATTTTGAGGAGGTTACATATCTTTATGAGATAGAGATTAAGAGGAGATGTGAGTATTTGAGAAGTTTAAGTTTTCTATTTTAAGAAGGATCAAAATGAGGTGGAAATATTTGAGGTGGAAATCATGTTTCCTAGTTGGATAGACATCAAGAGGAGGTTACAAGGGCTTATATAAAGGGAGCCTATATACAACTTTTACACATAATTTTATCTACAACACAAGGAGGCAAGAAGAGAGGCTAGCACAAGATATTAGGGTTTTCCCGTCGCGGGGAAAACCGTGGTAATTTTATTATTGTGGAAATATTATAAATGACCCCCCTTCTCATATGTTTCACAAATACCCTTGCATTACTATAATTATACCCTCCCATGTTTTATAAGGAAATTGATTTTGTTTATAATTCCATAAATGACCTTTTATGTATTAACGAAGATAGAAAGGAAACTGAATCGTTTCCTCCATTATATTTCAGATCCTAAAAGAGTCTCTCTTTTCACTTTCTTCCTCTTTCAGCATACTACCATCTCCGTCGTCTTCGTCACCACCTCCGTAGCAGCCACCTCAATCAATCGACCCCTTTGATGATTTTGATTTCAGTGTGTTTAAGATCTTGACATTAATGGTGCACTTCAATCAGAACTAGTTAAAGTCTTTTATATTTGATTTCTAATAGATCGAAATTGGAGAGGTACGTATATACGCTGAAGAACAACAGAGAGATCTTCATTGAATCTTCATAAGATGAGATGCAAAAATTAAAAGTTCATCTTCTTAATTTATCTAAGATTTAGGAGATGGGTCGATCTGATTTTATACTTTAATTTCACGTAATTTTTAGTTTAAGATCTGCATTTTTTTTTTAATTGATTTTCAGTTTAAGAACAGGTAAGTCAATCGAAAGTTTAATTGATTGATTTTCATATCTGAATTTTCTGAAACTAATTTTAGATTTTTAAAAACTTCTGATTGAATTAATATGGATAATAATGGTAGTGGTTTGTGTTTGGTCCCGGACTGGTGGTGGGTGGTGGTGGTGGTGTTGTTGCGGCTATGGTGGTGGGATTCAATACAGTTCCAGATCTCTTTTATAGGTGTGGAACATGTACGGTTCTTAGGTATTAACTTTCATGGTCGAAATGTCTCTGGACTTCAGTTTTTATGGGATCAACAACTGTTGTTGATCCGGTGTATGAAATCAACAACTATTGTTGACTCCTATTGTTGACAACATTTCCTTGGATTAGTATAGTCATGCATGTAGTTTAAATCATGTTTGTTAAAAAAATTAGCTTAATTTCCTGCTAGTTTGTGTTTATGTATCGTTGTTTCGACTAATGGTAGTGGTGGTGATGTTGGATTAGTATTTGTTAATAGCATTTCCTTGGATTAGCATAGTCATGTTTGTAGTTTAAATCATGTTTGTTAAAATAATTAGCTTAATTTCCTTGTGAAAATCTTCAAAAGTTGAATTTGTGGTGCAATGGTAGCATAACTGACTCTACGTCAGATGATGTGTGTTCGACTCACGCCAAGTTCACTCATTCTTACATGTCAACTCTAACTGTTGATCCCATTTTTTGTGGATCAACTTTCATTGTTGATCCCACTTAATGGTATCAACTTCAATTATTGATCCCACTTAAAGGTATCAACTTTTGTTGTTGACATTATAATCTGGAAACATTGTTCCTGGGTTCCACCTTTTTGTATCAACTTTGATTGTTGACTCCATTCACTGGGATCAACTTCAATTGTTGACGCACAAAAAAAACTGAAATATGTATTAGTAAAGTTATTTTTGAACTTTTAATTTTTGGATCAACTTCGGTTGTTGACACCTAATTTTGATGGCGGCGGCGGCGGAAGCGGTGGCGGTGACGGTGGTGGCGACAGCAGTAGTGACAACATCGACTAGTGGTGGTGGAATATTAGTGGTTGTTGTAGTTAGTTAGTGGTGGTGGTGGTGGCGGTGCTGGTGGTGGTAGAGTGGTGGTGGTGGTTGTGAAGTAATAGAGAAGGAAATTTGTTAAGGGATAAGGTTTTTAAATGAAAAATAATATGAGGGTATTAATGTAATCTATTTTTTAATGGATACAGTTTTCAAATGATAGGGGTATATTTATTGTTGTATAAGGGTATATTTGTTGGGGGTGAGAACCAAAGGTATTTAATTAATATACCCTTTATTGTTTTATCTTCTTCTTCTTTGTATTTTATTTTTATTTTTATGGATTTTAGCAAATTCATCTGTAGCTAGGTTTTTATTGAATAAAGATGAATTCAATGTTTTAAGCGTGCTGCATTATACAAGTTTATTTGTAGTTTTATTCATTAATCGATTATTTTTTACTATTTAATGTTTATGGGTGTTTCTTAGATTGCACGGAGTGCACACTAAATTAATTTATGAATTATTTTATCGCTAGTAAGTTGGGTGGTAAGTTTGATAGTCAAACAATTCTCTACAAGTAAAATCGTGAGACCTTGCACAGGAATTTTGTGGAGCAATTGCGAGTGAGACAACACCAACAAGTGGAACTTGAGCTAAGAGTTTAACTACTGGTATCAACCTAATTCACAAAGCTTAAAGTGTTTGACTGGGTTACACCTTGACTGAGATACTATTCATTGGTTGAAACGAATAGAATATGGTAGTCGAGAGCTTCCGTATCATGTGATAAAATGAGTTTTGACGATATTACTGAGCTAGTTGTTATTCCGTGGTTGGTGATGAATGCTTCTAATAAGAGGTAAACAAGTATACTAAGTAAATTAACGTTTGGTAACCAAGAAGAATATATAATCATCTTTTTTATTTTTTTCATTAATCTTTTTTATTATTTCGTAAACCAATCCCTTTATTATTTTATTTTATTCTTGCTTGCTAATCTAAATAACAACATATAACAGCCATAGACCAGTAAAACAACTGGGTCAGTGATAAAGATAATAATTTAAATTATTCTTCATCACTACACTGACCAATATATGACACCAAAAATAATAACAAACGAGGATCAATTTGAGGAAATCACTCAAAGGTTAATATCACACAGTGTGATATACTCGCTAAAAAGGTGACCCTAGCAGAAATCAAGCAAGCCCTTTTCTCTATTAATTCTGAAAGTGTTCATGGCCCAGATGACTATACTAGAAAGTTTTTAAAAATCTTCTTGAAAATCACCAATACCCAGTTAATAGTCATGGTCAGTAACTTTTTCAATACCTTTATGTTCACCCCCTCATGAATCATAAAAATCTTATCGTAATGCCAAAAGTGGACCATCTATCATAACCATACCAATTCAGACCAATCGGACTATGGAATGCGATTTATAAAATTATGGCCAAAATTCTGTCCAATCGCATTCAACCACTTCTCTCATTCTTGATAAGCCCTTAACGAAGTTTTTTTGTACCCCAAAGGTCAATATACGATAACATAACAATTGATGGAGAGCTATTCCACCATATTAAATCTTCAACCCACACCAAGGACCCAGAAATATATATGGGATTCATTAAAACATCTTTTACTGAATTGGGATTCCCAACCATCTTTGTGGATTACATCGTGCTTTTATATTACCATATTTATTTATTCAATCAACATTAGTGGTACGTTGCATGACTATATCACCCCAACTAGAGGTATTATACAAGGAGATCCGCTACCATCTTATATCTTCATAATCCGTGCGGAGATCCTGTCAACAAATTTGGAAAACTGGAAGCCATATATCTTATAGGGGGCCTTCGCACATCCCAAAGACGCTGCCTATTTTATATTTGTTGTATGCGGATAACCTCCTCACTACTTACAAGGTATCCGAGGAGAGTAACACTCATCTCGAAGATTTACTCCAATCTTGTGTCTCCCCAACGGGATAGGTAATTAACACACCTACTAAAATTATACACCATTCAAGACTGGAGCAACATGAGGTGAAGAAACTGCATCAATGCTTCAACATGCCAACCATTTCAATCCCACCTATATATAGGGAAGTACTTCAAGCAAGGGATAACCTCTCGTCACATCTTTACACTTCTGTTTCAACGGTTGGCGTGAAAGGCACAAGGGTGGATGAAAAATGTCTTACTTCTGAAGGGAGAGTAGTGCTCATTAAAACTTCTGTAACACCTGCATCCAACCACCTTATGAAAACACATCTTCTCCCCACTCATGCGCACAAACATATGGATCATATCTCCAAGAACATTTTCCGGAGATATGATTCTCGCGTTAAAAAACTTCGTCTTTTAAGTTGGGACAAATTAACCAAACCAAAAGCTGAAAGGCGGTTAGGCATAAGAAAAAAAACAATTATAATAAAGCCATGCTTATGAAAATAATTTGTAATCTGCACCATCAGCCTGACTCTATATGGGCAAGCCTCTGAAAAGGGAATTTTCTTAAGCATCAACTTATCCCATTCCTTCTTCCTCCAGCCATAATGAAAGCAAATGGCTTTCCTCATACCTTATTTTCTTCTAACAAATCATTTTTCAACGCTTCGAAAATGATTAGCAACCCATATCCAAGCTAATTAGATACCACAATTTGACAATCTTGATCCTACCCGATGTTACCCTATCCATACAGTAGTTGATATCATTGACCCTCTTACTCATTATTGGAGGCATGATAAGCTAAAATCCCTCCCCCTCCTGAAATCTAACAAATCATAAATATCCACCTCCCCCTAGATCCCCCCCCCCCCCCTCCCAGGACAGGATCATCTGGCCGCATTCGAAATCTGGAAAATACACCACTGCATCTGGTTACAAATGCCTTACTGAAAGAGGCTAACTAATCTCACTTAAACCCCAAATTCATGTGGACCTTACTATGTCCACCAAAAATTCAACTTTTCTTGTGTAAAGTAATCAACGAAGGCCTACTGACATTCTTTATCCTAAATTGCATTCATCTTACCAACTTCAACCTCCACGGTTTTCCCCCGGGTACACTGCTGCTTAGGAATCGGCTGAACATATGCTCTTTGCCTGGAACAACCTTCTAACTCGCATTTATATCAACCCAAACACCAAACACATTTTCCAGAACCCTTCAAATCCCCAAATGACCATTTTGCAGCTCCTACAAGGAACTGCCCCAAAATCTTCCATCACGACCAGTTGTTTTCTCTTATGATCTCTATGGACAATGAGAAATGAGGTCATATTTCGACAAAAGCATATAACGCCTGAGGATATCTTATTGAAAGCCTTAAAGTAGCATTAGGAATTCAAATGGGCAAAGCAAATCACACCACCGCTTTTTCCTGGACCCACCAACCAGTAGCCCGACAAGTAACATCAGAACAACAACAACCATCTTAGTATGTTGGTCTAGGCCGAATAGGGACTGGATAAAAATAAACACAAATAGGGTGGCTAGCGGACACCCGGGAATTGTAGGTGTAGGTTCCATTTGTAGGGATTCGGACGCGAGAACTGCGATAGCTTTTGAACAACCATTGGGAATAACAACTGCATTAACGACCTAAACTCGGCCACGTTAATGAGATCCAGAACAGAGATGGAAACGTCAATGGCTAAAAGTACTCTTTGAGAAAGATTCTGAAAATTTCATGCACTTCATAAATTCTTCAATTGAACCATTATAATACTTATCAAGAATGATTGCTGAAGTAAAGCATAGAATACGCTAAATTCCATGTTGCGCTATCCAACACAATTATATATAAAAAAAAACCAAACAACATAAGGATTAGCAAACTATGCAACGAATGAGAAATTTATTTTTTAAAATTATTACTCAAAGAACAAGAAACAACATCTCTAATAGCCTGTTTGGATAGCATATCAGAAATAGCTTTTCGATTTCTAGAAGTTGAAAAGTCAGAAGTCAGTTTGGGTGATTTCGAAACGACTTCTATAAGTCGAAAAACTAACTTTTTGTCAGAAGCAGATTTGTATCCAAACGCGCTATAAGCTTGCCAAACACAAAAATCAAAAGCAGATTTGTATCCAAACGTGCTATAAGCTTGCCAAACACACTCTTAACAAATGTTTTACACTTTTACTTTTCCTTTCCAATTTGGTGTTGGGAACGTATACAGTTTAAATTAGGAATCTAATCAAAATAATCTAACGGCTGTAGCTTAGTAAGATGAATCAAAACCACTAGTCACACGTGAGGATAACACATTCTGATATCTCCAAGAACCCTCTTTTATGCTATGAGTTCCTGAAACTATCCGAAAAAACAAACAATTTATCTAGGGCACACAATTGAATCGATCAGTTGTAATAGTAGTTGTAGTAGAAGAAGAAGAACTGAGCAAAGCAAAATTTCCCCCAAAACTTGTATCGATGGCGGATTCTCCGTCTCTTCCTCCACCACCAGAAATCAAAACAGAAATTAAATCAGATTCAGAAAATCAAACAGATCCTTCTCTTCCTCCTCCATCACTATCTTCATCAACACCATTACAATCTTCATCACCATCTTCTTCTTCTCTTACACATGTATCGGAATCCCCTAATACAAATCCATCAGCAATAACTCTACAACCACCACAATCACTACCACCACCACCATTGATTCAATCGTATCAGCCTAATGCAGGAACAATACCTCCTCCAGGTTTACAATATCGTCCGATCCCACAGTTTTCATCAATTCCAAATCCTAATATGCAAAACCCTAATTTTCAGAACCCTAACATTCAAAACCCTAATGTTCTACCTCCTGGTGTAAATCCTGGTGGTGCTGGTGCTGTTAGTATATCTGTTTCGCCTTTACGTCCACCTGGTATGTACCAAGGACCACCTTATCAGCAGATGCCTAATGGATACTCGACTATGCCGCCAGGATCGATTCCTCCTCCCGGTGGGTTTTTCCTCCCTTCTTGCCTAATACTTTTATTTTTTTTTATTTTTTTGTGTGCGGAATGCTTGAGTTGTAAATTCTGTGCAATTTTGTTGAATTATTGGTGAAATTGTTGTGTTGGACTTCACAATAATTTAATTGTGCTATCTTAGTTTTTTGACAAAGAGTGTAAACTTGAAGTAGTAAGAATTTTATTTGGTCAATAAGAGGAGAGAACCATAGGGGTTGTCCACGAAGTTTCAAATAGATGTCATATAAGTTTGGATTATAGTAACTTGTGCTGTAAAATTAAACTAATGTAAGTTCTGGGTTTAGCGGGGAGAATACCAGAGACATGGTGAATACCATGCTGGTTAGTTAAGGGATGCATTTGGTATCGATGACGAGATATTTTATCCTACAGTGTCTTGATTGATCATGGTGAAAAAGGTCGGCAGGCTTCATCTTGCGCTTTAAAGATCCCTACTACTTCAACGTCTATGTTGGTATGCATATATTCTCTTAGTTTTATTGATTTTAATAAGAAAAATTGTGGAACAAGGTGTTTCCCCCATTATAACTAAAGATGAGTTTTAGGATGTAAAAATTCGAAGTTGTCCTAGAATGTCAAGTTTTTCGTGTTTAATCTTACCTTTTCATTATAATATCGAGTTTCATTTTCCCTTATTAGTTTACCTTCTGGTAAACTTGAAAATACTTCTCCTTTTTTGCATTCACGTGTTCTTGATTTGCACGACAGAAGATCATGTGTAGCAAGTGAATGCTCATTGCGCTTTTTTCTAAGGTATTGCGATTACTTTTACTTGAGACATACATTTCCACTTGTTTTTCCATCTATTTTTCTTGTTTGTTACGGCGTGTTTTGTGTTAACATTATATAGATAATAAAAAAATGGAACGCCTTTATAACGTTACTGTGATATCATCAATTGATTCAATTCCCTGCTGGGAATAAGACATCTTAAGTCTTATGTTGGTCAATTTCAAATTAGTTCCTGGGTAGCTTGTAAAGGTTGTTATTCTCCAGAAGATGCATAAGGTAAGTCAACTTTACATAGCCATAGTTTATAAGCTGGATGCTATTTTCTCCATGTTGCTTCAGGTTGTCTATTCAGCTGCTGGTAGTTGCCATACCTGTGCTGCTCATCTCTGTTATGCTTGTATTTTGTGGTAACAGAATTTTATTGTTCTTGCTTTTTTTTGCATTAGACAAATAAAACTTAATGGTTATATAAGACAATTACCATCTCTTTATACTTAATGGTTAATAAACATTACCTAACTATTCTCTGGAGATTTTGTTTTATTTATTCAGGAATGCTTCGTTACCCCAATCCTTATGCTTCCATGGTTCGACCCGCATTTCCTCGTCCACCAGGAACGATGGGTATGCTTCCATTGTTGTCACGTCCTCCTATGCCAGGAATTCGTGGAGTTCCTCCAATCGTCCAGCCAGTTGTCAGGCCAGTTGTGCCTATTGTTGCTCCGACTGAAAAACCACAAACCACAGTTTATGTTGGAAAGATAGCTTCAACTGTAGAAAATGACTTCATGCTGCCTCTTCTGCGAGTATGGTGCTTCTTTCATCTATTGACTGCTGCATTTATTGTGTGTTTTATCTTATAAATATCTCAATCTAAGCATCTCCCTACTAGTTCCATGTTCAAAACGTTTATTTCTAAACCGCTTCTTGATTCTCAACATTAAATTTTGTTCTCTGTGAAGCTTTGTGGACCTGTCAAGAGTTGGAAGCGTGCTCCAGAATCAAGTGATGGAACCCCAAGAAGCTTTGGGTTCTGTGAGTTTGAGTCAGCAGAGGGGGTTCTTCGAGCCCTACGCCTACTAACCAAAATCAACGTTGACGGACAAGAGTTGGTGGTAAGAGTTTGATTCGTAATTACTTTTCTCTGTGGCTAATGCCATCTTTCCCGTGTGCGTTCACATTTTCTGGTCTCCCATCCTTCCATTGTGTCCCAATTGGAAATTTCTACGTATGGTACTGTATCTATTTGTGTCATTCGTTACAGACACATGTCCGTGATATGCCTTAGATCCTGTTTAACACCATCTACAGAAAGTCAAATCTAGTTTTCACTTTCATCCTTGCGTGTCTAATCAAATAAAGCTTTTGTTCATGCATCTTTTTACATAATTTTTAGGAAAATGTGGGAAAGTTCAATTTAGGTTGCATTGTTATATGCTTTGCTATCCTTGTTAGCCAGAGTGATTTCTACCTTATTTACCTCAGATTTTTCTACTCTTGTGGATTTATCATTTATTTATATTTACACAGCTAAATGTTAATCAAAAAACAAGAGAATACTTGGAGCGCTATGTTGAAAAGAAAACTGAGAGGGAGAAATTGAAGGAAACTGAAACTGATGGTACTGAAAAAGAAGAAGAGACTGCTCCTCGAGTTGAGAAGAAAGAACCTCCAAAACCTTCTTTGGAGGACCCAAAGAAAGATGTTAACGATTCAGCTGATAATGCCCCTGCATCAGAGAAACATGATACTACTCAGAACTTCGGGGTTGTTACCGATGAAGACCGAGAAGCTGATCAGGATGTTATGGATAAGCTTAAAAATATGATCGAAGAAAGGTTAAAGGCCAAACCTCTCCCCCCTCCCCCCGCATTAACTCCTGCCGAAGCTTCTGGAAAGTCGAACTCCGAAGTTCCAACTAAATCGAGAGATGTGGAGTCCGATATCGATGTCATGAAAACTGGTATGTTTTACAGTCATTTCTACTTTGTGGCATTTTGGATAATCTTTCCTTGCGAGGCTGAAAGAATTCATACCCTTGTGTTACAGATGTAGCGGAAGATAAAAATGATGATGAGATGACTAGTGAAAACAAAACTACCAGTGAGCATGATAGAGCTGAAACAAGCTCACCAGACAAGAATAGAAGGCATGATAGGAGAAGCAGAGATAGGGACAGAGAGCGAGATCTGAAAAGGGAAAAGGAACGTGAGTTAGAAAGATACGAGAGGGAAAGAGAGAGAGAAAGGGTAAGAAAAGAGAGGGAAAGAGATCTAAAAGTACGGGAGGCTGAGCGATTGTACAAGGAGAGGGTTAAGGAATGGGAGTCTAGAGAAAGAGACAGAGAATATCAACGCCAGCATGAAAGGGAGCGGGAGAAGGAGAGGGAACGTGAACGCAAAAGGGAGATCATCAATGATCAGGAGGAGGAAAGTGATGATGACAGCTCAAGGAAAAGGAGGCGTAGGAGTAGTATGGTTGAGGAGAAGAGGAAAAAGAGACTACGGGAAAAGGAGGAGGACATAGCAGACAGAATGAGGGAAGAGGAAGAAATTGCTGAAGCAAGGAGGAGAGCAATGGAGGAGCAGCTGCAACGCAAAAATGAACCTGAGAATGTTCCAGATCAAGTCAATGGTGGAACAGAGGACGTTGTCATGGAAGATAATGTTGTTGAGGATAGAGAGGATGCTGTTGAAAAAGCAAATGAGATTGATTCTGTTATTAGCAATCACACTGGTTAGTTTCTTGAAATATTTTCTCAAATTTCTTTTCTTAACCATGTTGGATTTTTCTTTAAAGATTTACTCAAATTTCTTTCTGTTAGTGGTAGCCACACTGGTTAATTTCTTTTACGCCATTTGACAGATGACATGGCGACGGCCAATGGTAATAGTGGTGATGACTCGAGCATGTTATCAGTTGGTGCATCTGACAATAGGCATTGCAACATTCCAGCTCGGAAGTTAGGGTTTGGTCTTGTAGGATCAGGAAAACGAACAACTGTACCTTCTGTTTTTCATGAAGAGGATGATGATGAGACAAACAAGGATAAAAAGATGAGGCCTCTAGTTCCCATCGATTATTCTACAGAGGAATTACAGGCTGTCGAACCTACTGCTGCTCCCGGGGCAGCACCACCAAATTTGGCTGCGGCAGCAGAGTTTGCCAAACGCATTTCTAGTGTTAATCCCAAAGAAGAAAGGTACGAAGTGGAAAGGGATAGAAATAGACGATCTGGTGACAGGTTGAGTCACCGTGATCGTGATCGTGATCGAGATCGAAATGATGAGGAGAGTAATCATCATGTAAGAGATGAGGCGAGAGACAAGGCTCATGACAGGGAAAGAGAGCGAGAACATGGTCTAAATAAGCTTAAGACACCAGAAAATAAGAAGCTTTTGGACGCGAAACAGTTGATTGATATGATACCGAAGACAAAGGAGGAGTTGTTTGCGTATGACATAAACTGGGACGTGTATGAAAAGGTGAGATTAAATTTCTGGTATTGTTTTGCTGCATGAAAGTTTAACACTTTTTAGTTTTAAATTAGTGGATAGACTAGAGATTTCAAGGAGGTATCCTAGTCCTTGTTGCTTTAAATTTGAAGTAGGGTCGAAACTTAGTTTCGTGTCTGACTGTTAGAATTGTTACACTCGAAGATTAGTGATGTATAGTTCATAACAGAAGAAAACATAGATAAGTAGTCATCCATCCGTGCTTTCTTCTTTTTTAACAGCCTGGCAGATTCTTAAGATTTTGGGGAAATACTTAACAAAAAAAATGGTAAAAATATTCCTCTTAAGACAAATTTTGGGGAAATACTTAAATAAATCTCACATGAGATACCAATCCCTTGAACCCAAGTAAATATCTAGTGAACATTGTCCGAAAGATTGATCCTCTTGGAGTTCGCTGCTTTGGATATCCTGTTATAACATTAAATATAAATTAGAAATGTATGCATGTATATTTAGACATTTTGGTGCATCCACATCATAAGCGTTTCCATGCATCCATTTGATCATCTATTTCCTTGATTATGTTTGCTCTATTTAATATTTTTAAACGTCCTTCTTTGTGATGATAGCATGAGCTACATGAAAGAATGAGACCATGGATTTCTAAGAAAATTACAGAATTCCTTGGGGAGGAGGAGCCGACGTTGGTTGATTATATCGTGTCTAGCACCAAAGAGCATGTTCGTGCATCCCAAATGCTGGAGCTGCTTCAATCCATCTTGGATGATGAGGCAGAAATGTTTGTGCTTAAAATGTGGAGGATGCTTATCTTTGAGATCAAGAAAGTAGAGACGGGTCTCTCCTTGAAGCCCAAGGCTTGACCCCACATGTTTTTTCTTTTCCTTGTTCTCTAACTGTATTTGTTCTTCGCTATCTCCTTGTTATTTGTCAAAAGTACACATCAGACACAGAAAGGAAAGGTTTATTCATTAGCAATCAAATACCAATTTTGTGCTTCTAAGTTGACCATCTGTCTTCAATCCGTAGCGACTTTCCTTGAGGGTACTGTGTTAATTTTGATTGGTATAGCTTGTTAAAGCATATTATTTTATTGAACAGTGAACAGAGTCTTTATAGCAGAACACATGATGCATCAGGCTAACTTCCTAATACCTGCTGGCAGCTGGAAGCTCTCTTTAGAAGTCTGGAAATGCTTTCCCAAGTTTTTCATTTTTCTTTACTGGATTCACCTGAAGCATGTGACAGATGGAAGCAGTCCAGGTTAGAATTTTATTTTGCACTTTTGCATTTTTTGTGCACTTAAGAAAATAAGTGGGCGTAATTGCCATCAAGTTTTTAAGGTTATTTAATAATATGTATTCCCTCCTTTTTTTTCTGCATAAGTGATAGTTGTTACGGAGGGAGTATATGTTACTACACGAAACTCCCTAAATTAGGTACATTACATCGCCTCCACATATATACAGCGAGTTTTTTTAGCTGCCCTCTCTTGCCTTCGGCTTCAATCCTGCCTCGGCTACCTCTATATCTATCTCTGAGATGTTTGGATTTTTCAAAACTCCATGGACATGCAGAAGAGAAATACTGTTACTAGTACTATTACAACTTATCTTTCGGAATTGTCATAGGCCAAGTCCAGATGCAGTTCCTAGCTCTAGAAGATTCTGCCTCAAACGGACAAGTCTTGAATATATAGTTGTCCTCGAATGTGTGACCACTACGTTCTTCCCAAAGAACCCAACACACTGCAACTGAGTTAGAGGCCAAACTGTCTTACCAGAACTAGAAAGATGATTGAATGGCCAACATTTAGCTAAGGCCTATAAGGAAGTGGAGGGAGACCATGCCCAAAATGCAGGAGTAAGCATAGACCACACCCTATGTGCTACCATATTTGCCGATTTTTTAGACGAAATTGTTTATCTTTGTTTTCTTATTGGATGAGAAGTCAAAACAATTATAGAGGAAAAGGCTATTTATTGCTAGCCACGTAACCAGAACGAGGAAAAGACTAAGCAAAAATGTGAGTCGAATACAACGAAAAGTCACCATGGGGATGCTCCATAGCTGCCAGAAGTGGATAAAAGACTATGTCTTGAATGATGATATGTGGAGGCATTTCAAGACCCTGAAAAGCACGTTTTTTACTCTCCATAACTACCAACGACTGAAGCTGCTATTAGAAACCGAAGTTGTTTTTTGCCATTCTGGTGACACAACGGACAGCTTCTGCACTTGAAGGAGACATTTTCAATTCACAAGCGCTCCCAAAACACCACTTTTGTTTTTTCAATATCTACTACGGCTGATGGAGGGGCATGGGATGCCAACACTCTCTCTAAACCCTAGAAGCTGGTCATTGAGTTGAATTGCAGATATTTAAATAGGTTATCAATCTCTCGATATCTTCTCCAATTATTGGTTACTTTTAACTTGAATAATGAGTATATTTTTCACTCGTGGCTAACAAGTAAACATGTTTAACATAGTCAAGACTGGTGACAATAATTACAGATGCAGCGTACTCCAGGATTTAAACTATCAGAACTACAACCTTGTTATAAAAATTGATAAATTCCCACCATGTTTCAAAATCTTGTCAACCTATTTATTAACTCATGTAGTAACATGAACTGAATTTTGGAATCACCTAACTACACGCTGTCAAAATGACTGTAGAGTGTAGTCCAAAGTGGCTTAATTCTTAAAACAAATACCACTCTAGCCATTTCTTAAGAAATCCCACAGTGACGGCAATACATCAAAAAACACCGCAGGAAATGAATTTGGTGCATCTCTCTTTTTTTCTTTTTTTCTTGAAACTAAAAGGATGAATTGAATTAAGAGTGAGATATTACAAAGTTTGCTTCTTCTTGCACTTTGGCAGCTATCTCTTGCGGAGGTTCTAACAACCAAACGCTACTTAGACGCTCAACTCTAGCTAATTTGGATAAAGTATCCGCTACCTTATTTTTCTCTTTGGACACATAAACACAGTGCCAAGAGTTAAACCTTCTAAAAAGAAGTTTAATTTCTAGAATTAAATTGCGAAGTCTCCAATCAATTTGGTGTATCTCTTTGCTCGTGTCAGTCAGAAGAACTGGATGGTGGTCTAGTATAACAATTCTGGATAGACAAATATCAAAAATCGAAGTTTGCCATGAATAGACAAATATCAAAAATCGAAGTTCGCCATAGGATTAAAAGCAGAGAAAAACCAGTTCCCCTTTAAGAACAACATTTTACACGACTGCACAACCAGCAAATAGAGAAAGTAAACAAATTTCAGTCTCATCACCAAAATTTATTAAAACCACTACAAGCAATACTAGACACAAAAACTAAGAGTTCACTTCATCGCAGAACAAACCATAAGTAGATGATGGTATAAGAATATCAATGACTACTTGAGAAAATAAGAATTAGATGTGGATCTTACTATTTCAGGCCTCGGGCCCTCTCGAGCACATGGACGCCTTAGCTCGTATCTGAGAACTGTTTCGCTTAAGATATAGCTGCCACTTTGGAAAAGAAAAAATAGGGGAACACAACCAAGCATCACTACCAAAGCTCTCTGTGCAACTTGGCATACAATTTTTTTCTCTTATGGCAACTTGAGAAGAAGCTGTAAAAGCTGAGCCCAGACTGCATAAAGTTTAATAGCTAATAGAACCCTTCTAGAACCAAAAGAACAGTTTGGTACTGAAAATTGAGATACATTCCGAAGCGAAGGGCCGCTTGAAGATCAAAAGAAAAAGATAACCGCATATCCCAGAATTGATGATTTACACTGCCAGATTGTCCAAAGAGTCACTTGTACGATCACCATAGATAATCTTCAATTGTCATAATCGCAATTTAGCGGACAACACTTTTTGGATTTTCAAGGATTTCCCAGTACTAGATCTATATATATATATATATATATATAATCATAAGAAGAACCGATATTAACCACTAAAACTCAGACAAAGAAGAACCGATACTAACCATTAAAACTCATACAAAGAATAACAAACTAAAGGTTTCTCTGAACGTCATATCCTCATATAAAAGAAAGGCTTACAACGTGCTGAGCATGGGTTGGTTATGAAATATTGATAGGATCGCGCCAGATATCATCGGGAGCCTCACATACCAAATCCAGTATTTGGAGCCCAATCCTCCTAACGCTGTCTAAAGAAGACACGGGGAGGGAACATATATTAAGACAATACAGCCATATAATTATAGGCAAGTAAATAAACGACAGCAGATATAACTCGTCAGGTTAAGCAGTGAGAGATACATGATAAAAACAACTACCTTATACACTAACATTTATGTTCACATCCTCCAGATCATTCAAGTTCTCAGAATCTACGTAGTCCACTTCCAGTGCTCCTTCCTCCAATACAGCCTCATCAGCATTGATAGAATCTGAGGCTACACAATAAAGCCTACTCCGCTGATAATTCTCAATATTTTTTTGTGGCTTCTCATCATAATGCTCTTTGAAACTCCCCTTACCACAACTAACAATCCTCCTCCGATCATGACAGAGTGTTGAGATCTCCGCTTACCTTGACATCTATTATGCAAAAACTGAATCAGAAGGATACCTATTTTCCCACATTCAATATTTGCAGTAAAAACACTTGACTTACAAAAAGCATTTGAGCATAAGATAGTGAGGTGGATTTCCAGCCTGAACTTCGCGAAAGTCTAACCAAATGTTCCCAGACAGATGCAATATTCTAGTACATATTAATACTAGACTCCTACCGAAGCAGAGATCAAAGAGCATTTGAAACTAGGTAGTCATTTGTACTCTTACGAGTAGGACTAATTATGCCAAGACTTTGTGAATGAACATATTAGATAACATCAATTCCACTGAATTGGCGATTATTTTCAACACCAATACAACTATACCAAATTTAAACACAAAAAGAAATCAGTAAACATACATGCATTAGAATCATTCTCTTGCATAAAACTGCAACACAGCCATTGTATTATCTACTTGTGTCGTCAGTTGGCAGCATTTGTCAGGATACTAAAGTCGGTCAAACCAGCAGAATACACACGGAGTGACTTTGAAATCGTGTCCTTAAACCCCTTGTATCACAAACCACATAATGTAACAGAATAACAAACAAGAATTGAATGAATGATGATATAATAAAGCCAAAGTGAGTAAATATTTAATGCAATTTGCTAAAACAAACAACAATCAAAGCATCTAGATTTCAATTGAAATAAATGAAACAATAATCTAACACATGGCATTACATTTGAGAATAACAACAAAATTACACACCAAACTGAAACAGATGTACATTATGGTCTCAGTTACAAGAGCATCTTCTTGCTTTTTCAGTTTCAAAAGATCATTTTCTGTAAGTCAATTTCAACAGGTCTGAGAATTACCTCTAAGTTATTAACTAAAGAAATTAAGAAGTTACCAATGACAATTGATAAAGATCGAAAGTTCAGATTAGGGTTTACAGCTGGTTCCTCTCTAAACTGTGAAGAATTCAGAGAGATTTGTGTGTATGGATGACAGAGAATGAAAGTTCTGTCCAAAGCTGAAGCGTATTTGACACATTCATTACTTTGACTAAGCCACAACAGGGACGAAGATGTTACACGTGACTAGGGACAAAAATGTAACATCCAAAATCAACGCAGCTAAGGGCCCGCCATACTGTATGGAGACGTTAATCTTTCGTGAAAATCGGTGCCTGTAGAGGCACTTGTTCTTTCTAATTAGCAGGGGTGGGACTTGTGTTGGTTGGTCCGGATAGAAGGCATGTTCAAGCTAGATCCGAGCTAGAAGTTTTTTGTCCAGATTGTGCGCTAAACCCGTGAAATCTGCGTAAGTGAATTCAGGAAGGAGATATTTGAATATTAGACAACTGACATTTTAAAGGTTCAGGAATTTTTTTGCTAAATAAAATGGCAGATTTATCAAAGGTAATTTCCTGACCAGAGGCTAGGCAATATTTTTGCAGATAATCTTTAATGGTTTCAAATCTTTTGTAGTTGCTTTGGAAAACAACAGAGAATCATCAGCAAGTAAAAGATGAGTCATAGGAGGTGTTTCCCTGCACACTTTAATGCATTCCACCAGGCCTTTCCTAGACAGAGCATCTATGTAAGCTGATAAAGCCTCAGAGCAAATGATGTAAAGATAAGGAGAAAAGGGGTCTCCTTGTCTCAAACCTCTTTCAGGCTGGATAAGGCCAGTAGGGCTACCATTTAACAAAACAGAGTAAGAAACAGAAGACAAGCATTGGTTTATGAGCTTAATCTAATGGTCAGATAAGCCCATTTTTTAAAAACCTTTTCCAGGAAAGACCATTCAAGTTTGTCATACGCTTTAGACGTGTCAATCTTTTTAGCTGCAATACCATCAACTTTCTTGTGATGGCTCACATCGTAAATAGCTTCATTAGCAAGAAGAATGTTGTCAGAAATACTTCTCTTAGGCACAAAGGCACTCTGGTTTTGAGAAATAAGGTTGTTCATGAAAGATTTTAGTCTGTTGGCTAAAGTCTTAGATATGATTTTGTAGATAAAGTTACAGAGGCCAATTGGTCGATAATGAGAGACAAATTCAGCAAGAGGGACCTTAGGAATGAGAGCAATATTGGTGTGGTTAAACACTTTAGAAATATGCTTAGTACGAAAGCAAGTTTGGGTCATATCAACAACTGCCTCACCCACTATGTCCCAGTGTTTTTGATAAAAAAAGACTTGTAAAACCATCAGGACTTGGGGCTTTCTTTCCTCCCATTTGAAAAATAACATTTTTTTATTTCCTCAGCAGATAGGGGAGAGTTTAGATGAGAATTATCCTTCACAGAAAACTTCACAGGAAGATCTTGGAGGATTCCATCCAGAAATTGCTGAGGGTGAGAAGTATATAAATTTTTGAAGTAATCAACAAAAGAATTGGAAATACTATCTCTATCAGTTAAAATGGTACCGGCATTATTTTTAATCCAACTAATAGCCTTTTTTTTATATTTTAAAAGAGAGAGGGTATTTCTATCACCTTCCATGAGCCAAACTTCTCTAGATTTGTCCTTCCAGTATAACTCTTCCAAATTATACAAGTACTCCAATCTGGCTCTGAGTCTGGCAATAGAACTAGAGTCAGTTGGGTTGGAAGTTTGAATATTAGCTAAGTCTTCTTTAGTAGTTTTAATATTAGTATGGATGTTACCAAAAGATGACTTATTCCATTCACGTAAGCCTTTCTTGGTACTAAGGAGTTTTGCTTTTAGTATGTAAGCAGGAGATCCTACCACATTAACAGACCAAGAATTAGCTATAATATCTCTACAGGTAGGATCTTCAATCCACATGGCCATAAAGTGAAAAGGTCTAGGCATACAAATATTATCATAGTTAAAACCAATATGCATATGACAATGGTTAGATGAGTCTCTAGGAAAGTTATTAACACAAAATTTAGGGAACAATTGTTCAGCATATTGATTGATTAGACATCTGTCAAGTCTTTCAAGAATAAGATCATTACCTTGTTACATGTTAGACCAAGTAAATCTAGGACCAGAAAAGCCAGGATCATGTAAATTAAACACAGAGCAAAAATTCCTAAGATTTTAAGAAATCAGGGTCTTCTACTTCTAGACCACCGTTCTTGTCCTCAGTACCTAAAAGAGCATTAAAGTCTCCTACAAAAAAAAAAAAAAAAAAAAAAAAAAAAACAGGTTCATCTAGAGGTGGATGGGGTAACTGGCATTGGTTTTCCCATAAAGCTTGTCTTAGACTACTATTAGGTTCACCATATATGAAATGAATATGGAAAAGTTTGGAATGGATAATATCATTATATGTGACATAGATGCCCCTCAAGTTTGAGGATAAAATGTTGAGTTGAATCTCCTTTTTCCAGGCCAGAACTAAACCACCACTTCTTCCCATACTTGGAACAATAAATGTGCACGGAAAACCCATATTTTTTTATTTTTTAATCTTCTAGCAATTCATTTTAGTTTCCGACAGGAAAATGATATCAGGGTTGATATTTCTACATATCAGGCTAAGCTCCTTATTGGCAGTTTTTTTACCCAAACCTCTAATGTTCCAGCATAACATGTTGACATTATTCACAGGGAAAGGATTCAAAAGAATAGCAGCATTAAGTGGATCATTTATAGGAGGAGGAATTGAATTTATCTGATTGGTAGAGTCAGAACCACCACCAAGTTGAGAATCATTGTAACCACCAATATGAGAAGCATCTTGGGTAGAATTGAGACTTAGAGTAGCAGCCGCATGAAGAGAATTATTGCGGACACCATTGTTGATTGGGGAATCGTCAGCAGGTACATTATAACTACCATAAGGATCAACCAAGGAGTGGGTATTGAGGGTACAATTGGTTAGATTAATAGCAGGAAGATCTCCCAATTTGGTAATAGGGGGACAAAGTTTTGAGTAATCTGGTTCAGAAGCATTATTTTGATTTGGGATGACCACTATACTAGGTAGAGTAGAAGTGCTAGATCTAGTATGTTTCCTTAAATCCGATCTGGAATTAATCTTTCTTTTGAGGTTTGATAGAGCATCGTGTTCAGCAGCTGATGAAATAACTTCTTCTCTAGTAATTGCAGGATGTTTGGTGGGAGCAGCAGTTTTAAACCTTCTAGAAGAATTTGTGGTATGAATCGGGCCCCGATTTGAAGACTCTGGATTAACAATAGAAGCTTCAATTGTTACATTCTGAGTATGACTTGCTTGAAAATAACCGGCAGACCATTATTCAACTGAATTGAGCTTTGTTGAATCGGTCCAACATCAAAGATCTTTAGAGCAGTTGATCGATTAACAAAGGGACCCATTTGGAGATTACTTGCTAAGCCTTTTTGGACAATATTTTCAGCACTTTGAGTAGTATCTTTGGCTTTTCCTTTGGCATTGATATGAGAGTCAATAGTGCCATTTTGAGTCTCTGGCACTATATCATTGGAGACATAATAGTGTCATTTACCATTATATTTGGAGTAGATGTAGGACATTGGGCTTCTGTTGTTTGCGTCATCATTAGTCTTGAAATAGCTGTGAGAGAATATTTCGAGCTAGAAGAGGCTGCTTGATAGACGCATTTATGTGTCTATTTTCATCTCTTTTATGTATAGTGTTAGTACCCATTTTTGCACTAATTTTGGTATTTTATCCCTTGTAGGTGTATTTTGGAAAAATAGGCTTTTGCGGCGAAATTGGCTCGAAAAGTTGTTAAAGGCTCCGGGGAGGACATTTGCTATTCGGACTCTTATTTTGGATAAGGGGTAACCTATTTTCAAGCAGCTGCTAAGCACAGACCGAGACTGGATAGGGGGAGGACAAATTTCTTCACGTTTTCAAAAACAAAAAAATGGCGGGAATTCTCTTCACTTACAGACGATTTCTGGGATGAATTTTTGATCGATTTTTATGGAGATTAAAGGTCTGAATTTGATTGGGTTTGTTCCTATGGACCTAACAGGCAAGGTAAGGGTGTTGGAATGGATCCAAAGTGGCTAGAACTCGAATTGGAAGCGAAAACTTGCCAATAATATCACGGTTTATTTTGGGCAAGTTTCTTGGTTTATTTTTGGAAAACTTACGTGAAGAAGAGGAAGGAAACTCTTCTTAAAGACTTGTTTCTATCAAGGGAGGAGTTTGGACAGCTTGGATTGACTGAGTACACGTGAAACAGAAATCAAAAGGGAAATATCGCAACTTGCTGTGGAGGAAAAAAACCAAGGTTATTCTCAAATTTTCTTTGCTCTACTATGTATAAAAGGGTTGGTTAGAGTCCTAGGAAGAAAAGGAAGAAGTTAGGGGAAGTTTAGAGCCTTAGAGAAGCTAGAAAAATCATTGGAAGAAAACACGTTTCTGCTGGTGCAAACTGTTGCCGGAGAAGACGAAGAACATAAACAGCAGAAAAAGAAAGTCGCAGATTCTGTGACCGTAACTTTCAAATTTTAAACCTTTTGTAACAATTTTTCCAACAGTTATCTTCAGTTCGCAACGGTTTCTCTGTAGAAATAGGTTCTGTAACAATTATATTAGTTACAGAACCCGCTGTTTAGAACTTTTCACTCTTTTAATCAACTTTTGAACACCAAAGATGTATTTTGAGCAAGAGATTAATATGAGGAGCTAAACCCCTTAGCCGAGGCGACGGAGGAAGCCATTGTTCCATGAAAAGTGGTATAATTCTATTTTTATTATTTATTGCAATTATTTTACATGATTTTTTGCATAGAACTTAAAAAAAAATTGGTTTTTATTGAGTAGTTGTGAAGTGTTTTGATGGGACATGCTTGGTTTTAATACTTTTGATGTTTCATGCTTCGTGCTTACAATTATTACTTCAAGAACCAAATTAGAGGCAAATATTTGAGTCAACTTAAAGAAAAAATATTGCATGAATATTGATTAGAATTTATCAAATAATTGGTCAATGGTGGAATCCAAAGTCTCGGTGTCTTTTTTATAATTTGATACAATTTTATTTTAGTTAATTTGAGTCTAAAAGAATCCTTCACAAGTTCGAGCATCGAACCTTTTCACCACTATTTTTACTACAATTAAAACTTACATCACTGCTCCTTGCATAATCTTTTGTTTAGCTTTCCATGCAGGTGTTGATGGGGCAAAACGATTTACTGGTTTTTAGGAAGTGAAGAGACGACCGTGCGGACGGGGACTCCTCGACCTAGAAAATTGCTTAATCTCAAACAGATGCACTGCACGGGAGTGTTTTGAGTTTGGGAGATTAATCCGTAGGACTCCGACTTGATTGTCCACCCACTACTTTGCTAACTCCCTCAACTTCTTGCACGACTTACTCACATTTCTCATCGTGGATGAACACACGTGCCGTAGGCCGGCAGACCAAAACCCTAATTAATATCCCCCCATGTGACATGATTGATATCTCATAATTGTAGAGTTTGCAAGGCAGACGTGTATTTAATTAGTAAGTTGTTGACTTAATTATACAATGAGTTTAAGTGTTGTTGAGTCGAGCATGATCAACAAATGCTCTATGATTCATGGATTGAACATGTCTGCTGGGACATATGTATAGTTCTTAAATGCGTGTTGATAATTGAATCAACGTGATGAATATTGATAGTCTGAGCAAACTTTGCTCTCTTGAGCGAATATTGCTCGATTAATGAATTATTGAACATTGATAGTTGAATAGTATTACTAGTTCCGTCTGTGCAAATATCACTCATTCGGTGGATTATTGAATATTGATAGTTGAATCAATATCTGAGCAAATATTGCTCGTTTGAACAATTAATGGTAGCATGGCCAAATAAAATATTAATTTAAAATATTGGCAGCTGGACCGAATATTATATAATTAATCAAGATGTTGATTACTGGATCAACATAAAATTATTGGTGTTTGAACTTGCTCAGAATTATGATTTGCAGAGCATTCAGTTCAAAACCCTAATTTTGATCAATTGTTCAATTGATAATTTACTAAAAATCAATCATTGAGTAAGAGAGGCACCGGATACATGGGACGATGGCCGACCATGTAGCTCCCAGATGCTCGAATGAGCAAACACCAAAGTCCTTTGCAGACCAGTTGGTGGATAGATGATTAAATGTTGGTTTAATCATTTATTAAAATAGTGCTCGTCTGAGCATTAGGCAATAAAACCTAATTATGGAGAGATGAGGGACCAACCAAGGGGTATAAAACCGGCCCTTGGTGGTCGTGGGACAAGCTGGTGGTCGATTGAACAAGTTCCAAGTTGGTTGGAAAGAGTTTGAACCCAATATGAACTGTAGAAGATTAATTAGGTCAAAATTGTTAAACTATGTGGGACCGGCTCCATGCAAGCCTAAGGGCTGACCTTGGTCGGTCAAGGTGGCATGCCCATGTCACCATATTTTCCGTGTCTCAATTCTGAGAATTTTGATATTTTCGGACGCGCGTTCGAGCAATATTTTGGAGAAGAGTTTGATCTTGACTGAAACTCTCGATTTTGCTCTAATGAGCAAGTAGAGCCTTGCTCGTGCGATCAATATTTTAACAATATTAAAATAATAATATTTTAATATTTGGCGTGAGAAACCTAGTCGATCATGTGACCATTTGACTTTTTGGCTTTTGACGGTTTGAGCAATATTTGAGAAAAAAATGGAAAAACCAGGGTTTTTGCTCAAACGAATGAGTTTCATAAGATGAAGGAAATAATAATAATAAAATAAGGGATTATAGTGTGTGGGACCGGCCACGGATAGGGCATGGCCATCCAGCTAGTAGGTCCGGGTCCTGTGACACCTTTCCCTATTATTTTTTTATTTTTTTCATCGTGTGAAGGAAATATGGAGAAACTAAGAGTTTTGCTTGAACAAGGAAATTTGCTCGAATGAAGGAGTTTTCATGAGATTAGGAAAAATAATAAAATAGAATAAAATAAAAGGGAGAGGCGCGGGACCGGCCACGACGGCATGGCCGACCGATCGGTGGGCCCGGTCCCCTTAGGCGCCTCTTTATTATTTTATATTATTATGTTTTTTTCTTCCCTATTTTGCATAGGTTTCCTCGTTCGTCCATATTTTTGAATGCTCGTTCGTCCGTTCGGGTGATCGTTCGTGCATTATTGCTAAGTATACTCGCACCATTTTCTCGGGGCTTACTCGGTGGTGGCCCAGATGCTAGGTCAGTGAATATTTATTACTAATCCATGAAATTTAGCTGAGAATAATACATGAAACGGAGTAATAAAATTTAAGTATCTATTACTAATTCATGGAATTCAGCCGAGAATAATCCATGAAACGGAGTAATGAGATAAAATGATTATCTATTACTAATCCATGGAATCCAACTGAGGATCAGCCATGGAACATAATAATGAGATAAAATAATTATCTATTACTAATCTATGAAATCAAGATGAGGATCAGCCATGGAGCGGAGTAATGAGATAAAACAGATTATTTTCTAGGAATTCAATTGATGAATGTCACGCTGGAGTTAATCTATGAATTACACTATACTAGCATGCAATATATCTAGGAGCGAGTTTATTCAAGAGTCGAGGTATGAGATGATGGAAGCATCATACTCGTTCGGAATATTGGTCATGTATAGTCAGGGAACAGTGTGGCATCCTAAAGACGTTAGCGCTTTATACTAGCATGTAATATGTCTAGGAGCCGTCCAATCATTAAGAGATTCTATACATATTTTCTCTACATAGTTAGGGAACAAACAATGTGACGTTCTGAAGACGTTAACGCTCTATACTAGCATGCAATATGTCTAGGAGCCGTCCAATCATTTCGATTCTATGTAGAGGTGCTGATGAAATATGCGAAGTGTCGAAAAGCTCAGTTGAGAGGCTTTACGAATAACATATTCATTATAGCTCTGAGAGGATGTTCGCTAAGTCAGAGATCGTGAAATGGTTCACGAATCATAAAATATGAGTTTCACATACATTTCTGAAGCCGTGTCAGAAACATGCAGTGTCAAGATATTACGATTTTAGCCTTTGTCGAAAATCCACCATCAACAGGACAATTAACATCTTTATGATCTAACACTCGACAGGAAGTACAAAAATAACGTGGAACTTTGTAGTATCTGCATTCAATGAGGAATGGTTGAGTTCTTCCAGAAGTAAAGAGAGGAATTCCAGTAGGTAGATCCTTTTAAACAAAAACTCTGACACAAACTTTAACATTCTTCTTCAATGAATGGTTGCCATAAGGAGATTGTGCCTCAATCAGTTCTTCAAGTTTGAATGTGAGCTTTCGAAGATCCTCAAATTCAGTATATTCCTTTGGGATGTTACACAAGATCAACCATATAAGCTCTTTTGCAAAATAAAATTGATAATTTGTTGGCCAACCAGTTGGGGGTACAACTCTAAGAACCATTAGATAACCACACGCATACCAAGGACGTTGATCATTCACTCTATTGAAATCACTCTCAGCTAGAAATCTTATGAGAACTTTGTTTCTCAACCCATTAAAGGTAGCGACAGTGGGGGTTTAAGCTAAGGGCCATTGGTTATAGATGTGGTAACGAATGGAGGAGGTAGGGATCAGAGTTTCGCAATAGATATAACCAACCATACACCATTTCCAGTTATTATCATTCTCAGCTAAAATGACTGTTTTGTCGATGAATACTGGTTCGGACAGAGATGAAGCTAGAGTTAACTTCTCAACCATTTGGATTGTGAGGTTTTGAATGTCAAATCTTTCATGGTTGGTATTACCTTGAGAGGAAGAGGACTCCATATAACTTATAAAAATTATGGAAATGAAAGGATTTTTATCAGAGAGGTAGGCTAATTTAGAGATTAAAATATGTATTTGAATATAAGAGATTCTAGGTTTGCTACTAGAATGGTGATATAGACCTATCAAACATATGTAAAGATGCAAATAAAAATTGTCATCTGAAGTGTATTGATCCTTAAAATGGGAGGTATGAGAGAGTTGAAAATAATCTGAAAAGTAAGCAGATGAGGAATGGTGTAAACTTATGTAAGATTTCCAGTTTTTGTATTTAAACAAAGTGCCCTTATCAAAAGTTTTGTCTTTCTCTAACCCACTTTTCAGAGGAGATGAAAGGGACTGTGGCTTCAAACCCACGTGGGATAGGTAGCAAAAATACAGACTCACAATTTGTCCAAGCAACCAGCTTAAGATTTTTCTCTTCACTTATATCCTATACGTAAGCATGATGAAAATAGAGGTTGGTGAGTATTTAAAAGGTTTGTTTCGTCTAGGTAGGTTTACAAGAATGTTTTTACACAACCTGTCAAATGTGATTAAAACTGATGAATATGGTAAATAATGTAGATGGTAACTATATGTGGGGTATTGGTTTAGGTAATTTTTTGTTTTATGGGTTTTGGATAATGAAGTCTCTTTGGCATGGTGAATAACAATGTTGGTCGTTGTGGTACTAGGAATAATCCATCTACTTAACGTGGCCCAATTAACAATAGTGCCTCTCATCAGGTGATGCTTTCTCTGAGTCTGCATAAAATCAATTTTTTTAATGATAACCCAAATAAACTTTTCAAATGTAGGTAACCTAATGATGCACCTCTTAATAACAGTTCAATTAAGAGTAAAGGCAAATGAAGCGTCTGAAATTAGACTTTGAAAATAGGGTTTAGTAGAGTAATGATGGCTTTGAAGAGGGTGTGCATGGTATTGAAATGGCGTGAATAGCCAAGCGACATGGCACTTGACCAAGCACCTTAAAAGTCCATTTATGGCTAATCTACCACCATTATTTAAGTAAAAAATGGGAATAAACAGATTAATATACCAAAATAAGAAATCAGAGAAATAAAGATTAAGCAAGAGAGTAATGGCCGATAATACAAGCAGTTCAGCAAATGGGAATCACCCCGAGTTACTACCCGATTCAGAGGCAATGCGACATGCAAAGAGTGCGATTGAAGCTTTATCAAGTTCTGAGATGGAGAGGTTAATTCTTTTTCTGAATCTGGAGATAACCAAGAAGAAAGAAAAAGAAGAGAAAGAGGAATTTGAAAGGTTAAGGGTTGAGAATGATGATGAGTTTCGATTGTGGATGAGAAAGGATGTTGTTGATGCACAATGAACTAAAGAAAGGCTTCAGCGGATGGGTGAATGGAGGTGTACATGGGGGAAGACTCGGAGTGCAACAGAAAGTGAGAGTGAGGATGAGGGAAATCATGTTGAAATAGAAGAAGATGAGGAAATCAGTGATGATTCGATGAGGGAAAGTAGAGAAAGCAAAGACTGCAGAGAGAAAGAAGAAAAGGCAACAACAATTTGAGGATGTAATGTACAGGTGTTATCTTGCTGAGAAGAAGAATAACCCACGAAAGTTTGCTCGAACCATGTCTGAACCCTTAAATGTAGATTCTGACGGTGATTGCTGGTGAGATGGAGATCTGTAGTGAAAAGGAGGATTCGGAGGATGGGGTTCTTTATGGGCCATTTTCTTCTTTAGGCGGTGATGATGATGGTCGAGATTGCTACTATGAAGAGGATGAACTTGGAAGAAAAAGCGACAGTGATGGCAATTATTGGTGATTGATTTGTAAGTATGATCAAACCCCTTAGAAATAGGTTATTGTAATTTGCTAATTACTGGATCTCTTGAGCATCTTCGTGAAAACTTGTGGGGGTATTGATGATACTTGGTGTTTCTGAAAAAATGTATGGAGAATGGAGTTTCAGTTTCTGACATTTTGTGGTAGTTCCTTTTGTTACTTCCAGGTGAATGAAAAGTGATTGTAGAAGCAAGATGAGGGTTTAGGTGATTTTGGGGTTTAGTTTGCATCGTATGCAGGATTGGGGGTTTAATAGAATAATGTTCAAGGGTTAAATTGGCTGGAGTCTTATTTGCAGGGAGTCTTTTAGTGTTGCAGCTTTGGTTTTGTTTTGTGTAAAAAGGAAAGTTGTAATGGAAATGATGGGTTATCGGATTAGTAGCAGTAATAGTTTGTTTGTTTTTTCTTTCTTGGAATGTAATCGAACAAGGTGTGTTCTTCCAGTTGTTCTGGAGAACAATAATGCTATAAATATGGTAGGTGTTGGTTTAATGAGTTTGAATGTAATTGTTGGTTATTTTCCTTCTTTTGATTTCACTAATGTTGAATGTTATAGAATAGGTGCACAAAGTGATGATGTTTTTGATGAAATAAATTAGTAATCCAATGATAGTTAAGTAAAGGTATAAGAAATTGATAGAACTAAGCTTGCTAGGATGAACACTGAATTGGATCTGGAAACTAGACCTTCTTACGTCACCGTGACGGAGCAGATCTCAAGAGGATTTCTTCTAGGTTGACTTTTCTTTCTTTCAGTACTGCTAGAGACGACGGAGGATACAGTACAGGATCCTGGTGAGAAGAAAGATGAAGAAGATCTTAACGTGGTGGTAGTGTTCACCAACATTTGTCTCGGTATAGTAATGACTAATGATCCTTAAGTAGAAAATAGATGATGGTGTTTTTTTTTGGTGAATATTGACTCGTTAACAGACTAGTACAATTGACTTAAGAGTAATTACTGAAATTAAATCTTGCTAGTCAAATTGTTTTATCGTGTTATATTATTTTATTTTTGATAATCACAATTAAAACAGCATAAGCTCGATCAAACTTGGATTAATATATAATATCTTTAAGATTGTATCATCAATCCATTTAACAATGCTTTGCATTTTAATACCAATTCATTTTACTAAACAATAAAATGTAAATAGTTGTTATCTGGCTTATTTGATAAAAAAATCTTACGTGTTATAAATTTTATATTAAAAAAATAACTCTTTGATCCACCTCTGGTTTCTTCCTACAAACATACAAAATGAGGGAGGGTGTAACATTATCAGTAGAAAAATTCCTACCAAAGTATTTTATTTTTTTCAATTCTACTTGGTTGACAAAGCTTTCCTGATTTTTGTAGAAAAATAATAATAAATTTTATTGTGTTTATGACCATAAAAGACATAAAGAATACTCTTAAAAGATGTTCATATTACATTTATTTTATTTAAATGAAGAAATCCAATCAATGTACATTCATAATATGAAGTTTATGACCCTAATTATGAGGGAAACAATCAATTAAAATTCATAACAAAAAAAAAAAAATCATAACAAAATAGGTTACAACTTTCATATCCATCGGATGTATTTTGCTGGGATGAGATTGAGATGGTCGGATGCAATGTTTGTCTCTCAAAATGTTATCCATCCGTTCAATCTCAAAAACCCCTTCTGTTTTGTATTATCAATACGAAATTACAACACTCGGTCTTTCAGACTTGCGGAGTCGAACTGATGTTTAGTTTTCGATTGTTATGACTCTGATTTTGGAATCGATTCTAGACTTGGGAACTTCATAGGATTTTGTGTTGGGAGACGTTAATGACATGATAATGGAGTCTTGATGAGACAAAATCTCCGTCTTGAGCGAATGGAATTGTTAATTAGGGTTTTACTTGGCCAAAACCCTAATTTTCTCTCTTTGTGCATCCTTGAGCTTCCGAGTTTGTACAGGCGAGTATGTGGAAGACAGAGTTTTGAGCGGCTTCCTGGCTGGACGTGATGTTGGTGAAGAGTCATGAGAGAAGAGAGATACTCTTCTCTGAATTGTAGAGTCCTTATCCCATACGGATTCTGAGTTCAGGCTTGTATTTCACTAAAACCCTAATTCCTCTTTTTTTTGTGTCTAATTCCTTCAGATACTCTGGAGAGACTTGACAAGGCTTGGTAGGCGTACATACATCTTTAGTACCTTGTGTGATGAGAGCTCGTTCAATCCTTTATACCAATCAGACACCTTTTTCCGAGAGAAAATATATATTTTTGAACCCAAGGTATTTTCGTCAAAACCCAGTATGAGCCTGATTATTTTATTTATTTTGACATGAGAGACTCCATGAGATTTCCTAGGTATAGCCACGACTTGAAATAGAGGGTGACGCGTTTTCGGTTCTGCTTTTGAAACTCGAACTTCCCCGTTTGAGCTAAACTCCCTTTATTTTCTCTGTAATTCATCCTTTTTAGGTTCTGTTTTCAATCTCGTCCATCTTAGAATACTTAGAGAACTTAATATACATGCTTATGAGGCCGTGGGTATGATTAGAAGTGCACTTGGTCGGTCCCTGGTACGTTAGGTTCTCCTACTTTGATAAATACTCAAAATCATGAAATAAGGGTATTTTGGTCAAAATCCCTTATGAGCTCGTTTTTATTGAAGAGTGATGAGATGAAAAGGGTTTAGATAGGTGTATAGAACCATCCAAGAAAATGTGGAGAGGCTCGGCTCCCTCTCTTCTAGGATAAATCCCTTTTTTTTTTGTCAAATACTTGAAATTAAGGCTATTTTCGTCAAAACCCTAATTCTCTCCGGCTTTGGCGCTTCCGAAAAAATTCTTAGAGAAAAAGTGACGTCCCACTGGACTAGGAGAGAATTCATGCGCAAGGGAGGAGCTTGACCACGGCTTGGAGGAATTTTAGAAGGAAGAAAACCATGGGTTTCCTTATTTGAGCCAAATTCCTTTAATTTCCTCTTTTAGGCTAAGTCTTATGGTGTGCTAATCTAATAGCTAGATTAGCAGTCCACGTCAGCTAGGACTACCTCATAAGTCTTATGGGAGTGCTAATCTAGCAGCTAGATTAGCAGTCCACGTCAGCCCAGCGCTGAACCATTCAGCTCCCAGCGATAAATGGTTCAGCGTTTTAAATCTCAGCCGTCAGATTAAAAGATATATCGCCCAGCGCTGAACCATTCAGCGAAAAGTTTTTTTTTTTTGCGCTGAATCATTCAGCGAAACTATCTAGCTGCTAGTTCACATGCTAGCAACTGGTAGGAGAGAGAACTAGTGTTAACTTTTAGGCCACATTTTTTTTAATTGCAACACTTAACTGCTAATCTAGCACCTTCAATCTTGCCCATAAGACTTAGCCTTAGCTCTAATTCCTTTTCCTTTTGCTTGAGAGATTCCTTCTTGAGATAAAATTAGAGAACAAAACTTGTCTTGTATATAGTTTTGGTCGTGCACTAGTTGAGTAAACCGATCCGCCTCCTTGTATTACAAATATACCCTTTTCGAAATATTTATAAACTTTGAACCAAGGGTTTTTCGTCAAAAATCCTAATGATCCTTGCTTCCATTGCGTTCTGGAGTGAGGAAGAAACTTGAGAGATACTACATATGATGATGCACCCAATACATGAAAGAGGAACGACCTTCAATTGTCTAGAGAGGATCAAGAACTTGAGAGTTCTGACTCGAGTCAAACTTCTTTTGTTTTTTTCAAAATTTTAAAAGTTTTCATGTGTAACTTTTCAGGTACCTTCAGGAGCTAGAGAATTTTTGAGTGACCTTTGTATAGAGGCACAAATGTGAAAATTTGAAGACTTTCTAGGCTCTTTTGATAAAATCTCTTTCTTAGGAATATTGAGAAAAAAATCTTAAAATCAGGGTTATTTTGTCAAAACCCTAATTCTGTCTGCTCGGTGCTTATGAGAGAGAGCAAAGGTCGGAGTGGCATACCACCCATCGTGTGAGGCTGAACACACATGAAGAGAGAGAGAGATAGAGAGAGCACGCTTTGGCTTAGTTTTGGCAATTAGGTAGCTTAGGTTTCCTTGTTCGGTTTAGAATCCTCTTTCTGTTTGAAATAGAACTGGTATTACGGGAAACCGTTATATTTAATGCTTGAAGTCAATTCTTCATCCTTGAATATTAAACATGGCATGAATGCTTCTAGGTGATAACATCTTTTTTTTTAGGCGATAACTTTGTTCTTCTTTCAAAACGATACTAATCTTCAAACTGATGATATAACAGTTAACAGAACTAATGATCTTGAGTTTGCTGATGTAAATACCCATCCTTTGTTATCCATTGAGTCATCTTCGGAAAGTATTGATCTTTATCCCTCCTTGATCATAGATGCATATTCCTTCGATCGTTGAATGAATAGAAGTAGTCATATTTGTCAAGGATTCTCTTCATTTAAGTGTTCGTCAAAAAACTTCAGATTTGAGACACTTAGGGAGAATGTATATAAACTCTTCACACGGACTCCGATTTGAGTCCCCGGACCCAACTCTGAAATTTAAGAGGATAATATTTCTAATGCAAAAAGAATCACTTGATTCCGAGTTCGTTTGGTCAATCAAATCCGTGTGTGATTTTGACTTCAGATATCCCGTATAAAATTTCAGAAGTTTTTCAGATTGTACTTACTTCGGTGTTGGGACCACATCTCTTAGCTCACGTGCCCATTTGGTGCGCCCTTTTGATATGTTGTTGGGATGACATAGAGGAACATATTTGTGTAAGGAAGTACCCCAAAATTCCTTATGGATTGTCATCAGTTTTCACGTATCCGCGTTGCAGTGTATATCAATCCAAATTAGAAAAGGAATCCCTGTGTTTTTTGGACTTTTGTCATGTCCCAATGCTTCAAACATGCCCCTTAGAGTATTATGACCTTACTAACCCTCCTTCGATTAGTATCAATCGTGATTTTTTTTCCCCTAAGTCAGAGACATGCCCATCATATTATTTTACATTTATACCGTCTGTTGTGAAAAAAATGTATTTTTCCTTGATCCTTTGTGAAAGTACGTACCCAAACAAATACGCGAGTATCTCATGAGATGTGAGATCGATTTATTTACAAGGATAGGACTCTAGACGTGAGGGTAGTCTTGAAGGGATTAGGAGAGGACAAGGCTTGAAGGGATTAGAGACAAAGCTTTAACGGGTTACATGTGGACAAAGTTTTAGGGGGAAAGGCAAGTACTCATTGATGTAATTTTAAATAGTGGTAAGAATGGGTTCGTTCAGATTTGTGAAGATTCGAGTTTTTTTTTAAA
>JAJJMB010014738.1:854194-963465 GCA_023531105.1 Papaver atlanticum | reverse complement strand
GACCCATCTAATCAAATGACAACTAATTAAATCAAATCATAATTTCATTTAAAATTAGTGCAAAAGTCATGAAAATAATTAAATATAATTACCCAAGTGTGAAATAAGGCTTCCTCTATCGCCCCAATTTTGGGGTTTAGCTCATCATAGTAAACGTGCTCTCAAAATATTTATTTAGGCTAAAAAATGGTTTACAAAGATGAAATAAAGAGAAAATGGTGTAGAACAGGATTTTGCGACGCACAAAAATCGTCACAAAATGAACGATAAAAGACAAGTGTTGTAAACACTGTTGCACAGTCGCTGGAAAGGAGTTGGGATTTGCCGCAATTAAGCGACAGTTTGCAACGACTTTCCTTTACGGGCTTTTGTTCTTCGTGTTCTTGATGTTCATCATCATCAGCAGCAGCAGAAACCGAGTTTTGTAAAACTCGGATTTCTTCTTCTCTGGCTCTCTTCAGCTCCCTAAACTCTCGACACCTCTTCTTTGAGTCCCCAACAACTATTTATAACCCAACGCGTTCTGAAGCTGCCATATTTATCTCTGCCACACCCCAAAGTGTTGCTCGAGCCAACAAACTTGCACAGAACTCGTTGAAACTTTTCCAAATCCCGTGAATATCTTTTCCATGCACGAACTGCCCTGTTCTCAATTCTTGGATTATCTAGCCAAATTCAGTCGAAACTAAAGCCCAAAACATGTTTATTAGGTCATATCACAACTACCTATCAAAAATCAGCCCTTGAATCTACCTCCAACCCCATCAAATCTTTGATCGAAATTCTGCCAGTGAATGAAATGATTTCCCGCCAAAACAAGAAATTCAAATTAAGAAGAAGGAGTGCCATGAATCCAAAACACGGGTGCCTTTAACAGCTCGGCTGCCTTGGGATGCCCTTATCCATTTTGAGGGTGCCTTTAGTAATTTTGGTGGGTGCCTTTAACACTTTTTCTGGGGGTGTTTTCAACACTTTTTCGGGGTTCCTCCGGTGTATTTCTGGGGTGCTTCCGGTGCATTTATGGGGTGCCTTTAGTACTATATTCTGGGGTGTAAAACACCACTTTAAGAGCCAATTTCGCCGCAAGAGCTTATTTCTCTAAAAATACCTACAAAGACAAAAAATAACAAAAAAAATACAAAATCGAATACTAACAATATATACAATTAAGACATATTAGACACAATAATGCGTCTATCACAGACCGAAACCCTAATTGATATCCCCCCATTTGTGTGAAGCTGAGTCAGCCTTTGTGATGATGTGTTGAGAGAGAGAAATATTCTCTTTAGTTAAGTTGGCCAAGATAGAGAGATATTCCATGATTTGTGAGAATGACTAGGATAGTCACGTGAAAAACATGGAATACCTCATAAATCGTGTGTCGAGTGTGAGAGAAGCTGAGCTTGAGATCCCTCTCTCCATGACCGGTCACACATGTCACGTGGAGACCATATTATTGCTTATGGGTCCTTTTGTTGAGAATGCGGAGCTCAAGGGATCTTATCCATTTTTTTGGATAAACATGTATAGTTCAGGCCTAATTTACTAGCCGTGAGTGTGTTTGAGACGCTGGAAAATATACTTAAGCCCTAGGTTAGGCTTGTTCCTGAGTCTTACGCTTGTATAAAACTCTTCAAGCGAGATGGATCAGTTTGGATGAGGCCATCTGAGTTTTGGTTGACGCGCCCGAGGCTGTCTGAGACTTGGCTGACGCGATTGAGGCTGTCTAAGACTTGGCTGACGCGACTGAAGCTGTCTGAGACTTGGGCGATGCGATTGAGGTTGTCTGAGACTTGGCCGACGCGATTCAGTCTCTCTGAAGTCAGTTGAGACATGTTTAGGAGAGAAAAGAAGGCTTGCACGCCTGATAATGTCTCTGCGAGACTTTGGTCACTTGTCTTTGACCACTGTATCTTGCAGAGATGTGTTAGGAGTCAATTGTGTCCGTATTGTGGGGCCGACATGACCAATGTATCTAGGAAGGATGTTCTAGGAGTCTGTCGAAAGGGCCCAGAGGTAGAATAACCAGCGTATCTCGCGGGGATGTCCTAGGAATTATTTGGAAGCCTCAGTAAGTCGAGTCATAGCCTAGAGTAGACATGACTAGTATATCTCGTGATGATGTACTAGGAATCATCCCTTGATCTCAAATAGGGTGTGTTATGCTTATATGAGACATGTATGTCTCCGTTCTGGGTTATAAGTCCACCGGGAACGTTTTTTTACGCATCTACAGAGCCTATACATGACCAGCAGTATGTCGTTGAGGATGTATACTAGGAATCATGGCATCACAATCAGCTGCATATCGCGAAGACATGCTGGAATTATGTCTGTTCTGGTTCATAAGTCTGCCGGGGACGTTTTACGCTCTACAAAACCTACGTGACCAGCAGTATCTTGTCGAGGCTATGTGTTAGGAATCACGACATCACAACTAGCAATGTCTCGCGGGGACTATACTAGAAATCGTAGCTATGGGTGCCTTGAGGACTAGGGGCTTAATCTCTCCGTGAGAGTTGAATTTTGTTTATGGTCTTGAAATGACGCTTTTCCCCTTATCCAAATTTCACCATCTACAATAGGATAAGTTAGTCTTCACATACCTCTTTGTTGATGAAGTTCTCGCAAATGTCTTCATTTGTTCTATATTCTTCAATCTTCGAGGGTTATTCAGTAACATATGATACTCAACTGCCATACTCTAATCCTAGTCCGAGAGTTGACTTTAGTAGACTATAAATCAAGATATGGTTTTGTGCATTTATCATTGACAGGAAGCTTGAGATATGAAAACTTGCGAGTTCGATCGAGTGATGGCCTAGTAATGTTGATGAAATTTCCTTTGATGACGTCTTCAGTATTTAATCTTCAAGGCTGATTAGTGAATTCTGATACTCAAATACCATGCTCTATTCCTAATCCGAGGATGACTTTAGTAGACTATAAATCAATACATAGTTTTGATCAACTAAAATTGACAACAAATTTGAAATACCAAAACTTGTGAGTTTGATTAAGTGATGCTCTAACATCTCTGTAGGAGAAACTCTACAAGGAAAAACTACTAGACAGTTTGTTCGAATGGTATAATAAATCTTAAAGTTTATCAAAATAAACTGCTTGTTAGGATCCCAGAGAACCAAGTGTGCAAGAAGAATCACAAAAATCATAATTCCAAAAAGAATACTCTTCAAGTCTTCAAAGCAACCGCTGCACAACACAACTTGATTCCTACTAATGATCAATCACATACAAAACATAGTATGTTAACAATGGATGATCGTTAGTTCTATCTATAGATATTGATTACGAGATTTGTAATAGCCAATCCTCAAACAAACTTGAGCGGCCTTATACCAGAAGAGAATAACCATAAAATAAACAAGTTCGATATAAAGGATAACTATACCGTTAGTCAATAAAATCAAATCGGAAATTAAAATAATAATACGATTTAGTTTTTCACCAACGGTACTAACAAAAGCTTCTTGATCCAAAATAAAACTTTAAACGAAGGTGCCACAAGAGAATTCACCTAATCAGTTTACTCTCCTCTATCAACGAGTTGTCTTCCCATACAAATGATTAGGCAGTGTTTCAAGGGATGAGTTTGTAAGAATACAAGCTCCAAGGCTTGAGCGGAAGACAAGGTATCACCAATTTCATAAAATTCCCAAAGATATGCAAAGAGTATTATTTCCGAAATTAACAATTGTTATCCTACTCAAAAACCAAATTGCTCTTAGTTAACAACTAATATTAGCTAGCATACATCCATATAATTCACTAATATAGTAACTAGAGATACACAAACCTTCGAGATATGGTAAACATATATTTTCGAATGTCTAGTAGATATTGAAATTTCTGTTCCAGGACCTTGCCTTGAATATCAAAGGAAAATACTTGAATCATTAAGATATAATAATTTAGCACATGTTCACTATGTTGACATCTATGAACATTTCAAGTTCAATATGTGTACATCTCGATGCCTACGAAAACCTGAAGTTAACAAACATATCGAAAATGTATAAATGACATTGAACTCTGTTAGGATCGGTTCTGACTTGGGATTGGTCCTGAATCTACTTTCAACTACGAAACAATGTTTCACAAGTCTACTTCCTTAAACTATGTTTGTAAAATTGCTTTCAAACATAATTCCAAGGTTTAAATTCATCCGAAAGTTGAATACACCAAATAACAACAAGTTACCAATTAATGTAATATCGATTCACGAAGTCCATAGATGAACTATACTTCGTAACTCCATATGAAAGTTGTATAAAATAACTAGTATATCTTTCCTTGACACTTTGATCATAGTATAATGATCAAGTCATCAATATTAGGGACAAGTAAACAAACTTTACTTTTTATGTTAATGTTTTCAATAAATACTAACTTGAAAGAACAAAGATAGAAATGAAACAAGTCAAGTCTGTTGTTATTAACCTCGAAATAAATGATGATTTGTTCGTTGATACCGATACGTTTTCATGTTCTTCATGAGTAACAAGAGAAAGTCTCAATATTTCAATGTTCTTAGTCTAACCTAACAAAGTTGGCTCTAGTAATCAAATCAAGCAACTTCGAGTTTTGATACTAAATTTGACAACCAAACTTGACATACCAGCTTGGTGGGTTCAAACGAGCAATGCTCTGGTATAAATCGCTATGGTACTTTTCTATATTTGGATGGATACATGTATGATATTGATTTCTTCAATCATAGCTAAGTAGCAAGTGTTTGGCGAGTTTGGGCTCACATGCACTTGCAAAACCTCTAACAACTTGCCTCATGCATTAGCTTTTAAAATTTAATTTACGTACCGAACTTTACGATCTACGTGTATAAACATCTTCGTATATATCGAATTTGTTAAATAAATTCCATTTATGAAAATAAGAATATGAAATTACTAATTGCAAACTTTCTCCAAAACACATATATCATTCCAAATGGATCTCCCCTTCTTCTTCCTTTATTTTCGTTATGGAGAGACTGAAAATTGTTTGATCAAACCCCGAACTCAAAGACGAAGTTTGTTGATGCTGAGCTTCATATAAAATTTGATGCTATATTATGTAGATTCTGGCATGCAAGAGGTTAGTGACCGTGTTCAGAATTTAATACTCTTAGATTCATTGTTTCTGGTTTCTTTCATGTTTAGTTTTGCAAAGATTTTTCATGATAATAACCTATGTTAGTTTTTCGTTTAGATAGATATATATGTTTAATTCACAGTGAAATTCATAATATCGATTTTGAACAATAATAACCCATTCCAAACTAGTTCTTTATCAATATGTTCAACATTATCCTTAAATGTTCTCGTACTCAAGATATCAACCATCTCGACAAGGGTAAATTATTTTGAAATATGTACGAGTAACATGTATGTTGTTTCAATATTAATACGAAAATAAACTTTTATTTCTCCGGAATGAAGCTCCCTTCAAAAAAAATGTGTACGTTTATGCATTATGTACATCCGTATTTTATGAAAGAAAATAACATTTCAGAAAATCAATTTATAAATTTTTAGAAAATTTAGGAAAATTTATCTGCACATTTTCTCTTAAATATCTTCTCTACCAATTTTGAAGTTTGTCATGGCAAGTGTTCTTCCCCAAGAAAGAATTAGTAAATCTTGATAGTCTTTTTTCTAATAGAAAAAAAAGAATGAAGTTGTTCTTTTTCCTATATCCAGGTTCCCTGTCATAAAAGTCCAAACTAACCCTAGTTACTGGTTAGTCTCTGCGTCAAGCTCAACCCTAAATCTGAAGCACATAGAGATAAAAGAATAAAGAAGTCGCGTGTCTGATGTGCTTTTAAGTTCCGCAATCCGCAGTTCCCTTCTTCTCCTTCAAAAACTCACTCGAACTGAATTTCATATTTAAATAAAAAAGTTGATTAGGAAAGAAAAAAACAAAAACTTTAAACAGAGAAGAAATTCTCACGAGAAAACCCAAAAACATAAAAGGAAAACAAAACATTTGGAAGAGAATATCGAAAACCCTATATCGAGTCATTAGGTGAGCCGTGTGGTATTGTACATTCGGTGTTCAGCAGTTAGCCAGTCTCGTTAAGAATGGAAGCAAGTGTATAGTAATTGCCGCACCATCATCAGTTACATAAAAGCTAATAAAGGGCAGTTAAAGTAATTGTGACACAAATAAATTCGATAACTATAGATAGATAATAAAGTAAAAAAAAAAAGGAAAATCATTTTTTTTTTTTTTTTCCTCTTTTGATTTTGGTTTCCTCTTCCTGTGTCTCAAAAGCAGGGTTTGGGTTTTCAGTTTAATCTCTTTCTCTCTTCTTCTCACTTAAACAACACACCCAGGAGAGAAAGAGAACAGAGTCTTATTAATTTTGGGTTTCTCTCCATTTCTTCTCCCATCATCATCATCCCCGTTCCGTCTCTATCTATTTTTAGGCGTTTCTTTCTTTCTGTAACCCCTTTTCGAAACCTGGCGCTATATCTCAGAAGTCGGTTCAACAAACTCTACAATCTTTCTGATCTATACTCAGTTTCACCCATCACATTTGTCATTTCAACTTTGATTTTCTCGACAAATCTCTCTATTTAAACAATGCAAGAACCCAAGATTAATAAATCATCCAAAAATAAATCCCTAGTCTTGATTTAATGGATTCTTCAACTACACCTGATACTGCTAAACCGTCAGAATCATCATCATCTCGTCAACCTTTAGTTTTTGAAATCGATCTTAATGAGATCCCTTATTCCTCATCATCAACTGAACCAGACCCTTCCGTCTTCAGTGCTACGCCGCCTCTACTGGATGCAAATGAAGTCGTAAGAAGTGTACATGGTAATCCTAGGTTACCATTTAGACCACCTACTGATTTACCAGCTGATGTACGTGGTGTGCCGTGTGTTTGTGGCCGAGCTGAAGCTAGAGGTGGTGTCCTAGTTTGTGATGGTTGTGATAGATGGTTTCATTTGAGCTGTTGTTCAATGCGTTCTCGTCAAGCTATTGTTTTAGAAGATTGGATTTGTTCTTCTTGTTTAGGGAATGGTGTTGGGACTAAGAGATGGAACTTGGGTTGTGTTTCAAATACCGTTACTGTCGCTATTCCTCCTCCTCCTCCGACCACGACTAAACGCACTGCTGTTAGGCCGCTTTTGGATATCAATTCTTCTCCTCCTAGAGATGAAGATGTTGAAGAGTTTGAACAACATTCTAGGTATGTCCCCCCGGTTATCTATTCCCTTTCTTCTTGTTCTTCTCGTTTTCTGCTGATTTGGGGTTTCTTAATTTGGTTCTACTTGTTTGAATATGAAGTTTTTCAACCAAAATTTCACCTTTTTTAGTGATTTTCTTCTAAAGTTAGCTCCTTTTAGTAGTGGAGTATGATTGAATTCTGCCAACACCCTGTGCATATGATAGATATTATATACAATTTGAAAACATTGAGTTTGGAGGTGAAAGTGTATACCAGAAGTAGAAAGGGGTTTCCTTTTTCTTGCATTAATTGCAGAAATTAGTCCAAGTTGTTATATGCCTGGTCCATGCAGGTATGACATTGTGTAAGTGCTTGCGACGTTGTCAACTGCTTAGTCTCAAAGCTTAAACATTTTGACAGACTCTTACAAACCAGTTCTTCAACCTTAGGGAACCACAGTTTGTAAAGATTTAGTACAATTAGTAACAAACCCTAAGAGCTTGATCCGTTGGAAAGAGGGGAAAGTAATCGGGGGTTCGTAGTGGGGTTCCATGATCTCATGCATTCAGGACATCTCATAGGTGCTTCCGATGTTAACAACAGCTTCTTGAAAGCTTGAGCATTTTAATAAAGGACTAGCAACATATACTTCTATCTAGGTTCAAGGGGCTGAATCATATTAATAATACTCCCATCTCAGGGAGCCACAACCTCTAAAAGCTTAGTGCACTGTTATTAATATCTAACCTAAAAGCTTGATGTGTTTGAGGGAGGTGTAACAAATAAGATATGGGGGTTGGCAAGGACTAGAATTCCATAATCTTCTAAGGATTTTGGCTCTAATACCAAATCACTGCCTCTTGCATTGAAAATTTAACTGTTAATTGGGTCTGTTGTCTACCAGGAAGAACTCCAGTTACTTAATATTTGGGGGAGGGGGGACCTATTGTTAGACTCAACACATCCTTATAATGTCATGCTACATCCCATTACCACACATTACTGATTATTGACTTAACTACATTCAGAATGTGTGAAAACTTATATGTTTACCAATACTTAATCAAGTCAACCTATCCAAGGGGTAAATGAACAAGAAAAGATATATGTAGTATTTCAAGCATATCTGCATTTTAAGTGAAGTGAGCATGCAAACACGGATAACTCTAATTTGCTGTGTTTTAAGACTTTTCACGTAGCACAAGTTTCATTGGCATTATAAAATAACCACCAGACATTTGAAGGGCCTTCATGTGGAATTCTTTAATTCCGATCATCATGATCAAACACGTAGGTTCACATTGAGAGTCATCTTATGCTTGTGTAGTCCCCAACTCTAGGCTTGAGGTTGTAGCCTTGTAGGAAATGGAAAAGGATAGTTTGTGACATTGAACCCTTGCGTCGTAGACATCATTGGTGCAACATGAGGTATCTCCTCTGCTGAAACACTATTAGCCCTTCAGTTTGGGTTGATCATACACTTGGGGAAGGTCCTACACTGAGTGGCTGACGATAAGGAAACTATTAGCTGACTGATACAATGTAAAGCTGAAAATGGTTTGGCTGGTTAAGCAGAGGAGAACAAAGATTAATAAGCTTCACAAAACTGAAGACTTCTTCCTAGAACTAAGAATATTCATTTCAGTACTTTGTTAAGAGGGCGTAACAGGTTGGCGCATTATAGATATTTCCCAGCAAGGTTTTAAAAAGCGAAAGCGTGGGGCGAAGCGCTCTCATACCAAAGCGTAAAGCGAAAGCGAGCTTTTTGAAATATATGATAATATATATAAATAAGAAGTTATCAACCTAATAAAAGAAAACTACGAAGTTCAGACATAAATGAAAGGAACAATTGAACTAACTAAGCATATGGCATACTGATATTGCATATTCTACCCAAGAGCTATTTAGATATACTAGTCACGAATGTCAGCATCATTCATATCATCATGTAGATAGTCATCGTCATCATGATCATCATGCCCTATAAATTAGGTTTATTAGTATTTAGTTAGAAAACATGAAACAGGCCCTACTGGGCTTCAAAGGCCGACTTTTCACTTTCTATTATAAACCAATTCGTAAAGCGGCGCTCTAGAAGCGCCTAGGACCTGAAGCGCAAAAAAGCGCCCAAAAGCGCCTTTTTAAACCATGTTTCCCAGTAATCATAATGTTTGAAATTTTGTTTAGTCAAGGGCTCTCTTGAATTTTGATTGCTATGGTACGCATATTGTGTATGTGATGCAGTACGTAATATTTTAGGATCTTGAATCTGTTAAATTCCTTTACTTATTGTTTTATATGGTTGGTCTTAGACCATCAAGTGTGCACCTAGGTTTCTTCTTAACAGATTAATGAAGATACACATTGAATTACAAGTTGCAACTGTAACTAGTGATTAGATGGTTTCTCCCTGTCTGTGTTACTTTCCATTTGGATAGTACCGTTGGGAATACACAATGCCTGTGACTTAGCACACAAGAACAGCTGATGTTTTGAGCAAACTGGAGCTCCTGTTTCACATGGCAATGACATTTTAAGAAATAATATTCAGCTAATTAAGACTTAGGAGATCACTGGTTCTTCTATCCCTGGCAGTTAATTCATGTAAAATCTGTTGTAGCATGATTTTTGGTCTGTGGTTAATATTGCTGTTAATTGCTCAAACTTCAAATTTCTGAGTTTGATTTGTCTTGTTGCGCTTGTAGGATGCGTACTCTGAATGATACCCATTTTAGTGGTTTTCCGTACGGTACTCCTGTGAAATATCCGATCTTGTGGCATCCAGGTGCTGTACAAAAAGAATCTGTCATAAATTCACACCCCATCAAATTAGCTTCTGAAAGGTTCTTAAACCGTGAACTGACCATGAGTAGGAGTTGGGAGGAGGCAGATTTGAACCCCACTCCTATGAGAAGATTTAGGAGTACTAATTCCTTTAGTTCACCTAGGAGAAAGGAGCTTGCTAGACATTCAAGAACTAATAGTTCTGCAGATAATCGAGAAGCTCTGAGAAATAGTCGAAGTGGGGATTTTTCCTCTGATGTTGAGATTGTGGAACCTCATGCCAGCAATCTTGGGAGAAGCGCAAGAGTTTGGGAAGCCGGACAGGGGGAAAACGGTGGCTCTGAGTCCAATCGACCTAATGTGAGATGCATTTTCTTCTCATCCTTTTATAATTACATTCCACCTGTAATTTTTAATCCAATGTAAACTAGGTTACTGGTTCTTCGTTCAGTTCCTTTTTATAATGTTATCATGGTAGTCTAGTCATGCTTTTGTGCTAATTCGAGTTCTTTCATCTCACCATACATGATTTTGTTTGTGATTTCAGAATGGACTTCCGGTTCAGTTTGAAGATCTCTTCCTTACCTGTTTAGGGAAGGTTGATTCTCGACCATCATATCATGATAGGAGTCATATCTGGCCTGTTGGTTACAGATCTAGTTGGCACGATAAGGTAACCGGATCTCTTTTTGTGTGTGACGTACTGGATGGTGGAAGCTCTGGACCAATCTTCAAGGTCAGACGATGTCCTTGCTCTGCATCTGTCATACCTGATGCATCAATAGTCCTACTGAGACAGATTCTTGGTCAGTCCGAAGCTGAAAGCAAAGTAGAAAGTGAAATAATCATTTTGTCAGACATGAGCGATACCGAGGACACCGACATTCAGGTGCTTCTTTCCGATCCTTGTCCACCGGAGCAAGATCTTTTATCATGTTTCGCAGTCAGTACTCTTAGTGAATCTTACTGTGTTACAAAAGATATTTTGACCCCACAGGCCAATTGCTTAGTCCAAAAATCCGGTGGACTCTTCTCTAATAAGTTGGGGATGCAGGATGAAGTTGGTGAGTTTTTTGCTGAAGGAAGGTCATCATCTTCAGTGTGGGGTAAGGTCTCTGAGATGTTTGTTGAGGCCTGCCGTGAAGCCTTTAAGAAGACTTGCAGTGTTCAGTTTTATTGCACCCATGAGTCAGATGGTACAAATTCTTGGTCAGTTACAGATGCCAAGGACACAAATGGTGTTGGTTCCCCTTCCAAATTCTGTGATATGTCTGGTCCCAGGCACTTACCCCGTGTAATTCAAAGTTTAGATGAGCTGGAGATGATGTGCCAAGAAGTGGAGAAATGGTTGAACCAGGATAGGTTTGGACTCGATACGGAATTTGTGCAGGAAATGATTGAACAGCTTCCTGGGTCCGATGCATGTTCAGAATATGAGTTCCTGACTAGACGAAGTGAGTACTCCAATTTTGTAGTTGTTGGAAATGGGCTACTTCATGCTAAAAGAAGGGGTCTGTTTCAAGGTATGGAATATGGAGAAGCTGCAGATGGTTTATTTAGAAAATGTAAAAGGCTGAAGCAGAATATCGTTCAAGACGTTGTAATCAGAAGACATTTTCCTCATGGCAAGCCGTTGAGCTCAAAGCTATCAACAGAGCTGGTTGGTGATGTTTTACAGGTATGTTTATTTCGGATCTCAAGTATCCTAGTGGCATAGGCTGTACTATTTGGATGTAAACCCAGTTTGCTAGACTTCTATATCTTACCTCTTTCTGGTTTTGTTTTATGTTTTTTGCTTATCCTTTATATTTTTTTATGATTAGGTGTATGAGCTACTTTGGCGTTTCAACGATGTCTTGGCTTTGAGGGAAACCTTATCTTTTGAGGAGCTCGAAGGGGAGCTTATAAATCCCTGGTTTCATGATTTATCTTTCATGGAGAAACTTGAGAAGGGAAATCAGGAGAATGCAGACCTCGTGTTGCGTAGCAGTCACGGTATGGTTGGTCATGATGTAACCCCAAGCGGTGAACCAAATTCTATAGTTTTGGGGGATCTTTCACCAAAGTTCATCAAAGTGGATACAGCATCTGAAAAAGGAGCTGCACAAGCTAAACTAGCTTCTCATACTTACTATAGGTGCACAGGGGTGGCTTTGACTAAGGTACATAGATCTTTGCTGAATTTACTGGTAGGTGAGCTACAGGCGAAAGTTGCTGCCCTTGTAGATCCCAATTTTGATGCTGGAGAGTCAAAATCGAGGCGAGGGAGAAGGAAAGACGCAGACAAATTGTCAAGTTTAAGAAAATTGAAGATTGATATGCTCCCAGTAAATGAGTTAACTTGGCCTGAATTAGCCCGTAGATACATTCTAGCTTACTTATGTATGGAAGGCAACCTTGATTCTTTAGAAGTTTCATCTCGTGAGGATATAAAGGTGTTCCGTTGCTTACAAGGTGATGGTGGGATGGTTTGCGGCTCATTAGCTGGAGTGGGTGGAATTGAAGCGGATGCCCTGGTAAGATTATATCACAACTTTATTCTTTGTCCAACTATCATGTAGGTTAGTTCTTATACTATTCCTGTTGTTCAAATTTGAGTTTCTAAGTTATAAAGTTCTCTGGTATGGATTTGTGAAGGGCATAGATTGCCATCTTCTTATTAATCGGTAGGATAACGTTGATGAAGTTTTTCATCACTCTATGGTATTCAAAGCTTCTTCTAACCGGCAAATGAGTGTCTTCTTTGCCCGGGGCACCCCGTGTAGGCTTAATAGCGCGGTAAAACACTTTTGGGAACAAAGTCAACTTAGCCCAAGGTATTTGTGATCTGGACATTTATGAGCCTATTCTTGTAAGCTAATTTAAAGAGAAAAGTTGTGGGACTTACATTTGGAACAAGTAACTAGTGAGACCACAGATTTGTGTTTCAATGAGCTACACAGTTTAAGGATTCAAGTACGTAATAAATATGATGATGTGTATCATCTGGCACGGCGGCTCTACCACGCCATGCCTCCATATTTAATGTCCCATCGGCCCACCCAGACAATCAGCCTTACCCCCTCAAATGACCATTGGCATTTAATTACATTTTGGTAGCACATTATCTATTATTTTCAAAGATTAAATCAATATGATAATCAGAATTCTCGACGAATGTCACTGTAGTTGGTTCCTTTTTCATTTTGCAGCGTATCTACTGTAGTCTCCTTTGAGATTACTTTTCCTGTATCTCAATAAGAGCCTAGTAGGGTATACAATGGTAGTTGGTGAATTATTGTTTTGTCATAGTCAGGAATGTCTTAATTAGTCATCTCTCAAGTCTCGAGTACATGTTATGAAATATTTTTGGATTAGGATTAGACGCATAGGGAGCTAACAGCTAGTCTAGCATGCAAAAGGTCTGCGATAAATCAAAATATTTTGCTCTTTTCCATGTATTTTTGAGACCATTGCTCGAATACCATAATCTGAAGCTGTGCTAGGTAAGAACTAGAAAATTTCTAGCGATGCGATACTGACATTAGAATATTGTCATGTTTCTTTGATATATCAGCATCCACATCTAGTTGCCTTGTTCATGTTCATGCCGTTTTTCCTTTCTCGTATATTTTGTTTCTTTGTAGTTTCTAAAGGCAAAGTCAAGGAAGTAGTGTGTACAAGATTGAACTAAAGTTATGTAGCAGCTTGATGTGACGGTAAAATATCCAACTTATTGCTAAATGCAAGAGTGAGTCAAGTCACTCTAAAGATCTTACAAGTAAGGGCTCTACAGTAGTAATTTCCATTAATGTCTAAGAAAGATGCTGATTTGTTGCCGTATGGGCTGTCAGAAACTTAATGCTGTATGGCTATAGTACTATACTTGGGTTTTCACTTGTCCTTTTGTTTTTATTCCAGATTTGTTCTCAGCTTTAAGTCTTTCCTACTCTAATCAGGTAATAGTGATAGATACCTATTTTAAGAGAGCACTAATTTATTTGATTCTCAGCTACTTGCAGAGGCTACAAAGCAAATTTTTGGGTCCCTGAAGAGAGAAAATGATATTTGGTCAATGGAGTATATTGATGAAGTTGATGCCCCTGAAACCATTGTTACTGAAACCAGCAACGAAATTCCAGAGTGGGCAAAAGTCTTGGAACCTGCAAGAAAGCTACCCACAAATGTCGGAACCAGGATTAGGAAATGTGTCTACGAGGCATTGGATAGAGGTCCTCCAGAGTGGGCGAAGAAGATATTGCGACATTCTATTAGCAAGGAAGTATACAAGGGCAATGCATCAGGGCCTACAAAGGTGCTTTTCTTTTTGAGTGTATATAGGGAAATTTTCTTCTTCAGATTGCTTTTTCTTTCTAATCAAGTCTTCAGTCTCACTTCATTTTTGCGGAGCTACACAAAAGTTAAAAAAATAACCAATTTATTGTTTCAAATGTGGGAGAAAGAAAGAAATTGAAAAAATAGTTTCTGAGTTGGGATATGAAGAATGAAATCAATAGTCTGTTTTTCATACCATCCCTTAGCTGCTAGAATATTTTGAATTTGAACTATTATCTTAAAAACCATGCTTATTGTGTATATTTTGTTGGCGAGGAGCTCCCTTTTGGCCAGCTTGTTTTTGAATCTACATTGAACTTGTTTATTGGATACGCAGAAAGCTGTTGTTTCGGTGCTGACACGTGTGGCTGACGAAGTTTCACAGAGGAAACCTGTGGTAGTAAAAAAGGAAAGGCGTGTCAAAACAATGTCTGATATTGTCATGAAACAATGTCGTTATGTATTGCGCCGTACTGTTCTTGAAGATGAGGCAAAAACATTCTGCAATTTGCTTGGAACAACCTCACTAAACCCTAATGCTAATGAGGATGATGGCATTCTTGGATATCCCGCAATGGTATCTCGTGCATTGGATTTTAGAACCATTGACTTGAGGTTAGCAGTAGGCACTTACGGTGGATCTTACGAAGCTTTTCTGGAGGATGTACGTGAGGTATGTTGAATTAAAAATTACTTGGCACCAAAGCTCATCATAGTCTCGTGTAGACCAGAAATTCTAATGATGAGTTCTTGGTTCTAACATGTATTGTTACTAATATTTGCTCTATCAGGTTTGGCACAACATACGCATTGCTTATGGAGACCGGCCGGATTTGATGCTTTTAGCTGAACAATTATCTGAAAATTTTGAATTGCTGTATGAAAAAGAGGTGTGATTACTTTCCATTGGTCAATCTTGCGGTATATCCATTTCCTGTATTACCTTGTAAATTTACTTTACGGTATACTTCCAAGCAGGTGCTTAATCTTGTACAGAAAATTAAGGAGCATGCTGATCCCCAATGCTTAAGCCCCGCACTAAAGAAGGAAATAGATGAGTTTCTGTGTGGCAAGGAGATCCCTAAAGCTCCTTGGGACGATGGTGTCTGCAGACTCTGTGGCATTGACAAAAGTGATGAAACTGTGTTACTGTGTGATCATTGCGATTCTGAGTATCATACTTACTGCTTGATACCTCCTCTCCTTAAGATTCCCATTGGAAACTGGTACTGTCCCACATGTATTGAAAGTGGTGAAGTAAAGGCACCACCCGATACTCACGTCATTCATCAGCGTAGACAGAAGAGATATCAAGGTGAAGGAACTCGTATTTTCTCAGAGACCCTGAACAAGTTAGCTGCTGTTATGGAAGAAAAAGAGTATTGGGACTGTAGCTTGGAGGAGGTATGTTCATGACACTTTATTTGCATATATTCTCAAGTTGTTATGAAGCCGAATTCCCGATAGTCCTGTAGCTGTTCATTGCTTATCTATATCTTGTGGCCACGTCATTATTGCTCTATTATATAGTCAAGATTATCTTATTTATTTCTACTATTAACTTATTACTTAGTTTTAGAAAATTAGCAATTCAATTCCCCAAAATTGCTGAAAGGATTCTTTTGGTGAGTGTATCTTATAACCATCAACCATTCTGCTTGGTCTCACTTCTCAGTAAAAGTTTTTGTTCCCGACAACACCATGTTGTTTTCTACTAGTAGTAATGGATTGTTTCAGATGTTAACAATAAAATGTCGAATATAAGTCCTGAATTGTTTGATCAAAACTCTGCAAGCAACTCGGAAAGTTAAAAAAATGTTAATGTTAGTTAATGAATGCTCATTTTTCCTTCTTCTGGTAGATGTGCTTAGGGCCTTTTCAGGACACTTTTGTGGCATTAATTCACTTTTATCTTGATGTAGAGGGTCTTCTTGCTGAAGTTTTTGAGCGATGAGGTGCTGAACTCATCCATTGTTCGTGAACACCTTGATCAATGTGCCGAAATGTCGGCTGATGTGCAGCAGAAACTGCGTTCTTTTTCTGTAGAATTAAGAAACCTAAAGTATAAAGAGGAAGTCCTTACAAAAGAAAGCAGAGGCATGCTTAATGGAGTTGGTGAAACTGGAAAAGAAGCAGTAGCCAGTATGCTTCTGAACCTTAGCGGGGGTACTGGTCAACACCAAACTTTGAATAATAGTTACAACATCTGCACACCCTTCTCTGGTATGATTCAGCTTGGTGATGTTGCCGAGGAAAATGATTCTAACAATGTGAACAATAATTCTAATTGGTCATTTGGGAAGAGCAATTCAGGGGATCATTGTAATGGGAATAGAAACCTAAATGTGTTGGCTGCAGATAGTGATGGTCAAAAGACAGACGGTCTTTCGGTTCTGGATGACAATCTCGTACTTGAAAGTCTTTCCCCAGATAAAGCTTCTAAAAGTAGTGAATCAAACAAACACAGCGAGGTACAGCTACCAGCTCTCCAGCAAAAACAAGTAGGTGACTTGGGAAAGGAACATGCAACAGAAAATACCATGAGTGAGAAACATGAAGTTGGTACGGAAACCACTGATTGTGTGCAGCCCATATTTGAAGTTCTAAATGAACCACGAGCCAACAACCTTGAGGTGGACTCACTCAAGAATGAGATTTCACGTATGGAAAACTCAATTGGAGGCTTAGAAAGGCAGCTTCTTAAGCTATCTATGCGTAGGGAATTTTTGGGTAGGGACAATGCTGGTAGACTTTACTGGGCTCTGAATATGCCAGGAAAATGTCCATGGTTGGTTGTTGATGGTAGTACACCAGTCAATAGTACGCCAGCTGAAGAGCAGGTTCTGCCCGGTGTGGAGGGTTCATCTTCGGCTTGCGGCTATGAATCTCATGATGGAGTTCTTGGGTTTTCGTCATGGGTTTCATATGATTCTGATGTAGAAATCCAAGAACTTCTTGGATGGTTGAATAGTAGTGATCCAAGGGAGAGAGAGTTGAAGGAGTCGATTCTGCAGATGCACAGATTGAAGTCTCAGTCCTCTCAACAAGCTGGAAATCCTAATCTTAATGACTGCCAAGTCACTGGGTTGAGGTCGTTTGATGGCGTAAAAGGTGGAGCTTCTCTTGCAACAAAAGCTTCAGCAATATTGGAAACAATGTATGGTCCGTGCATGGAGCCAGAAACCTCTGATATCATCCCAAAGACGCGGGGTAGGAAGTTGAAAGCAACTTATGATGATAAAATATATAGGTGTGAATGCCTAGAACTGGTCTGGCCTTCCAGACCCCATTGTCTTACTTGCCATCAGACCTTTTCCACCAACTTGGAACTCGAGGGGCATAATGATGGGAAGTGCAACTCATTGTCACCAGACAATGATGAAGGCAAAGAGACTGATGATCACACAAAAGGGAAAGGGAAAGTAAGCACCAACCGTGAGGAGCATGCAAGTGAAACAAGCAGAATTGAGGCATCGAAGAGTGGAAAATTGGACAGTAGCTCTAGAGTGATAAAATTTCAAAAGAAGGAAATGGTTTGTCCGTATAACCTGGAGGAAATTAAAAAAAAGTTCATCACCAATGATTCCAACAAGGAATTAGTGAAAGGAATAGGACTCATTGGTTCAGACGGGATTCCATCCCTTGTCCCATCCACATCTCCGTATCTTCATGATCCAACACTAATTTTGAACATTTCCCAAAGGAAAGAAGCTGATAATGGTACTAGGTGTAATGCTCTGGAGGTGGCATCTCAACAGAAAAACAAGACTGTATCAGTTGATAAAAATCCCACAGACTCCGCAAAAAGAAGTGCTAAGAATGGTCTCAAGGAGGAACAGCCAAGAGCCAAGGTATCAGTTTCAGAAAGTTCAAACAAGAAAGATCCTTCAAAGAAGAATACTCCAGCACCTAAGGGTCCCTGCTGTGTAGTGCCTGAACGTTCATTGAGGCCTGTGGTGGGAAAGGTTACTCCAATTTTAAGGCAGCTCAAGAGTAACTTACTCGATATGGATGCTGCTCTTCCTGAAGAAGCACTGAGGCCACTAAAGTCTGACCCATTGAAAAGATCTGCTTGGCGTGCATTTGTTAAATCTGCAGAGTCAATATTTGAGGTGAGCTTGTCTATTCCCTTTCCTTTTTCCTAAAATAGTGACTTAGTAGGGTTAATACTTAATAGGTTATAATTATAGTTTTGAAGAACTGTCATTACATCATATTTCAACCAGTGGTCAATTTCCATTCCGCTTTGTGTTATTGGCAGATTGCGTTAGTTAATCGCCGTGAATATACAGTATTATAAGATATAAGAAAATGTAGTAATTGTTGTAGAATAGACTTTACATAATATATGGAAACTTGGCCATTGTTGAGCAATTCATACCATTAATCCAATGGGTAGATATTGGTATCAATTCTTACTTTTATGTTACATTTTAGGAATGCTTTAGTTTGACATCGATAATCTATACAGTCTGTTGTTTATGTATTATCACGATATGTTTTTTTCTGCAAGTGCGTTAATGAATAATATCTTGTGCCATAATAAATGAAAGTTCGTTTTTTTTCAGATGATTCAAGCAATAATCGTATTCGAGGACATGATCAAGACGGAGTACTTGAAGAATAGTTGGTACTACTGGTCATCGCTTTCAGCTGCTGCAAAAACCTCCACAATTTCATCTTTAGCCCTTCGCATATACACACTTGACGCTAACATCATTTACCAGAAGAGTCCTCCACCAGATTCAGATGCAAGTCCTCCTACTACAGATACCAATCCAAGGCTGAGCAAGAAAAGAAAGGATACAGAGGGTAGATCTTAGAAACATAGAAACCAGAATCAAATCTAATCTTGGTTGGTGGAAATGTGGTACAGCAGTATTGCCAACTCTGTAAATTTGTTCAATCACCCTGGCCTCTTGGGCAAGCACATCAAAAGGTGTACCCTTCCAAGGCCGTGGGCAGTTTCCACTGCTGTTGTCTGCTTGTGTGTATATAAAGAAGGCAAGTTTGACCCGCTAATACAGTAGTCTGGATTATAAGGCAGACATGAAGTAGTTAGTTTTACATGGGAGAGTAGGTGTTGCGTTGACAAAACAGAGGTGAAGGAGGGTGCAGTTTTGAACTTAGTCGACGAAGGGGGTGCTTTAAGAGATTACACGGTCATATTGGGGGATATATAGAGAGAAACAGAAGGAGATAGAGAGAGGGAGAGAGAGTGAACGAAGCAGGGATAGACGTCTTCTCATTTCAGATGATCCGTATACCCATACAACAAAAGAATCAATGTAAAAAAAGGAAGGATGAAACTGAGCAGGTGTAATCAGAACATGTTTAATTTTGTTATACATGTTTCACTTGCTCTCGTTATCTAATTGACTTGTCTTTGTGCTCCATATGCTTTTTATGTTTACTCCGTTCTCTCTGAATCCAAGTGTCTGCTGCTGTTATCAGAAAAGGGTTCACAGGGTCGTAAATTATTTGGATTCATACTAGAGATGTCTGTCAAAAGAGAAAATTAGAGAACAATTCTGCAGCCCCAATGAAGGAATACTTGGAAAACAAGAAGTTAAATTTACTCCTTACAAGTTTCTTGTTCTGAAGTCGGAAGTATTTTGAGCTTTGGAAAATACTACCCCTCCGTTTCAAAATAATAGGCAGGTTTGTGTGTAAATTTACACACAAACCTGCTTTACACACAAACCTGCCTATTATTTTGAAACGGAGGTAGTACTACTTTGGTTATTACTGAAGTTGATTAGCCCAGGTCTGCAGTATCTTGTTCTTGCTTCAAGCTCCCTACAAGTTTCCTTCATCACACCAACCAAAGAAACTCCATAGCCTTTTTAGTCGTGTTGGTTATAATGCACAATCTGCAGGTCATCAATCGTTTCACAAGCCTGTTGTGACGTTTTCACCTACTTGTTTGCACACTGCCTTTGTGAATTTTGAGGATTCTTACTCTTCTGTTTTTGATGGAAGGAAGCGTGTAAACCTCTCGACCAAAATCAGTTTTAGAAAGAAAACACAACAAATTGAACAAGGAGTTTCTTTTTTTCACCCTAAAATTTGCGTTTTCACCACTCTCTAGAGGGTTTCTACTTGCTTTTTTCAAGAGGGTTTATACTTGCTATTTTCAGACCACCAGGCATCGTAGGTCTGCGTTAACCTGGATTTCACATTCGAAGTTTAAATTGTGATTGGTTGTTCTCTTTATCAAGACATTCTAAATGGAGACTCTGTACCCAGGATAATCAGTCATTCTCGACCATCATCAAGTTCTTGGGGTAGAGTTGTTTTCGAGTTCTTTCCTTGGGAACATTCATTAATATCTTTGTGGTTATCGTAATTATCTTATTTTGGATCGTAACATGAATTTAATTAGGGAGAAACCAATGAAAGTAATGAATTTCGTCTAAGGACGCTTAGGAGAAAAAGAACAACCTTGCAAACAGGCCAACCTACTCTCAAACCAAATCGGCTCTTATGGGTATCCTTGCGTTCTTGAAATGCAAGTCTGCACAAACAAAATGAAAGGGTCCCAGATCTCCTATTGTTATTATGCATCATAATTTCATGACCCAAGATAATCTAGCAAAAAGGGAGGTGAGATTTGACCAACAGATGTGTATTCTGCAAAACAGAATTGGAATCTACCAGCAGTCTTGCTCTTGATGGCAAAATCTCTTGGTAAATTTGACAGCATTCATAACGGATGCTGGGGTTTTAGGTGATGAATTAAGTCTCCATTTTGACAGGGCTCACATCATGGAAATGGAACCAAGTACGAGAGGAGTTACAATCTCCGCATGTGTACATATAACAGACAACTGCTGGTTTCTTGAAGAAAAGGAAGAGTTGGAAGGCAAGGTGATAATGAAGATTGAACACTATTTCTCAACTGGAACTCTGCTAACTTAGAACTCGAAGGGTAAGATTTCACACTTTCTTAGAAACTGGGCAACTCTATACAATAAGCAAGATTAGTACATCTCCTTTTTGTATTTCTATGGAGGCATGTCCAAGTTGATGCTTATAAGTTATAAATCTGTTTAAGCCTAAATTGGTTTTCTCGTTACCCAACACTAAGCTTCAAATTCAGACAAACTTGTAAAACATTACAATCAACATTCGACTAGATTGACACATTACAATTTGTTTTCCATACCAACGTTTAGTTAGATTGATGGCATAGTTTGCTTTTCTTTGTGACATCATCAGAATCTTCTTTCTGTGGTTGACAACTTAGGATTGGCCCGATGGATGCCATCCTCTGGTCACCTCTAGTGGTTGCAATGATGGCAAGGGGATAGTAAACATGCATGCTAGAAACAACAGTGTTGCAAAAATTAAACTCAAACACACTTTTCCAATAGTATGTGAGTCAATCGTCTGCAATATCACTATTAATAATAGTAAACCTCTTCTCGGTCGTCACTATCATAATGCTACTCGACCATTGACTAGTAACACATCACATTTCGATTGTTTCATGCAGTCAAAGAAAGGAACTAATACTGATAGGGCAAAGTTTGTGCATCTTCCAAACATATTAGTAGAATAAGAACCTGTTTGCATTTTCTGGTCACTGTTGTGCAATCTGATTTTTCATCATCTCCTCCTCCTTTCCCTTCTACTGCTGCACTGGATAAAGGCTTTCGACAAACGTTCCACACTCATAACCATAAACATATTCATCTACGAGGTACTGATTTCAACAAAGTTCAATGTTTTCTTTTTCCGATTATAACAATAAAGAGAGAAGACATCTCCTTGTTGTTCATACTGATCGGGCCTCATAATGATCAGGTTTGTACCAGCAATGGCTTGAAACAAAAGTTCTGAGCACAAAATTGGTCGATAGCAACGAATCCACTTTTGTTCCCATTCGAGAGGGATTGAAATCGTTTCTTCAGTCCAGTTAGAAGCAGTGAAATTCTTCCCTTTGTGGTCATTATGAAGTATCCACATCTTGATCACATTTTTGTTATCTCCATCAACTATAAGCTTTCTATCCAAAAGACCAACACATCCATCAACTACCAATAAATCATGACAATTATCGTTCAAAAGGGAACTCTGGCGACAATCAGCAATGGAGTCAGGAATGGGTATTATTCTAAATTTCTCCCTCCCAACCTCAAATGCCACAATGGATTTAGCATCAGCAGAAGCTGACACATCGAAATAGTTGTAAGTACTCAGCCAATACACTACTCCATTCACATAAACAGGTTCTCCGCACGGTTTGTAAGGTGGGATGTCATCAATCTTTCCCCATATATTTTGCCCTACAGTCAAGACCTCGCAAACATCATTAGCACCAATTTTAATCCAACACCAGTCGATTGCCATAAACAAACCACTTTGTGTTCCTTGGTATTGGAATTAAATCCAAATCCATAAATTGGGCTATTTCTTCTTTTCTTTTCTTCCAACACCCTTGATTCAATCCAGTTAGTTTTGTCTCCGGTGCTAGGGTTGTAAATGAGAACCTTACCCATAAAATCTATAAAACACACCAAACCATTGACAGGATTCAGAATTTGAATTGGATCACGTTCACAAGGTAACTCAACTTTCATCTGATCTACAAGCACCCCGCCTTCAACCAAGTCCACTGAAAACAAAAACCTCCCAATGCTCCTGCTAACAAAGATGAGGAGTTTTGGACAAGCTTTTGATCGAATGTAGTGTAAACCAACAAAGTATGGATCTCGAACTACAGTACGCCAATGTTTACAAACACGCTTCACCTGCAATAATGACTTCACCGGTAGTCGGACCAGTATTTCACACAAAGTCCGACCATCAAGTAGACTAAATGGGGTTCTAATATCATTGTTAACATCTACAATTCAATCTCTTTTTCTATTCTGCTTGCTCGTTATTTCCTTTCCACTGCCTGCCTTATTAAGTTTTTCTGTAAATTTCTTTTCTACTGAAGTCATCATTTGGGGATAGAAATTGTCCAGAATGTCCAGAATGCAATTGTTCCTGCTTGGCATGCACCTTCAAACACTTGAACCAAACTTCAATTATTTTTTGCATAAAATATAGAATCACAACAAGACGAACATTTAAATGACTAAATTGACAAAAAAATAAATAAATCTACGTAGGGTAAATCCGAATTTAAAAGATGGGTTCCAATCCTAATTAATGAATTACAGTAATGGGTGGGTTTTAATTAGTAAACCCTAAACCCCAAATATAATGAAAGTTAAATTCAAATAGTAGTTTCAAGTTTCTTGTATAATGCTTTACAATGAAAAGAAAGAAATGGCGTGTTGTCAGGGTAAATCTGTACACCTGAATCTGCGATCAAAACCCTAATGATATGAATTTCTGTTGACAGAGAGAGGAGGAGGAGGTGGAGAAGGAGCAGGGACACTGGCTGGGACAGGGAGTGACTAAATTGAATTGAAATGAAATGTCTATTTCTTGTTTTAAAGGAGGGTAATATTAGAGACAATACATGAGCTTCCCAATTCAATAAGGATATTTTGATTTTGGATCCCAATTTTGTGACCAGTGTTGTATTTGGGTCTTAGAAAGTTCAATATTAAAGTTTGGGTCCTAGAACCGTTGTTGACCGTCTTGACAGGTACAATTTTTTTATTTTCTTCGGGCCGTGAGTTAAAACCCCAAAAGTGTTACTATTCATTCACAAAAAACCCATCAAAACAAAAGTAGCACAAAAACTGAAGATAATATGAATATTTGGGGTTTCTGTATCAATATCCACCACTACCATCACCAACCACCACCGCTACCATCGCCAACCACCACCATCAATATATACCAGCACTACCATCACCAACCACTACGATCACCAACCACCACCACCACCACCACCACCACCACCATATCCACCATCAACTACCACACTACTAGCAACCAGCACCACATTCACCAACAAATATTAGCACTTCCATCACCATAAAAGGCACCACCACCAACCAACACCACCACTAACTAGAAACAATACCACCAAAATTTGGTTTCATCATAAACTTACTGTTTCATCATTAAAATCTTTGGTTTCATGATAAAAAAGTAGGCAAAAATTTGATGAAACCAATTTTGTTTGGGGTTTCTGTATTAATTTTTAAAAATTTAGGGTGTTTGTATCACTTTTGTTTGATATGGAGTTTTACCAACAGTTGAATGGAGTTTTTGTACTCCAAATTTGGTCACCTTGGTGTTTTACGTACTAGTTCTGTTTTTTTAATTAATCTATATTAGTTAACGCCGTCAACTGTTAAAACATATTCCGTGAACACGTGATAGCACGTGGCTGTTAAAATATGTCAAAACTCTTCCTTCTTCGTCACCTGTCTTGTTCGTCGGAAATAATGGTGAGTTTTCTTATGTGATGATAACGTGTAAAAGAACCTAATAAGGGTAAATTGAGAATTGTAAGATAAGTTCCGTCAAGGAATGAGTTCGGGTACTAGTTGGTTAGAACTTTGGGTCTGTGTTTGCTGTCGAGAAATAGGGATGAAAAGTGATAATGTGTACAAATCTGTGATCAAATGCTGAAATCGAGAGAGAGAAAGTGGTGACTGTATGATTAGATAGCTTGGGTTGTTTTCTTTTGGGACTTTTTTCAAACACTTCGTATGTGTTTTCCTGGTGATCCAGAGATAGCTTTAACTATCCTTGTTTTTCCATCCGTTGGTTGTCCTGCAATTCTACATAGAGCCAATACCGTAGTGGAGCCACTATGGTCGCAATTGAAGGGATCAATGATCAATACATACTTTTTAGGTTAGCCTAGTGAAGTTAGGAGATTATACCAATTTAGTTCAAATGAAAAGAAAGCGTAAAGATAAAAGATAATTTCGAGCACCAGTTCAAATCCATCTCAATGGGAATTTTTTAGCTTCTTCTAATACTCAAAGAGCAAAGAATCATAAATAATCAAAATGAAATATCATAAACAAAATCAAGAAAATGGAGAATAGTGGTTTAGGAAGAAAAAATTGTATTTAATTACCTTGAAGCAATCCATCTTACACACTCTTTCAAACTGTGCTTTTGAAGTTGCACAGGGAGGAACAGAAGTTGGAGAGATTTTAAGGAAGAGAAAAATCAATGGACGCGACCTTCCCTTCTTAATCCTTACGTTCATCAACGAAAATCAACGGCAGCCACCACCTTCTAAACTGTTTTCTCGGCAGCAACAAGTTTTTTTCTTGGCCAAAACTCACCCGCAATTGTTCATACACTAATTTCTTTTCCTTTCCGACTTTGGTTTCGCGGATAATTCTATAACCATACACTAACGGGAACTGTAATGGTAAAGTTAGTAAATAAATCTAAACCTGATATTATATTGGTCATTTCTATATTTAACCACATTCTCTAAAAGTCAAGACAGTCAATCATGGTCCTGGGACCCAAACTTTAATATCAAACTTTCTGGGACCCAAATGCAGTACTGGTCACAAAGTTGGGACTCAAAATCAAAATATCCCTTCAATAAAGGAGCTTCATGTGGATTCCTAGTGATTAAAAAGTTTGTTATGGGGTCTTGATGCAATAGCAAATGTCCAAGTTATATCCTATCTAAAATAAAAACCTAAAAACCTAAAAACTAAATTCAAAACCTAATTCTAATTCAAAAATATGTTCCTCTTCTTTTTCTAAACTTCTTTTCCTTCGTCAATTGTTAGTCCTTTCCTCTATTTTCTTAATTGAAATCATTTCGTCGTCTTCGATCAATCGGCGATTCCGAAAACTTATAATCCTCGATTGAAATCTATATTAAATATGTGGAGAAGCAAATTTATAGAAATTGTGGTAATAAACAAAACAAATTATGTTTGAAATGGTCAGATTGATGAGAATCAGTAGAGAAAAAAAAGGTTTCAGAACCATTTACAGTTGTGGTTTTCTAAAAAAAACACCAATTGTAACGGATTCACAAACCCCAAAAAATACAACCGTAACTGATTTACAATTGGGTTTGTACCCAGTTACAATTGGATTCGACCAAGACCAAACATAACCGTAAATCCTCACATTCACAACTTTCTTCAATACTGCCCTGATAGCACGGGTCTCCGCTTCTAATGGAGAAGTAACTTCAAACACTAAGGCTGAACAAAAGGTGGTTTATTTGTATGGTCTCTCATCACATATCCTATAACGCAGAGCCAAGGTAGCCTTCTGGTCTACCGTGATGATTTTTTTTTATTTTTAATTTTGGGCTTGGTCATCTATGTCAGCCAGGTCAAAATGAAATAAAGTCAAGTCTTAGGCCTGTTCCTGCATATCCTGCAACATTATTCAATGGAAGATTTTCAAAGGCACCACCAGGAATGCATTTTGACCATTCATGGGGCATCCGTTTCTAACTACTGTAATATTACGAGGGATGCGTTGATACTATCATAACTTTGGCTCTACTTATAATAGCAGCATGATTTCCTTTCTCAATATTAAAGATAAAGTTATTCCTACTACCACTGACGTAGCCAGAAGTTTTGATTGAGTGCGGCAATATAAGTATTAGTTGGATAACAAATATAATCACAAATTGATTAACAACTTTGAGTTTAATTTTTTTCTAACACTTATGTTTGTTATAACAGTTACAAAGTTTATAATGTTACAAGTGTCTCTAACAGAAATTGTTGTAAGAAATTAGTAACAATTATATATGTTACAAGTTGACTATTAATAAAAATAAGTTCAAAAATTTCGGTGGGGCCAGAGATCAACCCACTTGACTTGTGGCTCCTTCCCTGCCTACTACTCCCGATAGACCACAAAATAACAGCAAATAAATACAGAAAATCCCCGGGAAGAAAAGACACAGGGTCAAAGAGGCAGAAAGTAATCCTATCCGAAAAGGATTTATCATCAAAAGTAAGAACTGTGAATGCAAAAAGGAGAGAGAAGCCAAACATGACTAGCAAGAGGACACAAACCAATCTATGATGCAAAAAGGGAATGCATCATAGATTCCTTAATACTAGAACATCTAAAGCACTCAAAAGATGCCATAGGCGTCCTGGAGTGAAGGACCTCTTTAGCGGGAATGACATTTCTAGTAGCCTTCCATAAAAATAGTTGAATCCGATTAGGAACTCTAAGTTTCTAAATGCACTTCCAAAGTTTACTACTTGGGGAATGTATGATACCTCTGAAACCCAAGTATGCAGATTAAGAGTTAAATCTGCGATTCTTTATGCCCTTCTATCAGGAGGACAAATCTGGCTTAAGGGCTAGTAACAATCTTCAAAATGGAAGCATTGTCAGAATGGGTATTTAGTCTATTTATGTTCCAGGTTCTAATTTCATGATTAATAAAGTAAGAAACTTTAATACTGGGATCTTGATGAACCTGGAGATATTGCTTAACAGATCCCAAAGCTAGGATCCGCTTATCACACCAGGGGTGAATAAATTGACCATCTCCACAATCCAATAAATGAAAGGCCGATGAGCTCCTTAATATTATAAAGACATCTCCAAATCCAGGAGCAGCTATTAATCTACTTAGCATTAAAAAAATCAGAATAAGAGAAATTGTTAGAGCATTACTCGGTCGAACTCACAAGTGTTGCTATCTCAAGCTTGTTGTCAAAACTATATCTTGATTTCCAATCTACAATTAGTTAAGTCTTCGACTAGGATAGCAATATAGTTGAGAAATAGTGGATCACAGTAGTCATCATTGCGTTCTACCGTTTGAAGGCGAAGATCAACCGAAGCTTTTGGAGAACTTCATCAACAAAAGGTAAGTGAATACTGAACCACCTATATCTCAAGTTATATTCACTTTTTATCATTTGAGACGATGTCGCATAACTAATTAGACTAGTATGCATAGACAAGAATTTCAAGTCGAGAACTAATTCTAGTTAGCGAATTTCTCGAAATATAATGACTAAGCTTAATGAACATTTGTTCATACTTGATGAATTTCGGTTAAGGATAATTTATTGTTCAGAATCAAAATCGTGATTCAAGTTTATCATTCGGAAATAGCCTGGAATAGTGATATGTGTCATTGATGTTATTCAGGAATGTTTAGAATTGATTTAGAGAAATATAAAACTAATATTGATTCGGATACAAGACAGTGGTATCAATTTTACTGGGAAAACATTTATACGTCTGAACCCGTATTACATGTATTCGTACAAGTAGCAGAGTAGCTATTGTTAGAGCACTACTCGGTCGAACTCGCAAGCGTTTATATCTCAAGCTTGTTTGTCAAGTTTAGTTGATCAAAACTATATACTTGATTTCTAGTCTACTTATAGCTATGTCTCGGATAAGGATAAAAGTGTTTAGTTGAGCATTAGACTTCACGGCGAATTAAAGAAGAAGATCTACTGAAGAGCTTGGAAGAACTTCATCAACAAAAGGTATATGGAGACTACAACTTATCTATCACTCAGAAGTTTTTTCTATTATATCTTCTAAAGAGACTAATTCGTATAGCTATATAGACTTTTACATTATACACATTTGAAATTTAAAGCGAGTTTATCTCGCTTATATATTTCTCGAAATACGCGTTGGAAGCTTTTTAGCTTTAGCTAAGTTCATCATCTACTTGATGAGTTTAGTTGTAAATAATTTATTTGTTGGAAACTAAATATTAAGTAAAGATGATCATGTGTAAATTACCTTGAACATCTTACATGATTTGTGTGAGACAATCATTTGATGTTAACTTGGGAATTTTCGTATTGATCGATTAATCACTTGAAAATTACTTGAAGCTAGTGGTATGTGTAAGATTACCATTGTTGTCTTCCAAGGATGTTTCAATGATTAAATTAAAGTTTTAGAACTACTCCCAATGGCTGGATATAACACAGTATGCGTATCTTGTATGTGAACTGTGAAGTTCTAGTTCAGGTCCGGAACTATTGTTTGCGAACAGTGTTTGCGAACGGGTTTAACTGTCAAAGGTCCGGAACTGTGGTTTGCGAACGGTTAGACTTGGTTAGGTCCGGAACTGTGGTTCGCGTACTCTTTTTGCGAACACAGTGATCAGGTTCTAAAATCGGTAAGTATGACTTTTCATACTCATGAACTCAGGTTCGTTTGCGAACTAAAGTCCTTGGAACTTTAATGAAATAAGGTATGCGAACTTGTTTTGCAAACCATGGCATTATGTTCATAAATTGGTTCTTGTATAAGTACCTTGTACAACTACAAACCAAACTGAATATGTTTCAAATTGTTCATGGATATTTCTATGAGATAGTGAACATTTGAACAACTCTCTTAAAGCACATTTAGATTCATTTGATTATCAATTGATTGATTATCATATTTGATCTAGAAGTGTTAGATGAATATGGCTAAACTATAAGTGTTCATATGGCTAACTTCGGTTAACTATTATTGAGCCAACGGTTATACATGTTTAGGTACGGTTCATCCATATCAAAATATAGGTATATTTCATTCGTGTTTATCAATCTAATACTATCTAACGGTGGAGATTGATTGCTTATTTTATAAGCAGACTTAGCTTGAATCTTAAATCAGGAGTTCATCTAACAATGAATATCAATTGCTTTGTTACTAAATTATCTTAACTTTTATTGTAAGCAACCCTGATTTGATAGACTATATAAGGGAGAACTCTAGCATCTGGGGAACCTAATCCCGACACTCTCGTGTGTCCTAGTTGCAAACTAGAGTCGATTATCCATTAACCTAGGGTTTTCCGAAACCATTATTAGGTTAACGACTTGAAGATTTCATTCGGGATTCGTGAAGCCAGATCCAACTATTTTCTCTGTAGTTGCGTATTCTGATCTTAGTTTTTCTATCATATTGAGTTTAATCTTCTCTAAGATTTTCTCGAGATTTATCTATAATAGGTAAGATATAAAAAGTAATCACAACAGTTCTTCGTCTCAGAATCTTGTGATTCCGCAATAATTTCTTCTGTTAATTAGTTAGGTTATTATAAGGTGACTAATATTTCTAGGCTGCTCTTCGAGAGTATAAGACCGTATTATTAGTTGAGTTTCATGTTCACCTTGATTTATCTAAAGACAGAAAAAACGACCAGAATAGACTTATCTGTGGGAGACATATTTGTTTATAAGTCTTCGACTTTGGTCGTAGAAACTCTTAGTTGTGGGTGAGATCATCTAAGGGAATCACGTGTGCAGAGTCCTGATGGGATTCAAGAGGTGTAAGGAACACGACTGTACCTTAATCGGTGTGAGACTTGGTTAGGGCTCAACTATATTCTAGTCTGAAGTTAACTTATGGTAGGCTAGAGTCTGTAGCGGTTTAATACAATGTGGTGTTCAAATATGGACTAAGTCCCATTTTTTTTTTGCATTTGCGGTTTCCTCGTTAACAATTTTTTTGGTGTCTGTGTTATTTCTTTTCCGCATTATATTTGTTTATATAATTGAAATATCACAGGTTGTGCGTAGTTCAATCATAGTTGATAAATCCGACCTTGTTTGTTGGATATGACTTGATTGACACTCAGACATTGGTCTTTGGTACCATCCGAGTTATTCTCATAATAATCAGTCTCATAGATTTCTATCTAGTTGATTTACCGATTGTATTGATAAAGAGATAAAGCTCTTTGATATCTTTCTTGATTGAGTCTCATTTTTAAGTTGGTGCTTTCGGAATTATATTGGAGTTTAGTCCATACAGATTGCCGAACGAAATATTGGGTGTGGTTGTTATACCCCCATGTTTTCATCTATATGCATATCGACTTACAGATTTGTGATACGCATATTCTTATGTATATCATATGAAAATATGTGTGACTTGTGATTAGGATTGGTATGCATACTCGTATGCAAACCATTCTTGAACTGTGGTTACTGTTAGAGCACTGCTCGGTCGAACTCGCAAGCGTTGCTATCTCAAGCTTGTTTGTTAAGTTTAGTTGTCAAAACTATAAGTCTTGATTTCTAGTCTACTTATGGCTATGTCTCGGATTAGGATAGAATGTGTAGTTGAGCTTTAGGCTTCACGACGTTCATCGATTGAAGACGAAGAACTACTAAGGGGATCTTGTGGAACTTCATCAACAAAAGGTATGTGGAGACTTGAACTCATCTATCACTCAGAAGTCTATTCTATTCTATCTCCTATTGAGACAAAGTCGTATAGCTATATAGACTTTACATTATACACATTTGATATTTCGAGCTGAGTTTAACTCGCTTATATCTTTCTCGAAATATGTGTTGGAAATCTTTTTGCTTTAACTATGTTCATCAGTATTCTTGACGAAAGTCAAAAGATGATCATGTGAAAATCACCTGGTAAAATCTTACATGATTTGTGTGAAACAGCTATTGTCGTCTTCTAAGAATGTTTCAATGATTGAAATGGAAGTTAACAACTAAAGCCCATGTCTGGATATATTACAGTTTGTGTACTAAGTGTACAAACTATTTTGGTGGAATTCAGGACCGGAAGTTAAGTTTGCATACCAATTATGATACAGATGTTAGAGCACTGCTCGGTCGAAATCGCAAGCGTTGCTATCTCAAGCTTGTTTCTAAGGTCTAGTTGCCAAAACTATAAGTCTTGATTTCTAGTCTACTTATAGCTATGTCTCGGATTAGGATAAAATGTGTAGTTGAGCTTTAGACTCCATGGAGTTCATCGATTGAATAAGAAGAACTACAAAGGGGATCTTGTGGAACTTCATCAACAAAAGGTATGTGGAGACTTGAACTCATCTATCACTCAAAAGTCTATCTACTCTATCTCCTATTTGAGACAAAAGTCGTATAGCTATATAAACTTCGATTATACACATTTGATATTTCGAGATGAGTTTAACTCGCTTACATATTTATCGAAATATGTGTTGGTAAGCTTTCGCTTTAACCAAGTTCATCTTATATTCTTGACGAAAGTCAAAAGATGATCATGTGAAAATCGCCTGGTAACATCTTATATTATTTGTGTGAGACATTTATTTAGTGTAAACTCGGAATGTTTCTTATTGATCATTCGATCACTTGAAAATTGCTTTGAAGTTAATAGTTTGTGTGAGAAAGCTATTCCCGTCTTCTAAGAATGTTTCAATGATTGAAATTGGAGTTTAGAACAATTACCCATGATTGAATATAGCACAGTATGCGTACTTGTATGCTAACTGTTGCAAGTTATTCCTAGTCCGGGAACCATAATATGCATACCCGTATGCGTACTGGTTGGTTAGTTGAAAGTCCGGGAACTTAGTATGCATACCCGTATGCATACTGGCGTATATTCAAGTTCTGGAATTCAACTAAGTTTGGTGGTGTACGACATTATGCGTACCCGTTCACATATTGGCAAACCCATACCAAGTCCGGCTACTTAGGTATGCGTACCCGTTTGCATACTTGAGTGGGTTATGTTTCAAAATCGGTTTGTTCATGAACTAATACATTTATAAATTAAGGAATGCAATCTTTTGCAAACCGTTGCTATAATGTTCATGAATTGATTCGAGTGAATCAAAATCGATTTTGCTTCAATTGTGTCTTGTATGCTTCTATGAGAATATAAACAATTGAACAACTCTAGAACTAGTTTCGTTTGAGTCATTTGAACTAGTTGTAATTGAGATGAACAAGGTTGATATGAAAGTGTTCATATGGCTAACTTCGGTTAACTATTGTTAAGCCAACAAGGTTTACACGTTTAGGTACGGTTAACCATATCTAAATGAAGTCACTTTTCATTTGTGTGTAACAAGCAAAGTTCGATCTAACGGTTGAAAGATATTAGCTTGAGTCTAATCAGGTTTTCATCTAACGGTGAATATTGAATGCTTTGTTACCAAGGTAACATTGATTGCAAACCCTGATTTTTAGACTATATAAAGGAGAACTCTAGCAACTGCGAAACCTAATCCCCACACCTCCTGTGTGATATTAGTTGCGACTAGAGTCGATTCTCCTTTAACCTAGGTTTTTCTAAAACCATTATAGGTTAACAACTTAAAGACTTCATTGGGATTGTGAAGCCAGACCCAACTATTTTCTCTGTAGTTGCGTGTTCTGATCTTGCTGTATTCTATCGTATTGAGTACTATCTTCTCTAAGATTTGCTCGATATTTAATCTCCGATAGGAAAGATAAAAAGTAGTCACAAACATCTTCGTCTCATCGTCTGTGATTCCACAATATCTTGTTTCGCTACCATACGATTAAGATTATTGTGAGGTGATTGATATTACTAGGCTGTTCTTCGGGAATATATGTCCGGTCTATCAATTGGTTCCTGTTCACCTTGATTTATCCAAAGACGGAACAAAACTCATAGGTATATTTGTGGGAGACAGATTTATCTATTCAATAGACTTTTGTGTGTGAGACAGATTGGTTTATCTAGTCTTCGACTTTGGGTCGTAGCAACTCTTTGTTATGGGTGAGATCAGCTAAGGGAATCAAGTGCATAGAGTCCTGCTGGGATTCAGAGGCGTAAGGAATGCAACTGTACCTTAATCAGTGTGAGATTGGTTAGGGCTCAACTACATTCTAGTTCGAAGTTAACTTGTAGTAGGATAGAGTCTGTAGCGGCTTAATACTATGCGGTGTTCAAATCTGGACTAGGTCCGGGGGTTTTCTGCATTTGCGGTTTCCTCGTTAACAAAATTTATGGTGTCTGTGTTATTTCTTTTCCGCATTATATTTGTTTATATAATTGAAATATCACAGGTTGTGCGTAGTTCAATCAATTAGATAATCCAACCTTTGGTTGTTGATATAAATTGATTGACACTTGAACATTGGTCTTTGGTATCGTTCAAGTTGTTTCACATAATAATCAGGCTCACGGATTTCTATCTGTTTGATTTGCTGATTACATTGTGAAACAGAGATACAACTCTTGGATATAATTCCATTGATTGAGTCTGAATGTCTAGTTGATTCTCTTGGAATTATATTGGAGTTTGTCCATATAGATTTCCTAAATAAAATATTGGGTGTGGTTGTTGTACCCACGATTTTTCAATTGGTATCAGAGCAGGCAAACACGTTTAAGACCTTATAAGTCTGTGTTTATAGCGATCTGACTCTATGGACAGCTGTGCTATCTCTGACAAACGCATCACCAGAGACAAAAGTTCTGTTTCGATGAAATCTATTAAAGAGAAAGACTCGTCGATCTCACATATAGATGAACATTTTGTTCCTACGAAACAGACAAGTATTGATATGTTCTACCCGGATTTTCTTACTGACGAATCTGATTCTTAAGTAGAAAGGGAAGCATCCCGAGAGGGTGCAGCGATTCTAAATCTTGTTAGAATCCAGGCTGTTGAAATCAATAGGCTGAAACATAAGGTTAATACAATAGTTGGTATGGTAAAAGATCGTGATTCTCAACTAAGGCTTCTTCGTGAGGAAAATGCTGTAGTTTTTTCATCACGAACCTTACTCGAGGTTAAACTCAAAGAAGATGCCTGTGAAATTGAACGACTATTGAGTAATCTCTATATTCAAGATAAAAGTCGTTCTGGAGAGTCTGTCATACCAAATACTTTTGACTCTGCTGTGATTTTGGAATACGTGACTAATTCTAATCATGTTTCTCAAATGAAAACAACTTCAAAAGCTAAACTGCAAACCCTTCCTATTGATAAAGAAGTGCTTGGTTCTTCCAATAATCATTGATTTACCACGTTTCATGGAAGGAAAGAATCTTCTAACGATGGTTCTAATGCTACACACTCTATTCACTCTGGTGATCAGAAAGTATGTCTTTTTTGCGATTCAAAAGGACATGTTCAACGGAAGAGCAAATTGAGGTTGAATGACAACTATGTTGTCAACTTCAACACACCTTAGATTTAATACTCAAAGGTGTAACTGACATTCAGATGTCTAAACCCATTGGTTGTAGTACTCACCATGTGAATTCTTTCAGGAAAGTCAGTTCAATCTGCTCGTCGAACGTTCGAACTAATTGTAGTATTAATACAAATCGTTCAAAGAGATTTCAGAAAGGTCCTTCTCAATCTAAGATCAAGGATGATGTTCAAGATGTGAGAAAGGTACCAGGAAGTGAAAACAACAATGGAGATATGAAGGAAAACCTATCTGATAATTGAAGGATACAAGGAAATAATCAACAGGCTGTCAAAATGCTCCAACCAAACTTCTTCTGGTAAGGATTCAAACTTAGTCTCATACCTTGATGATAGTAAGTTTTATGATATTTTTTCACATCAACAAGGGTTTCCTCCAAAAATTAGTGGAAAAAAGAGGATTAACCATGAACAATATTCAATTGATGAGCATAAAGATCATACTTGTGCTAATTTATCACAAGGGTTGAATTCTTACTCATGAAAAATCATGATGAGTAAGATTTTATAATAATCGGGTATACTTATTGATAAAATTCTTTCTGATTAGTTGAGTTATTTTCTTATCGTTCACAGCTAAACTATTGTCTACAGAAAGCTTCACTTAAGTATTGTTCTGTGTCTAGAATCTCTTAGATTTTGTTTTGATTTTTTTTTTATTGCAACTAAGTTTCTTGCTACTTTTGTGCTCTAAATTTTTCTCTATGTGGAAATATAAAATTTATTGAGCCAAAAATTTGTGAAAGAAAATCTTCACGTAACAAAATTTTGTTGTCTTCGTTTACCTTGTAAAAGGTTGCTTTACGGTCTTGGTTTTGTTTTTCTTATGGGTCAAGGCTGTTTTCGTACGGGTACCCGTGTTAGAGCACTGCTCAGTCGAATTTGCAAGCGTTGCTATCTCAAGCTTGTTTGTCAAGTTTAGTTGCCAAAACTATAAGTCTTGATTTCTAGTCTACTTATAGCTAAGTCTCGGATTAGGATAGAAAGTGTAGTTGAGCTTTAGACTTCACGGCGTTCATCGATTGAAGACGAAGAACTACTAAGGGGAGCTTGTGGAACTTCATCAACAAAAGGTATGTGGAGACTTGAACTCATCTATCACTCAAAAGTCTATCTACTCTATCTCCTATTTGAGACAAAAGTCGTATAGCTATATAGACTTCGATTATACACATTTGATATTTCGAGCTGAGTTTAACTCACTTACATATTTATCGAAATATGTGTTGGTAAGCTTTCTCTTTAACCAAGTTCATCTTATATTCTTGACGAAAGTTAAAAGATGATCATTTGAAAATCGCATGGTAACATCTTACATGATTTTTATGAGACAGTCATTTGATGTAGACTCGGAATGTTTCGTATTGATCATTCGATCACTTGAAAATTGCTTTGAAGCTAATAGTTTGTGTGAGACAGCTATTCCCGTCTTCCAAGAATGTTTCAATGATTGAATTGGGAGTTTAGAACAAACAACCATGATTGGATATAACACAGTATGCGTACTTGTATGCTAACTGTTGCAAGTTATTCCAAGTCCGGGAACCATAGTATGCATACCCGTATGCGTACTTGTTGGTTTAATGAAAGTCAGGGAACTTAGTATGCATACAGGTATGCGTACTGGCGTGAGTTCAAAGTTCCAGAATTTAACTGAGTTTGGAAGGTATGCGTACCCGTTCACATACTGGCGAACCCATACCAAGTCCGGCTACTTAGGTATGCGTGCCCATTTGATACTTGAGTGGGTTATGTTCTAAAATCGGTTTGTTCATGAACTAATATATTTATATTAAGGAATGCAATCTTTTGCAAACCGTGGCTATAATGTTCATGAATTGATTTGAGTGAATCAAAATCAATTTTGTTTCAATTGTGTCTTGTATACTTCTATGAGAATATAAACCATTGAACAACTCTAGAACTAGTTTCGTTTGAGTCATTTGAACTAGTTGTAATTGAGATGAACAAGGTTGATATGAAAGTGTTCATATGGATAACTTCGGTTAACTATTGTTGAGCCAACAAGGTGTACACGTTTAGGTACGGTTAACCATATCTAAATGAAGTCACTTTTCATTTGTGTGTAACAAGCTAAGTTCGATCTAACGGTTGAAATATATTAGCTTGAGTCTAATCAGGTTTTCATCTAACGGTGAATATTGAATGCTTTGTTACGAAGGTAACATTGATTGCAATAACCTGATTTGAAGACTATATAAAAGAGAACTCTAGCAACTGGGAAACCTAATCCCTACACCTCATGTGTGATACTAGTTGCGACTAGAGTCGATTCTCCTTTAACCTAAGTTTTTCTAAAACCATTATAGGTTAACGAATTAAAGACTTCATTGGGATTGTGAAGCCAGACCCAACTATTTTCTCTGTAGTTGTGTGTTCTGATCTTGTTGTATTCTATCGTATTGAGTACTATCTTCTCTATGCTTTGCTCGAGATTTAATCTCTGATAGGCAAGATAATAAGTAGTCACAAACATCTTCGTCTCATCGTTTGAGATTCCACAATATCTTGTTTCGCTACCATACGATTAAGATTATTGTGAGGTGATTGATATTACTAGGCTGTTTTTCGGGAATAAAAGTCCAGTGTATCAATTGGTTCCTGTTCACCTTGATTTATCAAAAGATGGAACAAAACTCATAGATATTTCTGTGGGAGACAGATTTATCTATTCAATAGACTTTTCTTGTGTGAGACAGATTGGTTTATCAAGTCTTCGACTTTGGGTCGTAGCAACTCTTAGTTGTAGATGAGATCAGCTAAGGGAATCAAGTGCGTAGAGTCCTGCTGGGATTCAGAGACGTAAGGAACGCGACTGTACCTTAATCAATGTGAGATTGGTTAGGGCTCAACTACATTCCAGTCCGAAGTTAATTTGTAGTAGGATAGAGTCTGTAACGGCTTAATACTGTGCGGTGTTCAAATCTGGACTAGGTCCCGGGGTTTTCTGCATTTGCGGTTTCCTCATTAACAAAATTTCTGTTGTCTGTGTTATTTCTTTTCTGCATTATATTTGTTTATATAATTGAAATATCACAGGTTGTGCGTAGTTTAACCAATTAGATAATCCAACCTTTGGTTGTTGATATAAATTGATTGACACTTGAACATTGGTCTTTGGTACCGTTCAAGTTGTTTCACATAATAATCAGGCTCGCGGATTTCTATCTGTTCGATATGCTGATTACATTGTGAAACAGAGATACAACTCTTGGATATAATTCCATTGATTGAGTCTGACTATCTAGTTGATTCTCTTGGAATTATATTGGAGTTTTTCCATACAGATTGCCTAAACGAAATATTGGTTGTGGTTGTTGTACCCCCGCTTTTTCAACATATTTTGACCATATTAATGTCTAACTCTCCAACAATATCCAGTGCTTTTGATAAAAAATATATATGTAAAACCATCAAAACCAGGAGCTTTTTTTCCTCGCATTAGAAAAACGACATTCTTTTTCTCAGCTTCGGAGAGAGGGATATTGAAAGTATTGTTTTCCTCAATAGAGAATTTAACAGGAACGTCCTAAAGAATGTCATCCTGAAATTGAGTGGGATGAGATGAATACAAATTTTTGAAATACTATGTGAAGGAAGCTCCTATACTTTTCCTATCAGTTAGAGTAGTACCAGAACAATCCTTGATCCAACTAATAGCATTCATTTTTTTCTCCAGAAAAAGGGTAACTCTTTGGATATAAGGTATATTTCTATTTCCTTCTATGAGCCAAACCTCTCTGGATTTATCCTTCCAATAAAGTTCCTCAAGGTTATACAGAAAGGACGATATAGCTTTGAGCCTAGTGACAGAATTAGAATCAATTGGGTTGGATGTATGAGTTTTAGCTAAGTCATTCCTAGCTAGTGGTAGATGTATTAGTCTGAATACCACCAAAAGAAGACTTATTTCATTTCCTGAGACCTTTTTTTGTACTAAGAATGTTTCATTCTTAGCTTAAAAGTCGTAGATCCGCTACATTAAAAGAGCATGAATTAACTACGATATGTCTATAAGTAGGATCCTCAATCCACATGGCCATAAAAAAGGATTAAAGCATACAAACATCTTCAAAACTATAACCAATATGCATGGGACAATGATCAGAGAAATCTATTGACAAATTATTCAACAAAAATCTTAGGGAAAAGGATTCCGCAAGTTGATTAATCAGATACCTATTAAGTATTTTCAAAATAAAATCGGTTCCAGTTTGCATATTAGGACACGTAAACCTAGGACTAGAAAAACCAGGATCATTCAAGTCAAACACATTACAAATATTCTAAGAATATAGAAATCCTCATCATCTACTTCAAGACTCCCATTCTTATCTTCTGTTCCTAGGAGGGAATTAAAGTCACCAATAAAAAAGGAGGTTCAAAAGAAGGTACAAGTGGAAGTTCACACTGACTAGATTAAAAAGTCTTTATAAGGGTTTTATTTGGTTCACCATAGATGAAGTGTATGTGACAAACTTTAGAATGTATTATGTCGTTGGAGGTGTTCTAGATCTGGTGGACAAAATGTTAAGGTCATATTATTTCTTCCAAGCTAAGACCAGACCACCGCTTCTGCCAATGCAAGTTACATTAAAAGTGCAGGGGAAACCCATATTTCTCAAATTCCTAGCAGCATTATCCTTCTTTATTTTTGTTTCAGAATAAAAACTATATTAGGGTTGATATTGCGAAATAAGAGGTTATTAGTAGCCCATATTTTCCTAGATCACACACATTCCGACACAACATACATTGTTGACATGAAATTGAAATATAGAATCACTAATAACTCGGGTGGAATTATCATTAACATGAGATAGATTTGAGAGATTTACCTGATTGGTAGAGTCAGCACTACCATTAAGTTGATAATTCGTGGAATCACCAGAACTTTGAGCAACATTCAGATTCAGAGAGGCAGCCTTATGAGAGAAATATTGCAGACATCTTGGTTAGCTGATGAATTATAGTTAAGATTCACAAGATTCTCGTCAGAATCGACAAGCATGTGGGTGGTTTGAGATGAGTTAGATGTTGATATGGGTAGTTGAGATCCTAACTTGGTAATTAAGGGACATAGGTTGGTATAATCGGGTTCAGAATTTTCTGGTAGTTCAGATGGGATAACTACCATACTGGCTAAGGTTGGTTTACCAGCTTTACTATGCTTTCTTAGCTCAACTTTTGGATTGATTTTTCGCTTAAGATTAATCTGAGGAAGCCGAGTCCAGAACCTGTAGAGAAGCTATCAAGTGGATGCAGGGATGCAGTAATGAAAGAATAGTTTTGCTTAATGACAATAAAAATGTTACTAACAGTACGAAGAAGAAGAACGATTTTGCGGTTAGTTGGAGATATAAAGCTATTTTGCTGCAAGCTTTAGATTATGATCAATTTCTTGCTAGTTCTTCTTACTCTTATATTAAAAGGACTTGTAATAGTTATGCTGATAAGTTAGCTAGATTTTAAATAGATACACGGGTATAAGTGTTGATTCTAGATATTGGGATAAATCTAGAAAGAATTTGTGGCTTTATAAGCTATGTAAACAAGACAAAATTTGTGGCTTTATAAGCTATGTAAACAAGACAATGTATCTTCTCCTTCTTAGTTTTATAATATCTTTTTTTTTATCAATTTTTTTTTTTTTAATTTTTTTTTTACAATGGTATTAGCTTAGCATTGTATTTTTCCAAATAAAATTTGGGTTACTTTTGAATTCTTGTTGGAATAGCTGGATTTTTCAATTAATTTAATCTTCCATTCTTCATTTATCATTTATGCTACTGTAGAGGCCCATTTTTGAAGTTTACCCCGAGCCCCTAAAATGCTGGAGACGGTCCTGGATTCAGCCTACTGAATAAACTTTCATTCATTAAAACCAACATGGCCGATAGAACTAAATATAAATTCAAACTCCAAAACCAATAGTCTGTGACAAACAGACGGACGGTAATCAATTGTTTCTTGCTCGTGTTATGATCACATATACTCTAACAAGAATTGTTGTTTGCATAGATTTGGAGCAGTGTTAGTTAGGCAAGAAACAGTGCGTTTTATGTGAATTTTCTTTATGTTTTTAACCTACTTTCTTGAGCTAACTTCGGAGTTCACTAAATTATCCCATTTTGAGTACCTAAATTCCAAATAAACATATCTTACGTAAATTTGATTAATGCTGCATGAACTTATGCATGTTCTCATTATAATTTACTGCGATTACTTCGAAGAAAAAATCGCTCTAATGGAGATATTTTTGAATCATATCATGCTTAAAGCAAGACACCAATATATATATAGTCTCTCTTGGTTAAGTTCATGAAAGTTGATGCTTTTTGATTTCCTTTCCAATTAAATTTGTAGGACATACTAAGTGTGTGATGAAGCAGTCTGTTGATGCCATTTCATTATAATGTACTTCATTCTTCCTCTTATACTCATCGGAAAACCGAGTTGTAACTCTGCCAGCAGGCTTAAAAATCATGAAGCATTTGAATTCTACAAGTTTCAAGAAAAGGAAGAGGATAGAAAGGATTTTCAGGTTTAGAACGTTTTGTGAACCCGGGCATCCAATCGAATTTAATGGTCCATTTCGTGATAACATCAAAAAACTTGTTGAATTTGCAAGGGTTGAGAGTAAATTATCCGAAGGAATGAATAGCTGGTCTTTTCAACTTGAACTCAATCGACATCCTGCTATGTGTATCTCGCTCTTTCTAATCGAAGAACCAATTGAGAAATCTGCTTCACGTCATTGCCATTATTGCCGATATGTAGGTAAGTATTTCCTTGTCCCATATAATTAAATATGCAAGAAGAATCGTAAAAAATGTTAATTTGTATGATATCCCAGGCTGGGGAAATCACTTGATTTGCAATGAGAGGTTTCATTTTGTGGTGCCTTCAAAGGAAACTGCGGTGGTGATGACAGTATGTTCAAGCTATGAAAGTGAGGGTAGTGGACGACCAGCCGCAAGGACTACTATCACAGCTGATGAGATATCAAACTTTATTGAGTCACAGGGACATCTACTGCATGGTGTCTTGCACTCCAATGGATTTGGCCATCTCATCAGCATTAATGGGATCGAGAAGGGATCAAGTTTGGCTGGCATTGAAATAATGGACTTATGGGATCGAATATGCACTGGCTTACGAGCAAGGTATATTTTGACGCGCCCAACCTTGAATATTAGTCAGGTATTCTCTCAAATTAACTAGCTCTCAAACATTTTGTAGGAAAGTCAGTATAAATGATGTTGCAAAGAAAAACGGCATGGATTTAAGGTTGATTCATGGGGTTGCCTTCAACGAATCGTGGTTTGGACGTTGGGGTTACGGATTTGGTCGGGGAAGCTTTGGTGTTACGCAACCCATGTATCAAAAAGCTATAGAAGCAGTGCAAAGCATTCCCTTATGCTTACTCATTCAACATCTAGACAGTTCATATCAGGAAATCCTAGTCATTTTTAGTAAGTATCAATCTCTTTCCGGCAATCCCTTGTTAACGTTAGGTCATATTTTCCGTTTCATGCAAGAACTAAAGGAGCGTCTTCAACCGGACATTTGCCATATATCTTCATCAAATAACACCGCAAGTGATGGAATTACTGCCGTCAGTGCAGAAACCGCTTGTCGATGGTCTACGAAGAGAGTGGAGATGGCAACACGAGTCATCGTTGAAGCTTTAATGAAGGCAGAGTTTCGATGGGTTTCAAGGCAAGAAGTAAGGGATGCCGCTAGAGTTTATATCGGTGACACCGGCTTACTTGATTTTGTTCTAAAATCTTTAGGAAACCAAATTGTTGGGAGCTATGTGGTTCGCCGAACTGTAAATCCAGTAACAAAAGTTCTTGAGTATTGCTTGGAGGATTTATCAACTAATTTTCGTGAAGGTTTTTCTCCGGGTGATCCCACGAAGAAATATCGTCACCAAATTACTAGAAATCAACTCATGAAGGACTTGTTCTACTTGTACAAATTCATCTTCAAAGAACCAAAACTATCACAAAATATAGGTCTACTTTCTGTGATACCAATAGCTGTAAGGATAATTCTTGACTCTAAATATCTCATTAAGGATTACAGAGGAGAATTATGGCAAAAAACTGAGATTGGTAATGAAGAGAAATTAAAGCTTTTATGCTCAGTCAGGTTGAAGAATGACGGCCATGAGGAGATGGAAATAACCAAGAGGATCTTAGAACAGCCTTCACCGTATGAGGACTTGGTCATTTTGCCTCCCAATGCTACGTTTAGAGAACTTAAGATAGAAGTGGAGAGGAGGTTTAAGGAGATGTATTGGGGTTTAAAGAGTTTCATTGCAGAGTCAGTTCAAGATTTGAATGCCGTAGAAACGGATTTGGTTTATGGTTTGGTTGAACCAACAGGTACTAGTATTGTTGTTTCTGGAAAAATTCCTGATAGGGAGATTAATATTGAAGAAATTTTTGAGGACAAGAACCAGAATATGATAATTGATTGTCCTTGTGGAGCTAAGGAAGATGATGGAGAACGGATGATTGCTTGTGATATTTGTGAAGTTTGGCAACATATGCGCTGCGTTCAACTCACCAATACGGAAAATGTACCTGACATCTATCTGTGTAACCGGTGTGAGCACGATATCGTCCTCTGTCCTAATCTTCCGTAGTAGGATAGACTAGGCTTTATTAATAAATGGTATCTCAGCCTTGTAGCAATATTCGGGATCATGTAAAATTTATCAAGAATACTGCTCCAACTACTACTAATCAGATACCTAGCCATGTAATTCCTGTGTCCTTGGAATGTTTATGCATACAATGATGCACACAGAGTCATAAGGTAACAACCGGTCCAGATCCTTTGTCCCAACCATTTGTAGTAAGCCAATGTCCTCCATTTTAAGCGTATATAATTTGCTTATTTCAATTATGTCATTGAATCCTCTCTCTATATTAATATATAGTAAATTAAGAAAAAAAATCAAAACCAAACCCGCTCTCATCTCTTCTTCGTTGGGAAGCAATGTTCTCGTAATTTTTTTTTTTTACGTGTTTTGTTCTAATTACATATTAAAGTCCATGAGCCTAACTAACCTCGAAAATCGATGTGCAAGTTAGGATTGCCCGATGCTTATAAACTGCATGATTTTAAACTTCTCATACTGTGTGGGACCAATAATCTCAACACTCCCCTCACGTGTAGCCTCGTCGGGCTAACACGTGGACATTAAATCGGGTAATGCGGAATAAAGGTGCAATCAAATGACTCGTCACAGATAACCTACTCTGATACCTTATTGAAGTCCTATGGGCCTAACTAACCCTGAAAACCGGATTGCAAAGTTAGGATTTCCCGAGGCTTATAAACTGCAGGATCTTAAACTTCCGATACTATCTGGAACTATAATCTCAACAATGGTAGACATATTGTCAGAGCACCGCTAGGTTGAACTCGCAAGTTTTTCTATCTCAAGCTTGTTGTCAATGTTAGATGCACAAAACTATATCTTGATTTCTAGTCTACTAAAGTCAAGTCTCAGACTAGGATTAGAGCATGGTAAGTTGAGTATCAGACATCACTGAATAATCCTCTAAGATTGAAGACTGAAGATCAACCGAAGACATTTGGAGAACTTCATCGACAAAGAGGTATGTGAAAACTAAACCAGCCTATTTACTCGCGGCATTTACCATTTTATCTTATTGTGAAACCATGTCTTATGATTTCATTAGATTTAATATTGCAAAGAAGAAACTTCAATCAAGCTTGTCTTGATGAATCTTTCGAAATATGATTCAAGCAATAGACGTATATAGATCCTTAACAATTTTGGTTAAAAACAATTTATTGCTCATGAACTATTTTTTGTTTCAAATTGATCATTTGGAAATTGCCAAAGCAATAGTATTTATTATCTATAGCGATTGGGAATGTTTCGAATTTTAAAGAGAGTTTTCAGAACTTACTGAAATTCTGTATACAGGGTAGGTACGCATACCCTAGTGATATGAGTTCCAGAATAGGGTAGCTACGCATACCCTATGGTTCTGAGTTCGTGAATGAGAGGGAGGTACGCGTACAAGAACCTGAGTTCGTGAATGGCTAAAGATACACATACCGGGTATATGTACCCCAACATTTTGAGTTCACGGACTAGTCCATAGGTATGCGTACTCCTGCACATATCCACCTAGTATCGTGCTAAGCAGATGCTCATAAACTATTTTCACAAATACGTTTGACATTGTTACAACTCTCATAAACACTTCTAAGACAACTTTGTTCACCAAATCGCTCTGTTTTGTGAATCATTGTTTAAGTCTTGAATGCTAATGAACACGAATTATGCTTGAATGTTCAAAAAACATTTTTTGCCAATACGAACAATCATTTACACTGTTCCAGAACCCTGGACCATAATGTATATTCTTCTGTGTAATTTTAAGGCGGATTTCTCACATGCTTACATGAATTCATGTTTGGCACCTTTGACAACATAAAACTTAACCAGGTTAGAGTTTTCTCTAACTTAATTAGGATTATCATAAAATAGTTTAGCAAAAATTATGTTTGTTATACCATCAAATCCGGTATAAGCGTATGTTATATTTTGTTTGTCATTATACTAGAAAAGATTTGATTTACTTATTATTAAATAAGTTTATAAGGAGAAAATTTAAAAAAGAAACGTTTAAAATGGGTCAAGTGAAAATTTTAAGATATTTAACTATTTTAAAGGAAAAATAACCGACTATTCTAGGTTAGGATTCTGGTATCCTAGATATTTTGGAGAATAGTGAAACCTTGCTTTTTTAGCCTACGAAAATTAAGGAAGATTATGTTATCCTTATCCAAACTTAGAATAAAAAGAAGACAAACATGATTCAACAGTTATTTTAGAGACAACCCAACCTAGGATGGGATATCAAAGATGCCAAACACGAATTTCATCTAAACTTAGAAAGTGTTTGCTTGGATCTCAAGTTATCTTACCTTGACTTCAAAGCTATCTAAAGCCTTGAAAATCTATAAAAAAAAGACTCACACAACAAGATTTCTTAATCTCTGGAAATTCTTTGTCATAGTTGCTTGCTAGAGTCGTCCTCTAAAAACCTAGGTTTCCTTTGAGAAACATAATTAGGTTACGACTTAAAGACTTCACTTATCGATCGTGAAGCCAGATCCGATTATCTTTTACCTGATAGTTCATGTATCCCGATCTTATTCTTATTGATATTCGGGGTTCATGTATCCCGATCTTATTCTTATTGATCTTCTAGGTTCTAGTTATCTCAGATCGGGAACGAGATAGATAAAAATCGCAAAGTTATCTTCGTCTCAGACTTTGTGATTCCTCAAGATAGATATATAAACTCTTCTTTGAGGTATAGTTCAACCTAGAGTATATGGAGGTATGAACATAAAACAATCCGCTATTATGAATAAAGCTATGTTAAACTTGCTTGGAGAATGATCAACGCACTTGATGATCTATGGGTGAAACTTATGAGAGATAAGTTTTTTTTTTTTGACTTTGATCTTCTTACTGATTCTGTTTCTAGTAATGGCTCTTGGGTTTGGAAGGATATATGTGATGGATTGGATATTATCAAAAACATGCATGTTGGGGAGTAGGTGATAGGATTTCTATACATATATGGAAAAGGGAAAATTGGGAATATATCCCGTTTTCACTAATTTGTTTGGGGATCTATCCCAAAACGGGAAATATTAAGAAATCTATCAAGTCAGTTCAGTTTTTCAGTTGAGTAATCAAGATATCACACATGTGGTCCTGCACATGTGATAAAAAGTCGGATATACCCCTATTTAATAAGATTTCATCCTCCGACACCACTTCGACCAGATAGTTACTTAGACTTCCGCATTTATCGTTTTTCGGAGATAAACCACCGAATGCCCTAAACAAATCTAAATCCATCAATACCTTAGACACACAAACAATAACAACCAAAGTGAAATTTTCAGAAAGTTCAAGTGAAGATCTTATAGGAAATAGTAACTTTATTACCACAATAAATAATAATTAAGGTTTTCCAATCGTTTATAGCTTCATTACCTGATGAAACATTAATCATTCATATCTGTTTCAGATAAATTAAAAAATATATGAATTGATAATCTTGGCCCTTCTTTACTCTATTCACCGTCAATTATCATTAGTAGATTCTTTTCAGTTTGGTTTTTAATCTTAGGATGCTTCTTATTTTGATGATAAAATGAAGATATTGTTGAAGAAAGGCTTGAATCTCTTATAACAAAACTTGGAGTATATGGGTTTTGTAAAATGTTGATTATGATGGTGATAACGATGTGAAATTGCAGAAGAAGATTGAACACTGAATGATATTCGTTACCCAGTGAAAGGTTTGGAGAAAGAGATGAAGACACAAAAACTTTGTTTGGATTTAGGTATATTTGTAATTTTATGAGGGTAGGATATCTCGTTTTGACCGGTCAACAACCAATATTGACTACTTAACGTTTTTCTTGGACGGCTGGGACAGATTCACTAATATTTTCCGTCATGGGATAGATCCCCAAACAGATTAGTGAAAGCGGGATATATTCCCAATTTTCCCTATGGAAAAGTAGATTCCAAGTTTAGCAACCACTGTTAATAATCATTTTGTTTCAGCTAATATACAAAAGGTTTCCCATCTATTAGATATTGACACTAAAACTTGGAACGTTGACATGCTTCATAGTCTTTTTGACAATGATACTGTTACAGAATTCTTGAGATTAGGATCCCCTTTAATGGTAGTGACCAGATTAGATGGCAACCTAGCTCTAATGGAAAGTTTGGTAACAAATCTTCTTATAAAGCAATTTTGCATGATGCAACTGCTGAAAATGGTTTTACTTCTAATATAGTAGTTAATTGGAATATTTTCTGGAAAACAAGATTGACACAAACTTTCTTGCATTTCCTTTGGAAATGTATCACTAACTGTTTACCCATTAATGATAACTTGTCTCGATTTTTCCAAAATATCAACACTCAATGTTCTCATTGAACTACTAATACTGATTTTATGTAACATCTCTGTGAGTTTGCTAAATTTGGTCGGTTTGTTGTAAATATTAATTTTATAAATGAAATTGCTAATGTGAACTTTCAGAAGTGGATCATTAATATGTTCAAGATGAGTACTTCTCAACATGTCAGTGCATTTATGTTAGATTGGTATGCTTTTGTCATTTGGCACATTTGGAATTCTATATGCAAAAACTTTTTTGGTAATATTCAGTTGACACCTTAGCAGGTAGCCTATGATACTAAAACAAAACATTTTGTTTGGTATAGAGTAAATGTCAAGATTCATGAGTCTGTTGCTATTATAAATGAAAATTTCAGACAGTGGAAATATTTGAAAACTCATGGGTTAGAATAAACTTTGATGCCTCATTCATAGATTTAATTAAAGATGTGGGAGTGGGGCTAATAATGAGGAACTATATAGGTGACAGTGATGGAGGTATATGCTGGCACACAAAAGTTATAGACCAAGAACAGGATGAAGCTTTGTAACTCTTTGAAGTAATAATAGGGAAAAGAGGAAAGGTGTCAGAAAGCTTCACCTTGAAGGAGATTGCTCTAATGTTATTAGAGCTATTAATGGTAGTTTTAATTCAATAAAGTGGACAATCAAAAATATTATTAAGGATTGTCAAGACTTATTAGTCAATTTTGGGGAGAGGCTCTACACTCCAGAGATGGTAATCATGTTGCAGATTTATTAGTAAAATATGCTAAAAATCTTGTTAGTGAAGAAGAAGAATTGAGTGTTAATTTTCCATCTTGGTTTGCTATATGTCTCCATGAAGATAAACTTTCGTAAATTTTTGTAACCTGGCAAGATTGGGGTATACCCAGATTAATTGGGGTATACCTAATGAGACAAAATCTGGGTTATTTTGAAGTAAAACAGGACACCCCTTAACCATATATTTTCTAAATGGCTAAATTGCCCCTGCAATGACTAACACTAATTTAATTGAAATGATTAGATTAGTTAAATTTGTTAGATTAGTTAGTTGATTTATATGAGTGTATTTGGAAATAAGTGAGAGTAAGAAAGAAAATGAAGTAGTAGAGGAAGTAATGAGGGGGGGAAAAGTTAGGGTTTTTGAGAAGTTTGTGATATGAGTGAGATGAGTGATTCTAATCCTGATTTTGAAGTGGGGGAGTCTTCTAATTTTCCTCCTACAGATGAGTACTTGTATGATGATCTACCAAATCACGATCAAATGGATTATATGCATGATCCTCATTTTTAAATTCCTCAAACTCAAGATGGGTATGGAAGTGATGAATGTCTTGAGACAAACGTAGAATCGAGTGACCCAGAAGAAGATAAGAGAGCTGCAAGTAATCAGGTACACAACTTACGTGGTGAAGATTATGATTTTTCCATGCAAATGATCGATTTTTTTTTCACTTTTGCTGCTCAGTATCGTCAAGGTCAACGATTATCGACCCTGCCGACTGTAAGCGTCGGCATGGTTTTTTGTACCAAATGCTATGAATTTTCATGAGCAGTACTGTAGTCGACAAGGTCTAAAATTTGAACCCTGCCGACTATTAGATTTTTGCAGCACAAGAGACGAGTTGTGAAACATGCTTAAGCCGGCATTGTTTTGGATATGTCGACCCTGCCGACTATTGTTTGGTCGGCACTGTTTATTCTTCGACCGTGCCAGTTGTTCTGTGATCGTTGTTTTATATATCGACCCTACCGACTATTGTAGTACATATCAACTAACTTGTGATGTTTTGTAGATTGCATTGGTACCGATGACGGATCAGCCTCAAGCTCACAGTGTTAGGGGTCCTGATACTTTCGCACATTATGCTAATGATTTGGAATGGAAGGAAAAAGGCGACGCAGTCAATTAGGTTGTTGAGAAAGCAAAAAATAAAATGTGCGTTCTAATGAAAAACCCCAACAAAAAGATTCGCGGTTTGAAATGGTATGCGGGTGTAGTAGGTTGGATGTAAGTCAATAGATAAAGGGTTATATGTATGATAAGAAGACGACTAGGGTGTACAAGACGAAGTCAAAGAAGTGTGGATGCCCATTCAAGATTATTTTTTGGAGGAAGAAAGACACCGATAACATGTGAAGAATGAATAGAGTTTATGTTGGTTGTCATAACCATAAAGATCCGCAAAGTCTTATTGGACACTCCCAAGTTTCCAAGTTGAAACCGCACGAGTTCAAATAAGTAAGAACAAGTTCGGGAATCAAACCAAGTAACCTCCTTAGTAAGTTCAAGAGGGATGACCCGCGTAACCTTTCTTCATTGTTTACAATTTATGCGGCCAAAGCAACTATCAAAAGAATTGAATGGGATGGAAGAAAGGTAGTGGAAGAATCACAATGGTTGGCCCACAAATACAACTACACTGTGAGACACCATGAGTGATCGAAGGGGAGGGTGGATCATATTTTTCTTGAGCATCCCGATATGATTCAATTGGCCCGGTGCTTTTACCAAGTTTTGTTCATGGATTGTACTTATAAGAGGAATAGGTACAACATGCCTTTGTTGAACATTGTAGGACAAACATCGGACAAGCAATCATTCACTGTGGCATGGTGTTTTATGGATCATGAGAAGGATGATAGCTATATTTTGGCATTGGAAACTTTGAAGCTTCTCTACCATGAAGACGAGACTCCCGGGGTTGTAGTGACCGACAATGAGCAAGCAATAATAAACGCCGTGAGGATAGTTTTTCCCAAGGAACAAAATTTGCTTTGCACGTGGCACATACAATGCAATCTTAGAAAGAATTGTAGGAGTCATATCCAAAAGACAAAGGCAAAGAAAGGTACTAAACATGAAAAAGAGGAAGATGAACGTCTTAGTAAACTAACTAAAGAGGAGAGAGAGGAAGAGAAAAAGAATGAAGACGAAGAATGGAAAAAAGGTGAGATCAAATTTGGGTTATTCATGAAAGCATGGGATAAGTTGGTTTGGTCGATGAGTGTGGCAAGATATGAGATAAATTTGAAGGAGTTCGAGGATGATTGGGGCACTAATTATCCCAAAGTAGTGGAATATTGCAAGAGACAATGGTTGAGGCTACACAAAGAGAGGTTTGTGTATGCTTTTACTTACGACTATAAACATTTCAAACTTGAGTCCACAAGTATGGTAGAGCAAGCTCATGTGAGACTAAAATGTCTACTTTTCACGAGTCAAAATGGGACTGTGACGGTGCAACATTCTATTCATGAGTACACTAATAATGATATCAACAAGATAAGTAAGCAATTCGAAGAAAGTAGGTACCGGAAGTTGAAGGAGTTTAAGGAGGATGATTGGTTGCTTGTTGGTATACATTGCAACGTCTCACATTGGGCAATACGTTTCATGATGAAACATCTCAAGTTGTATCAAAAGTATGACGACCCGAGCACTCCTTGTAAGTGTAGGATAATGAAGGCTGTCGGACTTCCATGTCGTCATATGCTTGGTAGGTATAAAACTCCGATTCCGATTGAAGATATTGATCCGTATTGGAAGCAACTATCTTTCAGCTCGACTCCAAGAGAAGATCCCGGTGAAGAGTTTGGCAACATGGAACTTGGGAGAATAATCCTCGACAAGTACCCCACATTGAATAGGTTGGACAAACAAACTATGAATCACAAGTTGATGCCGATTGTTTACCCTTTTATGGAAGAACTTCAAGAACCCTTGAAACAAGATCCAACGGGTAGACCACCTACCACAAAGACAAGGGCGGAAGAAAGGGAACAAATTAAAGAGTATTTGAGTACAACATGCAATCCATCCAGACATGATTATACCAAAGCGGAATACAAAGAGGAGCCGGCTAAAAAGAAAAGAGGTCGTCCGAGGAAAGAAACAACTACACCAACGGTTTCAAACTTGAATCCAAATAGCACTCCACCTCTTCAGAGTCAAGAAAGTATGGAAGTTGTTGTAAAGAAAAGGGGTCGGCCGAGGAAGGATACAAATACACCAATAGAAAAACCCATGGAGCCAAAGATTACACCTATTGATAGTCAAGCAAGTCAAAAATATGTTGTGAAGAAAAGAGGTCGTCCGAGTGGTAGGCCTAGAAGATGCCTACAATATTAAACCGCAAGTATACGGTGTCTACAATGTAATACACGGCAAGTGCGGATCGTTCCCACATGGACTTGGTTGGTGCAAAGTGGAATTCAAAGTCTTGCTATACTAAATTATATCAAACAAGGGATTTTGTCGAAACGACGAGATGATTGCTAAACAGAACTATGAAGGCAGTAGACAATTATGAATGCAAAGAAGGTTGAAATCAATCAAATGGAGGAAACTAGGGCAGTCGAATCCACCTCCCAACCTCTGCTAGGTCAATTCAGTTCAACTACTATTCTTGTCCCTTTATAATGGATACCGGTGAAGATGCAAGTCTGCCGTTTATCCAGGGTAATCTTAAATGAATGGTTTAATGTCAACTAAGGTAATCAATCCCTAGCATTAGTTGTCTTCTTACAGCATAACTAATCACAGATCAAATTGAGCATTGAAGTATGAGTTGAAGCACAATACAGAGTTATTCTAACTACCTATGTAGCATAACAAATAAGGTGAAAGCAATATACTGTGACACAAAGACTAAACCATTTATATATCTGTGTAAGCATAACAAGAATAATAATCAAAGTTGAATAACCTAGCATAAGAATTAGGGCTTAATCTAAACCCTAGTTAATGAAGTTAGCACATGATTAAATCAGATAACATATGAAATTTTAATGGAGATAAAATCATGGGTGCAAGCTTCTTTATTGACTGATTTCTACTCAAAAAGATGGTAAACAAGATGAAAGTAAACTAAACACTACAATGACCCTTCTCACTTGGATACCCTAATACACAAAGATAACCCTATTTATACATCAATTTCGCCATAATTTGTTGTTTTTTTTAGTTTCTCAACAGTACAACTGAAATTAGGGATTTGAGATGTCACTCACTCACAAAATACAACTGAGATGTACTCCACAGCCTTCAACCCACTCCAATTACGTCACATACATGCTGCAATTGAGAGTCTTCAGACTGATTTCATACGTAAATCTTCACTTCATTTTGACAATTTCAGATTTCTTGTCTTCCTTGTAACTCAATAAAAGGTCCGTGAATTGAGTGTATGGACAGAGAGATACATGGAGAGGTGAACTGAGTGATTTGACTATAAAGAGAGTAGGTAATTTGAGAGTAATATAGTCATGGCTCCACAGTTGAAACTAGGAAGAAAATAGGTGCAGTTGAGAAGGTATGGGTGTGAAAGAGAGAAACGAAGATGGGTTTTATTTTTCTTCAGATTTTGGGAACGAGAAAGGAAAGTGTAAAGGGGGTTCACGGGTGTTAGGCATGTGTACCTTGCTTGGGTGTTTAAGGGTGAGATGTGTTGACTTATTTGTCTTCAAACATGACTTGAACATTTTGGACCATTGATCAGACTTGGATTAATTCTGCAATCCTTGACCACAACTGTTTGTTCCATTGACTTGGTAGGTTCAGTTCTGCACACGCTTCAGCTTAACAACTCCCTTACATCACAGTGTGACATTCCTATTTTCTCTTACGCTCCCTTTACACAGTCCCGCTGACCTCTTGTTCACCATTTACTCAGCCACCTACAGCGCAACAAAAAGAGATTATTCCAACAAAATCATCCATTGAAGGATATATGCTCATGATACAAGATTTGTCGCAAAATAGAACATTAAGGCATTAAAGATGTGATAAAAGACAGCAAAATGACCTAGGAATATGCATTATTAGGTTCCGATCACACCCCCAAACCTGAATTTTTCTCGACCTCGAGTAAACAACAGAAAACTAAGAAAAGCCTACCTACACCACTGTCGCTGGTATCTCGATTGCATTTAGCAAATGCAATAAGCCTTTTAAACCACTAAGTGTCCCTAGTGGACGAGTCGAAGTTTCGTGGGGGTTTGCTTAGAACATACCCACAAAGTTCTAGGGCAAAATATAAGCTCAGATTCCATGAAATGTGACATGTGCAATTCAGTTTTAGCTCACAACAATTGGATATGTCAATCTAGCTTTCAAAGGAACAATTCCATCACTTAAACGACTATGGACATGTGATAAGAGTGTAAAGTGCATCTACCTTAGACATGCATAGAGAATGGTTTACTGTAAGAAGTTATGACTGCCAATTACTAAGAGATAGTTTTTATGCTAAGAACTGAATTCAAAGCCAAGCTAGTTGTCCGACTTTACGAGAATTGTGAATGTTCACCTAAGAGTCGGTGATATTTCAGTTTACCCGCATTGTACATCGATGGCATATACCCTCCCTTGCTTATTACATGACTATTTACATTCATATATACACAAAGAAACATTGACTGCCTATTTACTTCATGTTTCAGGCTTGAAAACTTAACTAAATAGAAACTACTCAATGGTTTAAACGACAAACAACAGAACATTGCACTTCAGTTTTTTTTGTTTTTTTTTAACTAAATTTTTCAGATTTTTTTTTCTCAACAGATGAACAAGAGAACAAGGACATCACAACAATACTTTTAACTTATGAACAAAAAGAAAAATTACATTAACACTTAGCAAGAGGTAGCCCTTTTCGATGCACCCGGTCAAATTCAATGGTTGCTTTTCAATATGTAACCTCCAACTTCTATCCCAACCAACCAAAGAACAAGCTAGTCAAGTCTCATTCAGTATTCTAGATGATTGGCATCCTACTTAACCTATGAAACACCAACATTATACATGCATGGTAGATCGTGCATGTGCAAATTTTCTATATCACATGTGAATTGTACTAGAATCAGGGGTGCCTCATCATCTAGACTAACAACCCTAAGTTATCATACATGCACAGGTGTCACAAATCAAGGTAAATGAGCTCCATTTTTTTCTTTCTATTTCAGATATTTACAAGTTCTAACATGCTTACTACAAAGTTCAGATATTTACAAGTTCTAACATGCTTACTACAAAGTTCAGATGGTCTACCTACACCCCCCAACCTAAACTAAACAGTGTCCTCAATGTTCAAAAAGTACCAAAAAGTTGCAATCATACCAGGAAGACCATGCAGAGTAGAGATAAGGAGAGAGTTTACCAGATGTGAAGAGTGTTGCCCAAATAGAACTGAATGAGTGCTTGGAAAGCAAACATCAAGGTAGAAATGATAAGATAGATACCTAGTTAGCATGCAACAGAACTGTACAATGCAGAGAACAAGATTATATAACTGAAATCAAAAGAAAGAAACAAAGAGAGAAAGAAGATGGAATCCTTAACCTGATTTATGTACAAGGGTAAACCAGTTCAGTTCACATAAATGGGATCTTCTAGATCGGTTGTTTCAATTTCTGGTGGGATTGGTTCAAGGAACGTCTTTAATCTCTGCCCATAGACTTTGAAGACGTTCTTATTTGCTACATCTTCGAGTTATATAGCTTCATGAGGGTATAATGTGTGCACCAAGAATGGGCCTGTTCATCTAGAACGCAACTTACCTGGGAAAAGATGCAAACGAGAGTTGTACAACAAAACTTTTTGGCCAGGTGAGAATGACTTGCGCAAAATGCGCTTGTCATGGAACACTTTTATTTTGTTCTTGTACAGCTTAGTACTGTCATAAGCATCATTTCTCAGCTCTTCCAACTCATTGAGTTGAAGTTTCCGTTGAGTACCTGCTTTATCAAGAGAAAAGTTAAGTTTCTTGATAGCCCAATAAGCTCGATGTTCTAACTCAACAGGTAAATGACAAGGTTTCCCATACACAAGTTGGTAAGGGGACATGCCAATAGGGGTTTTATATGCTGTTCTATAGGCCCATAAAGCATCATTCAAACGTAATGACCAATCTTTTCTAGACGGGTTAACCGTCTTTTCAAGAATATGCTTAATCTCCCTATTAGAAACTTGGCCGTTGGTCTGTGGATGGTACGGGGTTGCAACCTTATGAGTTATGCCATACTTGCGTACTAAAGACTCAAAAGACTTATTCCATAAATGTGAACCACCGTCACTGATTATAGCTCTAGGGGTGCCAAAACGAGAAAATATGTTTTCTTTTAAGAACGAAAGTACCACCTTGTGGTCATTTGTTTTGGTTGCAATTGCTTCTACCCACTTAGAAACATAATCAACAACGACAAGGATGTACAATTTACCTTCAGAATTAGGAAATGGTCCCATGAAGTCAATTCCCCACACATCAAACAGTTCAACAATCAAGATAGGGTGTAATGGCATCATGTTTCTCTTCGTAATACTTCATAGTTTCTGACAGCGTTCACAAGCAACAAAATAATCATGACAGTCTTTAAACAATGATGGCCAATAAAACCCACACTGCAAGACTTTTGCAGCAGTTTTCTTGGCACTTAAATGGCCTCCACATGCTTGGTCATGACAGAAAGATATCACATCTTGTTGTTCAATGTTGGGGACACATCTCCTAATGATTGGTCCGGGCAGTACTTAAACAGGTACCGGTCATCCCAAAAGAAGTGTTTAACTTCAGCCAAGAACTTACAACGGTCTTGTCTATACCAATGCAAAGGCATTCTACCTGTAGCAAGGTAGTTAACAACATCAGCAAACCAAGGCATTTCAGACACAAGCATTAACTGTTCATTAGGGAATGATTCTCTAATCAGCACAGACTCATCAATAGACTCAACATTTAACCTAGAAAAGTGATCAACAACCACATTTTCAGAACCTTTCTTATCTCGAATTTCGATATCAAATTCCTGCAATAAGAGTATCCATCGGATAAGACGATCTTTAGCATCCTTCTTAGAAAGAAGAAATTTTAAAGCAGCATGATCAGTGTAAATGATGACCTTAGACCCTATCAAGTATGACCTGAACTTGTCTAGTGCAAAAAAAAAAGCAATTCTTTCTCAGTAGTTGAGTAGTTAAGTTGAGCATCATTAAGAGTCTTGCTAGCATAGTATATCACATATGGAAGTCTATCGACGCGCTGTCCTAAAATAGCACCAACAACAAAATCAGAAGCATCACACATGATTTCAAATGGCAATTTCCAGTCAGGTGGTCTGACTATAGGGGCTGAGGTAAGAAGAGTTTTAAGTTCTTCCCATGCTCGCACACAAGCATCATCAAATACAAAAGCAACATCTTTAGCAAGTAGATTACACAGAGGTCTTGAAATTTTACTAAAGTCCTTGATGAATCGCCGGTAAAAACCAGCATGACCTAAAAATGATCTAACCTCCCTCACAGAGCGAGGTTGTGGCAAGTGTTGAATGAGGTTAACTTTAGCTTTATCTACTTCAATGCCTTTTTCCGAGATGATATGTCCTAGAACTATGCCTGAATTCACCATAAAATGACACTTTTCCCAATTCAAAACCATTTTTTTATGTACATCTAATCAGCACAAGAGTGAGATGGTTCAAACATTCATCAAAATAAGATCCAAACACAGAGAAATCATCCATAAAGATCTCAAGAAAATTATCTATCATGTCAGAAAAAATGCTCATCATACAACATTGAAATGTGGCGGGTGCATTACACAACCCAAAGGGCATACGACGATAAACAAACATTCCAAATGGACATGTGAATATAGTATTTTCCTGATCTTCGGGTGCAATATGAATCTGGTTGTAACCAGAAAAGCCATCTAAGAAACAATAATGACTATGCTTAGACAACCATTGTAGCATTTGGTCTATGAATGGAAGAGGGAAGTGATCTTTCCTTGTTACTGAGTTCAATTTCCTATAGTCAATGCAAACTCGCCACCTTGTGGTTGCACGAGTAGGGACTAATTCATTCTTTTCATTTTGAACTATAGTAATGCCCAACCTTTTGGGCACAACTTGAATGGGACTGACCCATTTCCTATCTGAAAATAGACACATAAATGCGTCTATCAATGAGTCTGACTCATACTCACTGGTCTGTGGTACGCCTACGTTGTTATCAACAACTTTACTACTATGAAGAGTGGTGACAGAGTGCACTTGATCATGCGAAGACTCATTGCAAGTTGATGTACCTGCCTGAAATGCACTCGTAGGATTTTGTTGAGGCTGACTTGGGAGTTTACCCTTTTCCCTCTCATTAAGTGCATCACAAATTTGACCCATCTTAAGTTCTAGACTTGTGAAATGTTGGTCAGTCGATTTCTGAATTTGCAAAAGATTTTTGGTCAATAGACCGACACTCTCTTCAATGCTAGATAATTTTTTCTCAGCAGGGTACTGTGTGTACAACTGCATCTGGGTGTTTCTAGGGTGTTGATACCCTTGTGTGTTTCCTGATGTACCCCCTTGTACAGGGCCCTTAGACCATGAAAAGTTAGGGTGGTTTCTCCACCCTGGGTTGTAGGTCTGTGAATAAGGGTTATGTTCTTGCTTTTGATATAGAACATGGGCCTGTTCAAGTCTAGATTCCTGAAATGCAAGTATTTATGGACAACTGTCCACTATATGGTCAGAACTATTACATGCAGCACAAATAGACATTTCAACGTGGTCACGGAGAGTAGTTGCAGTAGGTTTCACATTCTTCTGCAGCTCTAGCGCTTCTACTCTCCTTGCCAATGATACGATTTTCGCATTTCCCTCAAAGTTAGACTCAATTCTATGAACATTAGCTACATGAGCAGTCTTTCTAGGTTCACGAATGGACTCCCACTGCTGAGTCTTTTCAGTAACTTCGATTTGGAAAGTCAAAGACTCATCAGCATTTTTGTCAATAAATAAACCGTTGCACATTGACTCAACTGTTGTTCGGGTGGCAACATCTAGACTTTCATACAAAATTTGCACAAGTCTCCATTTTTCAAAACCATGGTGAGGACATTGAAGCAATAATTCATTAAATCTCTCCAGGTATTTAGCTAAGGTCTCACCCTCTAACTGCACAAAGATATTCAGACTTTGACGAATGGTCGCAGTCTTGTGATTTGGGAAGAACTTTTTGAAAAATTCTTTCGTAAGATCATCCCATGTCCTAATTGACTGTGGCTGCAGGGCATACAACCAAGACTTGGCCTTTTCCTTCAAAGAAAAAGGAATTAGTATCAATTTCAGGGACTCTTCCGGCATTTGAGCGAAATGCAGAGTCCTACAAATCTCTTCAAACTCTCTCACATGGTGGTAGGGTTTTCAGCATCAACCACTCGAAACACAGGGAGCATATATATCTTGCTCGCTTTCAATTCAAACTGACCAGCAACATCTGGTAAAACAATGCAAGAGGGATGGCTTGCCCGTGTCGGGTACATGTAATTCTTCAAGATCTTTCTTACCCATCAGAAGTAACTTTCTTACACATTCTAAAGAAGGATAAAGCTTGTCAATCCATTCTAATAGCTCTGCTGCATTGTTAGGACAAGGGATGTCTTCTATGTTTTCCTCTGGGAACCTAAACAATACACAAATAAAAGATATGAAAATTTTAAATATTGAAACATGGTTCTGGTCACCTAGAAAGTAACCTACTTAAGTATGCAAACGGGTACGCATACCTAAGTAATTGGACCGAGTTTGGTTATGCCAGTACGTTTACGGGTGCGCATACCAATTCACACTTCCAAACTCCAGCAAAAATTCACGGACGTGAAACTTCCGCCAGTATGCGTACGGGTACGCATACTTGCCCGAGTTTCCAACAACCGCCGGTACGCGTACGGGTACGCATACTTTAGGTTCCCGGTTTTGGACTTTTACACAAATGTGAGAACACACTATGCTTATATCCAAACATGGTTACTTGTTCTAAACTCTCATTTCAATCATTGAAACTTTCTTTGAGGATGTTAAAATAATTGTTATCCACAAACTATTTTCATCAAATCGATTTTCAAGTTATTGAAATAATCAACATGACTTTCATCACGAATAAAGATGAACTTGGCCAAAGCGAAGTCTTACCAACACATATTTCGAGAAATAGATAAGCGAGATAAACTCGGCTCGAAATAGCAAATGTGTATAATTGAAGTCTATATAGCAATACGACTTTTGTCTCAAAATAGGAGATGGAATAGATAGACTTTTGAGTGATAGATAAGTTCAAGTCTCCACATACCTCTTTGTTGATGAAGTTCCACAAGTTCCCTTGAGTAGTTATTCGTCTTCAATCGATGAACGCCGTGGAGTCTAAGGCTCAACTACACTTACTATCCTAATCCGAGACTTAGCTATAAGTAGACTAGAAATCAAGACTTATAGTTTTGGCAACTAAACTTGACAAACAAGCTTGAGATAGCAACGCTTGCGAGTTCGACCGAGCAATGCTCTAACAGTATTCATCTACAATGCCGACTAATACACAGTCGGCAGGGTCCTATTCATATAAGATGTCGACTATTAACAAAATTGAACTCAGGAAAATCAAGTTTCTGTGACATAAAGTCGTGACGGTACAAGTCTAAGAAGATGACGACTAAAGAAAAGTCGGCAAGGTTGGTTATTGATTACCATGTCGGCCCTGGTTAATGTTTCACAGCCACCATGGAAATTATGAAAAATCGGCATGTTATTCATGTTACGACCCTGCCGACTACAACTTACATCCTAAGACAGACATCTTATTTTTTATAAACCATGCCGACTAAAGACCCTGAAAATCATCATTTTCGATTTCTAATCTAATATAACAATTAAAACACACAACACAATAATGGGTTTGAGTTTATATATCACTTACAGTCTTCTTTTCGCCGGTGGAGGGTTCTTTTCAACATTCTCAGGGATAGCATTCTCGGGTTTACTAATTTCACTAGTTCCAACTTTTGCCTTACCGTTTCCCTCTGATTTGGATCTTTTGATATTACTTGTTGAATCTTTATTGCTGCTTGATCGTTTAGAATCAACCATTTTTGTGGAAAATCAAAGTTGACGATTTGTAGAGATTTGCAGAGAGGTTAATAGAAGATTAAGAGTTGGTTTAGTTTTTAATTTTAGGGTTAACCGATTAAAATAGGGTTTAGTTTTTAAGTTTAATTAGTTCAAGGGTATTAAAGTAAACTCACCCATATTTTACCTCCCCTTAGTAAGGGCACTAGGTCCATTTAAATTTGGGTATACCCCAATCTCGCCAGGTTTTGTAATCCTTCTTTCTCAATTAATCTACGAAAATGCTATTCAACTCCCTCTTTTCCACCTCCCTACAATCTAAACCACACATCTACATTTAGATTCACATTCATGTAAGATGGGTTCACCATTCCCTAAATGTGGGGTTTAGAGTGTAGGGAGGTGGAAAAGAGGTAGTTGAATAACAATGCCGATTAATCTATTTCAATTAAAAAAAAAAAAATCTAACCAATGACTGCCACATGAGCTAGGCAAATTTTTGGGCTATGCTACAAAGTACAGTCCGTGCACATTTATTTGTTCTGGTTCGTTGGTATCCTAATTTTCAGTTCAGCAAACGGTGTCGGTTCGGAGTGATAGACTGATAGTTCACTTGCGCGTGCAAATCTGCATCAGAATAAAAACCATAAGTTGGCACGATAGCAAGCAGCATCAGCATCAAGAGTACGAAATTTTCATTCTCTTCCAGATTTACGCAGAGAAGGTATATAATTAAGTAGTGAGTTCGTCTCGATTTCTCTGTTCTTGAGATTCATTCTCTTAGATTTGCCCTATTTATTTGGGTTTCCGTCTCCTTACGCATGGGTTTTTAGGGGTTTAGTGGGATCGCTCTTGTTTTTGGCTTTTACTGATTTAACTCTTCGAAATTTTCTGTTTCGGTTAGTTTTCTTGTTCTTTTAGTTCTTCCGTTTGTTTAATAACTAGATTGTGCTTCATCTTAGGTTTTTTGTGATGGCGGCAACTGAAGCGAAGGTAACAACTGAGACTTCAAAGGTAGATCTCTTTGAAGATGATGATGAATTTGAAGAATTTGAAACTAATCAAGGTACTTTTAGGGCCTATTTTTTCTTTTTTGTTTAGTTTGATCGAAAGACATGGTTATTTTATATATTTGTGTAAATGTTTTTATGTTATGAAACGTGGAATATTGTTAGGTGTTGGTTGTTTGTTTTCTTAGCATGTGGAATTATGCGTTTATCAGTTGGACAGTGTTGATTATCTCATGCAGTTTCTATCTCAACGAATTGATTTATCTGTTGAGTGTTCTCTTAAATAATTGAGTCTAAGTCGTGTGTGTATATGAACCATTAATGACTGTTATTTGGTTTAGTAGTTAGGATATTGTCTTTGAATGGGAAGTCTTTTTCTTTTCTGTCTTTTTTCTCATTTTGTGAAAGGAGTTTATTATTTTTCTTATGCTAGCATGTAAAAATTTGCAATGCATTTGAAATAAATCATGCTTGGTTGTTCAATGAAATGACTCCCTTAGAAATGGTTGAACAGGTCTTGCACTAAGTCATGATGTAAGGTTTGTTTTGTGGGTTTGTATCTTTTGACGACGAGAATGTTTAGGCCCACTAATCATGTTACAAATTTTAAATGCTGCTGTATAGATGACTACGTATGTCATTTCAGTGTATTTTAGTGCTTAGATTGTGACAAATTTAAATGCTGCTGTGTAGATGACTAGGTATGCCTTAACACTTAGTGTAAAGTGGATGCACTTTAATGATCAGTATGCATATGATTGAATAATACATACTTGTGGTTTTCGAAAACAATCTAGATATTGGTTATGGTTATCTGACCAAATTTTCTGTATGATTGACATGGGAACTGTTTTCTTTTGATTGACAGATTGGGATGACAAAGAAGAAGGGAATGAGGTAATTGAACAGTGGGAAGACGACTGGGATGATGATGATGTGAGTGATGATTTCTCTCTACAGCTGAGGAGGGAATTGGAGAGCAATGCTGTGAAGAGTTAAGTCTTATCAACATCCTGCATTATCTTCTTATTGCTGGTTATTTGGTGTAACAAATTACTTTAGCATATGTACATCGTTTACAAGTGTTTTTGGACATAGAAACTACTGATTATTTTTTTTGCAAACTTAATCAGAGCTTCAATGTGGGAATCCTTTGACTCAAAACTTTAAGAGATTAGTTGATTACATCATTTTAAGTGCCTAATGTGATGTGTAGACTTCTGTGCACAACTGAAACAGAATTCCTATCGCTGGAATGTGAATATCTGCATTTTGTTAAGATAGCTCACGTAGTTAAAACATTAGTTCCTGCAATGACTGATGCCTATGATGGGTAAATCAATTCTGAATTTTATTATTTGTTCCTGGTTAAAAGTTCTTTGATTCTTCGAATATAAGTCATAGGAGAACCAACATATATAGTTGCATCATTTTAACTTTTGTTATTGAAGAGCTGAAAGTTAAATGGAGGGAATGATCTTTTGATCATGTCAGAAAGAATATATTTGTTATCTACTTATTATCTGTAAATGGTTGTGTTTTTAGTTGGACTAATAATGACTTCAAGGTGTGGATATACTTGTATTACTTTGGCTAGGGATAGCTTAAGTTTTCCATGTCTCTGTTGAGGTGTATCTGATGCAGGAGCATTTTATGTTTCTTTAGGAATGTTTTTAATCTAGGAATGTCCTACAAAATAGCGACGTTTTCATAGTTGTTTCTATATTTACTTTAGGGTTTCTTTGTTTAGAATTACCTTTGCTAGTATAAATAGATTATTAGGCCCTTCTTAGAAGGCAGACTTTATTATTGAATTTAAGAAAATAATCGTTAGATTATCAATGAGTAATTTGGCTTCTAGCCCTAGACTCAATTTATCAACGTCTTGTTGATTTCCTATCGTTCTATTCTTCTACTTTCTGTCTTTTAGTAGTTTATGCCTATATGTTACTAGCCTATCCGCATCAATTGGATTCAGAGCCAAAATAGATCCTACAAACTTCATTATTTGGTGCTAGAAACAAACCCCTCAAACCCTAGCCGGCTATAATGGCAGGAAGAATTAGAAGTCGTGGTGGAAGAGGTAATCAAACTTATCAAGCAGAACTTAAAGAGATTAGAGTTATAGTTGACAACATGTTGCTATGGTTGGATAAGCTAGAGCAACGTAGACGTACGGAAGCCCTTTTGGAGAACCCGGAAGGCAACCGTGGACCTCTTGAATTATCTGAAGATAGTCAAGAGGATAGTGATTATGAACATGAATACACAGTCGATGAAAATCTTTTTCATAGACGTGTTATTTATGAGGAAACACCATTCTCAGTAAGTGAGAGTGAAGACGAAGTCATCGTTGATTGGGATTTACCACCAGTCTACGACTACTACGAGAGTTACCCTGAAGAAAAAGTTTTGCTTATTTCTGCTGATATTCATCTGGAAGATAGCTACCCAGACGTTGAAGAAAAAGTTATGCCTACATCTGCTGGTATTGACCATTTTATCAAGGAAGACACGAGCATCATAGGTAATCCCGTAAACCTATTTCGTTCTGTTTGTGAGAATCAAGCAACATATCTAGTAGAAAATTTTAGTTTGAAATCTCAAACTCTATATACAGTACAAACATTATGTACTGTTGACGATCCTAATTTGAGATCGAACTATCACAAGGGAGAGGTTAGTCGCAAGGAAGTTTGTAGAGAAAATTATCGCAGTAAAATTCGTGGGCGAATTTTCTCAAACGCCGAGAGAATAACCATGGCTGAAGATTTAGAAAAGAAGTTACGAAACAAACTCACTGCCTATCATCACATTGGTACTTACATGAAGGATGTTGTTGTGCAATTGCTAGCGACAAGAAGTATCAGATGGAAAACTGTGTGTCTAACACTGGCTATTGCAAATTTGGGAAGCAGAGGTTTGTTATTGTTATTTCCTGTTAGTACTTTCCCTAAAGATGTTTCTACTGACATTCAAAGAAGTAGCATTGCTTTTCATTATCGAGATGATGCTGCAAGCTCGTATTGGGTTCTTGGTCGTGCATATCTTTGTGATGATGTGAAAATAGTTTTGGGTCAGATTTACCAAAACACTTTAAACTGTACACGAGTTTCTGTACCTGCTCGTCGGACTATGTCAAGACAAGGAAGTCTGACACATAAAATCCACGCGGCGAGTACGGGTAACATTTCTTTATATTCCGCGATGGTTTATTTCTGTGTTGGTGTATGTGCTACATTGTGCGAGAAAAATCTTCACCTCATTGTAGAATTATTCAGCAGCATATTCTGTTATCAGCTTGAGAAGGGTCAGAGAGAATTGACCTCAAAAGACATGTATTCTCTTGTGGATAGTGAGCATACATCCTTCAGTTGTGTTCTTGAGAAACTGGTGTCTTGGAAAATGTTAGTTTACTGGTACCTATGCTGTCGTGCAATTCTAGTTGCCAAGGGTCCCGTTTTGTTTCTGTCAAAATGTGACTGCATACTTTCAATTGGTAAAAAGAATTCAGTTGACAGAGTAATTACTACTAACGAGGAAGGACACCTAACTCGAGGAGAATGGGGAGAGATCAGGTGTTTATTGACAGCAAGAAGAATTGTTGTCAATAAAGGACTTGTGCCGGTATTTGAAGCCTTGCCCAAGAAAAGGAGGTTTTCCATGTTCTCCAACATGTGCAGTTATAGAAGGTCTTATTATGAAGTTTTCGTTTACACCATGGTTATGATATCTTCAACAGAGAAGCACATTGAGTTAATGCTAAAAGAGCTGGTGAAGAAATGGAGCGAGAAGAAACGACTACTTACTGTTCTCAGGAGGTTTTTAACGGAATTCTAGAATGTTGTTTATGTCCTGATTACATGCTAAAGGATAAGGAGTGTTTGAGAAGAGAGAGACAGAATTTCTCGTTATCTGCACTCAACCAGTGAGCATAGATCATTCAAGGAAGTGCAACATGAGTTATTGTCTGCATATGCGAGAAAATTGATTGAACAGCAATGCTCCAGGCATCTTGTTTTGCTTAAGTATGTTAAGATGGATAACCTTATTACGAAGAGCGTATTTTTGATCAACCAAATAGAAGGTGGTAGACAGAAGATAGTGGTTGCGACTAAAATGGTGAACACCGTCACCACCACTAGTCATGTGGCTTTTGTTTTTGATCGAGGAAAATCAAAACAGATTTTGGTGGTCACTGGTTTCACATCAATAAAGGGGAGCCAATCTACTCTTGAGGAGTATATTGCAGTCCTAAGAAATTCACCTCTAGATTTCATTAAAAGAGCTTGTGATTTGGATGAAGGGTTAGCAAACAGCAGAGATACCAAGCTAGGACATGTAACTGTTTTAGATGAAACCACTAGTAAGATTAATGGGGTGTATACAATGCAAGCAAATGCTAATCGATGGCACAGAGGATTACAAGGAAAACCAGGGACAAATTCAATACTTGCTTTCCGTGGTTCGACGATTAACTCGGACCAGAAGTTAGCATGTTCTGAATCTCAAGACACGGTAGTGGAGTTAATGATTGTTGCTGGGATCAACATTCACGATTCGGGTTTCGTGTTGATCGTGGAAAATCAGCAAGGAACTCACATGGTGCACCGAAATTGGATAACATTTCTTGTTCATTATCGTTTAGGATCTCCAAGGCTATGGGTTTTGTTTTCGATCGTGGGAAGGTCGAAGTGACAACAAAGATATATGCAGAATTCATATACTTTCAACCTGGGGTGGTTGATGCAGGAGCATTTTATGTTTCTTTAGGAATGTTTTTAATCTAGGAACGTCCTACAAAATAGCGAGTTTTCATAGTTGTTTCTATATTTACTTTAGGGTTTCTTTGTTTAGAATTACCTTTGCTAGTATAAATAGATTATTAGGCCCTTCTTAGAAGGCAGACTTTATTATTGAATTTAAGAAAATAATCGTTAGATTATCAATGAGTAATTTGGCTTCTAGCCCTAGACTCAATTTATCAACGTCTTGTTGATTTCCTATCGTTCTATTCTTCTACTTTCTGTCTTTTAGTAGTTTATGCCTGTATGTTACTAGCCTATCCGCATCAGTATCTGTGTAAGTATACATGCTTCTGTATCTTTTTAGACATCAAAAACAATTTTGAAAGCGTAGGATGAAACCGAATTACCCGTTCATGCTTTTATGTAGAAGTCTGAATCTCCATTACAACTTTGCCATGCTCATTCTCCATTACAACTTTGCCATGTGAGGAAATGCTCTTTTAGATTCCTTTTTTGTATATTCAATGGATTTGTCATATCTATACAATCATGAAGCTCATTTCATACAATCTTCACAAGCGGCAATATAGGTCGTTTAATTAGCACAACAGGTGTTGCACGAAATGGAAAGGAAGAAGATGACTGTATTTTCTTCTTGTTACTACATTTATTTTTCTCTTTCTCATACTCTATTTCGTAGCATTTTAATATTAGTTAGGGCAACTACTTGGTCCAATGTTATTTCATTGTTAAAAGCTTGTTTATTCTCTAACATATGTAGAGGTAGGAGGATGAAGATATGCCACACGTCGACTTAAACTTAGAGGTTTAGTAAGAGGTCTTGTTTAATCAAGTTCTGCAGAAGTTCTGTTTTCAAGCTGTCTACAAATGGCCGCAACTTCTGCAAGCTGGATATGAATCCGGCGGGGCTCAGCCTAACATTCAGTTGGCATTGAGTTGTTTATAAATTAGCTTACATGAGTAGGGGTAGGAGTAGTTCTTTAGGCTAATCTAGGCTAGTATTTAGGGTAAAGAAAGGAAATCTACCGCCAGAACAGAATCAACACCAACTCCTTTTTTTGGTTTAAAGGCCCAAGTCCATACGTTAGTTTCTCATTTTAACGGTGTGTTTAAGAATATAATGTGTCCCTGTAACCTGTTTTTTTAGATTTGATCGTATCTCCATAACCGTGTTGTGTCATTACTGTGTCCCATGGCCGTCTCCATACATGTATTCAACATTTTAAGGATATCTATGTGTATTTTAAGATTCGGTAGTTGTACAAACGTCAAACTTTAGCTGATTTATTGCTGGAACTTGGTATGGTTAACCCAGCAGTGTCCTGGTCCTAGTCTTATTATGTTACATCATAATTCCTGGTTAGGACCTAGAAAAACATTGGCCGGCTCTTGTAGACTTGGGTTGGATTATGAAGATAATGTTTGTATGATTGTATCTCTATCAGAAAAGTATATCTGTGAAATGGAAATCCCTAGTTTAGCCTCTACCCGTCTCATCTAAGTTGTAATTGTCAGAGGGTTGTTGTGTTGTACCTACCTGTACTGTGGAGAACAAAGCGGCAGGGGCAAGCTCCTTGAGTTCAGTTAGGCCTGCAAAGGTTTAGATCAACCCACTAGCTCAACCTTGGACTGGTGATGTTAAGCTTGAACCTTGTTTTACCAGGCTTGATTGGGGTATACCCAGATTAATTGGGGTATACCCAGATTAATATGGAAATAATGCCCTTACTAAGGGGAGGTCAAAAATGGGTGAAGTTACTTTAGTACCGCTGCATTAATTAATATTATTACCTAATCAGATAACCCTAAAATAGAAAACCTAAAAAAACTGTTAATCTTCTTATAATCTTCTCTTCTTCATCATCATCTACATCTTCTATCAAAATCATAGAAACAAATTTCTCCAAATCATCCAATTTGATTTTCCTGAAACATGGTTGATTCCAAACGATCAAGTAGCAGCACAGATTCAACATGACATATCAAAAGATCCAAATTAGTGAAAAAAGGTAAGGGAAAAATTGGAACTAGTAAACTCGAAAATCCAATCCCTGAAAATGTTGAAAAGAATCCTCCACTGGTGAAAAGAAGACTGTAAGTGATTTCTAAACTCAAACCCATTATTGTTTTGTGTTTTTGATTGTTATATTAAATGAGAAATTGAAAATGATGATTTTCAGGGTTTTTGGTCGGCATGTTTTTTTAAAAAAATAGGATGCCGGCCTTAGGATGTAAGTATTAGTCGGCAGGGTCGTAATATGAAAATCATGCCGGCTTTTCATAACAACCATGGCGACTGTGAAACATTAACCAGGGCCGGCATGGTATTCAATAACCAACCCTGCCGACTTTTTTCTAGTCGGCATATTCTTAGACTTGTACCTTTCCGACTTTATGTCACAGAAACCTTAATTTCCTGAGTTAACAGTCGGCATCTTTCTTGAATAGGACCCTACCGACTGTGTGTTAGTCGGCTTGGTATATGATTACAACCATGCCGACTAATACTTAGTCGGCAATGTTTAGATTCTCGACCTTGCCGACTTGGTGACCAGAACCATGTTTCAATGTGTAGAATTTTCATATATTTTATCTGTGTATTGTTTAGGTTCCCAGAGGAAAAAATATAAGATATCCCTTGTCTTGTTAACAATGCAGAAGAGCTATTAGAATTTATTGACAAGATTTATCCTTCTTTAGAAGATCCTAGAGATGAAACTGAAGAGAATTGCCCTGTAAGAATCAAAATTACATGAATAAAGTGAACTACATCTTCCCATGCTCTGTTTTCTATTTGGTATAACTAAAGGTCGACAAGGTTACATTGCCGACTATTAGACAGCCGGCAATGTTAGAAATTATTTGTGTGCCGACTATTAATCAGCCGGCAGGGTAACAAATATTTATATGCCGACTATATGATAGCCGGCAGTGTAGGAAATATTTATATGCCGCCTATAAGATAGCTGGCCAAGGATAGTCGGCATCTTCTTCATTCATAGACCTTGCCGGCCCAAGATAGTCGGCATTTTCTTCATCCGTAGACCTTGCCGGCCAAAGTTAGTCGGCACCATATTCAATCGTAGACCTTGCCAACTTTATAACATTTTCAGAATCAATTTTTTTGATCGAACTCATAAGACAAAAGGTTTAATCTACTGAATTCATAATTTCATAAGTTTTAATCTAAACTCAATTAATTAAGCTAATCAATTTTTTTTAGTGTTAATTAAACAAGGGTATATTAGCCATTTTGAAAATACAAGGTTAAGGGGTGGCTTCTTTTACTTCAAAATGACCTAGCTTTTGTCTCATTAGGTATACCCCAATTAATCTGGGTATACCCCAATCAAACCAGGTTGTTTTAGGGCATATGCATAAATTTCAAGGCAAACAAATGGATTGAACTAACTAGGGTAAGGTGATAAGGGGTATCTAAATATAGGCAAATTACTTAGTTACCCTTGATTAATTTATTAATATAATTATCTTTTTCAAAATAAGTTATTTTTAATTATTTTTTTAGAAATTATTTTTTGTGTAATTTTTAAAAATTAATTTTTTTTTGTATACTTTTTTTTAAATACCTTTTTTTTGTTTAATGAATAAACTAGTTTTGTATTTTTTTAAAAATTACTTTTTTTTGTTTAATTTTTTTTTGTTTAATGAATAAACTATTTTTTTTATTTTTTAAAAAATTACTTTATTTTTTTTAACTTTTTTTGTTTTATTTTAAATTAATTTGTATTTGATTAATAGATTACCTTTAAAAAATTAAAAAAATTAAAAAAAGTTTTTTAAGAAAAAATTGTAAAAAATAAAAATTTAAAAAATAAATAAAATAAGGGCATTTTTGTCATTAAGCAAAATATATGGATAAGGGTCTTTAAGGATTACTACCTAATGACCATTTTTGTCGTATGCCTAAAACAGGGTTCTTAAGCTTTGGACTGGTATAGTGTTAAGCTTTGGGTCAGGCTTAGGAAGTGGAACCCATACTAGAAATCCATTTAGCTTACGTTGAAATGACTCGAGTCAGTTCAGTACATACAGGAAATAGGAGCAAAACCTTGGTCGGATAACCAAGGGAATCCTTCGATTGCAGAGAAAGAGATTCCCTGCATTTCATTTTGAACTTTGACATGGGGAACATTGTTTCAAGTAAGATGAATAACTTGGGTAATCAAGGTGAATGGTATACTAGTGACATTTGGCAGCGGTCGGCATGATGACTGACCTAGTCGGTTAAGGTTTCAAAGGAAAATTCCAGGAGGAGGAGATTGTTCTGCAGCTGTTGGTTCTTTTGTTATGCTGGAAATCACCTGTACTTCCCGTGTCTTGTAGGAGTTTGTTGATCAGTTTACGAAGAGAAGAATTGTTGACGGTTGATCACATAGGATGTGCATGTCTCTCATTCTTGCTATTTGCCCTGTACTAAACAATATTTTTGAAATGTTTAAAGATGGTTACTTTTCTGTTGTATTCCAAAATATTGTTAATCGACTAATTCAGAGGTCTCTATGTCCTTTTGCTTACCGTGGGCGAAGTGATAGGATGTGATCTTTAATTAATATCAGGAGAGAGAACAACAATCTGAGTAGAATATCAAGTTCTGCGATACAACATCATGTGGGCTCGTTACTGCAGGTTCTTTTCTTGCTTGTGAGTACATAACAAGGTTTACTACAGATATAATGGGCATAATAATTTGCACGTAAAGCACCATTGTGTCATGGTCTCTTGACCAAAGGGGGAGAGAGAGAGAGAGATGGACAAAACGCGTTAACTGGTAAATAGACCAAGTTTGGGATGAAAGCAACAAGAGAGAGCTAGCTAGATGAAAACATTTAAGTTGTTGGATTATTAAAGTAATCAAAAAGCTGTGAAAAGAATGGATGGATCCATAACCCGACAGCCGGCTGAAATGAATACATGTTAATAACTAACGTCCAAACTTTACAATTTCTTCTTCAAAACAACTATGACGATATATGCCTATGTATTTTACTTGTCCTTTTACATTACCCTCTCTCTCTTTCTTTGTATAAAATTCTTAACTCTCGCCCTGTCCTTCTCTCCCTCCTCTGCTCTTTCTCACTCTTTTGGGATCATTGACAAGAAACTACTACCCATCAACAACATCATGGAATCAAATCATGGACAAGACGAAACACCAAAGAGTTCTAGCGAAGAAAGCAATAACAATAAGCCCGATAACGACGATAATCAGGTTAACAAGGACGATGTTGCAGCCGGTACTACTCGATCTTACTACGAGTGTGTATTTTGTAAGAGAGGTTTCACTACTGCACAGGCCTTAGGTGGACATATGAATATCCATAGAAGAGATAGAGCTACTAGGGTACGAGAACAACCTGTGGTGCCCGTCAATGTTCCTTGTTCTCCTCCTCCTCCTATATCATCAGGCCTGCAGCATACTGGATATGCTGGACCGGGGTTTCCCTCATCGGCTACTAATCAGTACTCACCATGCCAAATGTATTTTCCTCCTTCAAGGTCGACTACTAACATAACTGAGAATGTTCCTATAGATTGGTGTACAAATTTGAGCTTAAATATCGGCACTTCATCACATACAGAAGAAAGGCAAACACTGATAGATGGAAAAGATGATGAGTTGGATTTAGAGCTTCGACTAGGTCATAATCGTAATCCATAGGAACTAGTGTATAAAATAATTAATTACTTGCGTTATATATGGGACAAGAGGTGATGAGTTCTTTTTTCTTTTTGATCATCAGAGGTGATGAGTTGATGATGCAGTTTTCCAAGAGGAGCTAAATTGTGGGTGCCAGAACGAGCAAAGAATGAAGAAAGAAGCAACGGGCAAGATCATTAGAACAAGAGTGCGGGTGCCTAAATTGCTCTTACAATAATATTATTCAAAGATAGTTGATGATTGATTGTGTTGTCATTGGACCAGTGAATGTTTAGATTAAGAAAATTAATGAGGGTAACAAAGAACGGCGTCTAGTATGGGGATCGGCCTCTTACGAATTTGCTAATTATAAACATATTTTATAAGCTTGCATTCCAATTCCTAAATTTGCACCAATAATTACAAGTAACTTGGGGAAAAAAACGTCTCTGTAGGGTTTAGAATAGATGAGTTCACCAATAGTATCATCCTTAATGCACTACCATATTCCTATAATTATTTATTTCGACCAACTTGATTCTCGTACGTGAGGCTAATTAGAAGACCGAGTTTTTGCTGTAAAAGTGGTTGATTGATTATACAGAGAGCTTTGAGTAAGATGGTGAGTCACTCACATGTACATGCATTTTCAGTTTAATCCCAATGGTCAAAGGTGTCTTTACAGTCTTGACAATTGTAAATAGAGTTGCCGGCCATCACCATCACCACACATCTCTCGAGTTATTAATTCGTTGATCTCGATTAAAATTGGGTCGTGCTCTCTCTCTTCCTGTATTGGTCCATCCCTATACTACTGGTATGGAACGGAGTCAGTAGCACAACCCAGCTTCAAAGCCCAAGAAACTAATCCTGGAATGTGACTTAAAAGGGGCCAGTCTAGTCTTGGATGTATTGATCTTCAAGCCTACAATATATTGACTTAAAAAGAAAAGGCGTATGGACCGTGAAAAAAACCGCCAAAATAAAAACCGCCTCAAAATCTCTCACAAATGCCGGACCCGCTGCTGTCCTCCGCGGGCCCACCGGGACCACACCAAAAAAACTGTGAGACAAAATTCAAATGCGGTTATGGTGTGGTTTGCACAGACGGTCTGTGCAGAATCACTGATACTTAAAACATGTTCTCAACAGAAAAAGATTGCACAAATCCTCCCGGTTATTGTCAAAGAAGAAAATGATTTTATTAGCATTGTGCAGATGATTAACCACAACTCCATATTCAATACTAGCAAAACCACTGAACATCTTCATATTAACAATTCTATCTAAGTACCTAGAAAAACCTTCCATTGCAATATCTTGAAAAGCATCGGGAGATAGGATTCTCTTATCTAACTTAACTTCGATTGAACTTTTGAAATGACCATAAGAGGAGTCATTAAGAAGGACTGAAAAGGAGGCAGTGGAATAGCAATTGCTAACCCATTTGCACCACTTAAAACAGAAACCCATTTTTTGCAATATCATTTCTGAAAACTCCAACTAATACTGTCAAAAGCTTTCTCAAGACCTATCTTAAATTGACTATCCTATTTACGCACACTTTTAACCGTTCTATCTACTAAGACAATGTCGTATATATGACTTTAATATTATGAGGAATATTGTAAAGAAAAAAAATTCGACTTCAAGCTAGTAGTTGATAAATCTCGAATTATAAATTCAAGCAGTGGATATTTTAAAGAACTTATCGCATAGACAAATGAGAACAATTTATTGTTCAAAATATCGTAATTGCGTCAAAGTTCATGGATGAGATATAAATAATATAGTTGATGAATTAATACTTTTATTAACCCATATGTACAAACTGATTTGGTCAATTCGCGAACTGGTTGATTTTGGGATGTTTCTGGATACTTTTAAATGTACACGGACTGAATTTGCTTAGAGCACAAACTGGATGATTTTAAGAGGTTCCTGGATATTTTTTATAACTTAAATACATGAGTTGAATTGGACAGTTCGCGAACTTATGGTTATGAAAGTTTTTAGAACTCCGAGACGACGATTTACTCACAAACTATCTGGAAAGTTCACGAACTGATTTAGTCTTTGAGAGTTACATAACTCCATGATTGCTTGATGGTAACGGATAACTTAACCATTGTTCTTAGGATCAGAGCTTACATTGATAAATACGCGAGTGCACAATTTTTTTTGTAATTCAAGGAAAACTTCTCACATGCTTGCATGATCAATCTATATAAATAATTTAAGCTTACTTGGTGTCAAAGTAATTAGTAAACATGGAAACTAGTTCACGAACTCATCATTGATTGTAAGCTACATAGCCTTGTTTATCATTATAAATAGAGATCTATTTGCAAACTAGAATCTCAATCTTGGCATTGCTTTGTTGCTAGTTGCGCTAGAGTCGTCCTCCAAAGACATATGTTTCCTAGTGAAACTATATTAGGTTACGATTTTTAAAGTCTCCACTGAGGAACTTGTGAATCCCGTCCAGACTATATTTTATCTGATAGTTCTTGATATCCAGAATCTTATCTTGATCATCGTAATTATTGTTTATTATAAGGTCGTCTCTTCTGGTATACAACCATTCAAGAACTATCGACCAGGGAATAAGCTTGATAAAAATTACAAAGTTCTTTTCATTATGGAATTTGTAATTTCACAAGTTTCATATTATTATAGAATGATCTTATGAGTTAGAATCGATTAGGCATCTTTATAACCTTTTGAAGAGAGTAAGTTATCCTAATAGTTGAGGTTTGCTTGATATCTTTTTTTATCCTTGAAGATTAGTCATAAAAAAAACAGATTTTCATTACATTGATTGTATATATTTCTAAAGGAAATCAATAGGCTATCTGTGAGAAGCAAAATTATTTAAAAGTTTTCACTGTTGCTGATGCAGCCTCTAAGGGATGTAAAGGACGTCAACCAGGGGAAATCAAATGCGTAGGATCACGTTGGATCCAGAGACGTAAGGAGCATGACTGAAACTGAATTGCTTGGCGGGTCGATTCAGTATCAACTATATTCAAGACCGATATCTGTTTGGTGGATAGTTTTTCTAGTGGCTTAATACAGTGTGGTATTTAAACTGGACTAGATCTCGGGGTTTTTTTCTGTAAGATTGCAGTTTCCTCGTTAACAAAATTTCTAGTATCTTGTGTTTTTCTTTTCTGCATTAATACTGAAAATCTGTACAATAAAAGTCTCACAAGTAGCTAGTATGTTAAACAACCTAGAAAGATTTTAGGCTCAAACTGTATAGAACTAAACTTGTTCTTGTGAATTCGGGTTATGAAAAATATTGCAAGACTTGTTTTTATTGGAATTCAGAATTCGTATACAATTCTAGGACATATTAGGTTGTTCTTGTATATTTATTTTTGAGATCGTGCAAGGAACTTGTTTTACAATTAGGTACAAGTATTTTTTTTCTGTTGATCTATATTTATTGGTTGTAACAAGTAATTTTTCATACAGATTCAGAAAACAAAAAAGTTGGTGGTGTACTTGGTACCTTCTCCTTTTCGGTATTAGTTCTTGAGCAAGAATCACGTTGTTTGATATTTTCTTTCCTGAATCATATGATGACTGTACTGGAGAAATGATCTTCTCCAAGTAGATCTTCATTCTAGTGGCTAAGAATTTAGAAATTATCTTAGGTTGTATTTCAAAGTGCAATTGGCCCATATTAGCTGGTTGTTGAGGAAGCTTCACATTAGGAATAGGGGATAAATTAGTCTTGTTCATACTTCTCAGCATTTTCTAAGTAGGGAAGAATATGTGTTCCATGTCCACCACATCCTAACAAGCAGTATATCACTGAGTTTGAAACTGGTGGAAACCTATCTATTCCTGAGGCTTTCCAGGGTCTCATTGACTTGAGTATATTAAGTATAAGTTATATAAAATTCCCGCCTCTAAATCATGGTATTATCAATATTAAAGTTTGAGGCTTTCCTCTTTTACGGAAGAAAAATAACTTTTTCTATAAATTAAATTGGATTAACCAACGGGTTTATCGGGTTTATAACGAAAATTATTTGTGGATACCAAATTTTGTATAACCAGTGCACCCAACACGACGTGGTATCCACGCGGCCATCTTTGATGTACAATCATAGAGTTTTTTTCTTGTTTCCTTTTTGTAATCCATATCTCAACAACGAAGAATTAACACAAATACAAGATCTATTGATTCTTCAAGCAGTGTCTGTATCATCATCTGAACAAGCTTGATGATTTAATCCTGAATGGGTTAATTACAAAGTTAAAATATAAAAGCACACACATATATCGAAAAATATCCTTGTAGAAGGAATTCATTAAGAGTTAAAAGACATCCAAAGTTTGATCCTTTGTATCCATGGGATTAATAAGTTTACTGATTTTGTTTTTATAGATAAGAGAAAAATTACTGACAAAGAGTTGAAAGTAAAGATGCCACCCACAACTGAGGACTTTGAGTTTTTCCTCCAAATAGGGCTAGCCTTTGGATATCAGGAAAGTTTCTACTTTTAATAGTTTTACAATAGACTTTTTCAAAAGAGTTGAGATTCAAAATGATTTGATCGATTTTATCATTTGTCCTCCAACTGGTTTTCCTTCTTCCTCCTTGCAGAGTTTGTGTGATGCTTTGGTTACATCCCATAAGATCGAAAATTCTGCAATGGAGTTGCGTAGCCCAATCAACAGCTTCTTTAGCAGCTAAGCATTCCCCCCCTTCTCTTCCATGAACTATGATGCACCTGGGTTTCCTGCCAATAGTTTCTCCAGAAGGGCCTATAATGCAAACAAAAATTCTCGTTAGTCCAATGACATTATCCAGAGCAGTCATGTAAGCAAAAGAGATATGCAAATTAGGACTGTGATTAGGGTTTTCTATCAATCTATCATTCAAACTACTAGTAGTGTTAGTTTGATGCATCAAAACAGAATTCAAATGACTGATAATTTGGCTAGCTGTATATCTAGGACAAGGTATAGTCTTCTCAAAAGCATTGTCACACCGCGCCTTCCAGATGAACCAACAAATGGTTGCACAAACACTATCCCAAGACCCCCATTGAGTTGCAGAGTTGCTGGTAGAGAACCAGCTAATGCACTAGTCAGACAGATTGTTGAAACCATTACTAGCATTTTCCAAATTCAGGGAGCAATGAGCCCATACAGCTTTGGCTAAATTGCAGTGCATGAGAGAGTATTCACCAGTTTCAATGAAACTGTTACACATAGTGCAAAGGGGGTCAATATGTCTTGTATATCTAGCTAGATGGCCACTATAAGGAAGCATATTATTCTGTGTTCTAATCTCCCTAAGAGTCAAGTTTCTTAGGGAGATTAAGACAAATTATTTGGGTTTTAAAAGGAAACATGATCTTCTTAATGATGTCAATCAAGCTTGAGTTTTACATATTATATATCTTTTTACTGATTTTGATTGAAGAGATCACGGTGTTGTTATTGGTGTTAAGAATTAGGTATAAGATATTGATATTGTTCATCTTTTAGACTTATTTCAAAAATAAATTGGTTTTTAAATTTTAATTTTCAAAAATAAATTAATGATCCAGCTGGTCATTAATACAATTGGAGCCTTAGAGCAAGCACTACAAAATGAGTATTAAAAACATTCATTCACTACCAAAACGAATGAGAGACTGAATGAAGTAATGAGCTTTCGACCATGGAAAAGACTATTTTATACATTATGAGGCTGAACATCAGCCGCCCCCTTATTTATTTATTTTATTAAAAACTCGATGTGGCTAGACATTAGCCGTTTTCCCTTATTTTTAAGATATGCTATAAATCAATGAATGGCTCGCTTTAAAGAGTTTGAAAATAATGAAGAATTGTATTAAAAAAAAAATGGAAGCATGTTTGGTAAAATTGTACGATTCAATTCAAAATTTCTAAATCTATTCAGATTAATGATTTGAATCGCATCTTTCATGAATCTTGAAGATTCTAGTATTTTGGTACGACTCTTGACTTCTTTGACCGAGTAGCTTCTACTGAAAATTTAAAATTTTTAATGTTTTATTAATATTTTTTTAAAAACTAAAAGCTCGTAAGAAGAATCTAGTATTTTGATACAATTCTTGACTTCCTCTTCTTTCTTTCTTTTTTTTGCAAAAGGAAGGATATATTGAAAATAAAAAATTAAATGCAAATGTACATGAGCTACAGATCGCTTTACCCTCTAAAACAAAATAAGCTAGCTTACAAAAGATCAATAGTCTCCCATTGGAAAAAGAACTTGGTTAATTGATAGGCTAGCAGAGCTCCACAAGCACACATTCTGCTTGATGTTATTTTAATTTTATCAAGAGTTTAGATATTCTTCCATGCACTCTTGAGTTCCTTTCCATCCATGCTTCCCTTAAAATAACAAAAATAATAACCTGCCAAATTACCAACTTCTTTTTCCCGACTCTGGAAAGTCTACAATTATGCAATAAGGCTTTTAACTCACTTGGCATTGACCAACTGACCTGAAGAGAAGAAATAATGTAGTTCCATATATATGTAATCCAGCTGCAATGTATGAACAGGTGATCAATGTCCTTATCTTCTTTGTTACGCATAACACAAGTTGTCGACTGAACTTGTACTCCTGTATCCCTCAACATACACCTGGTAGGAATGAGGTTATGTAATGAAACCCGGGTCATAAAGATGACTTTTGATGGAATAAGATTGCACTTATATAAAACTGAGAAATCTATCTCATCAGTTGTAGAGTTTAGTTTCTCGTAGCAGACTTTTGCTGTGAAGCTCGCATTCAAAGTATCATCCACCCCGGTAGAGAGCGCAATATTTCTTGTATCATGCCCAAGCTCCAAAAAATCAATTCTTTCCGCTGGATTAAGTTCTCTAGTGAAGATTAATCGCCTATTGTCTCCCAAAATTTCAGCAAACATATTATTCTTCTGTTTACTCATCTCGTAAAGTCTCAGGTATTTGTCCCTGAACTCTTGACTTGTCTGACCAATTTTTGACCAAGTAGTATCTACTTAAAATTTTAAAATTCTAATGTTTTTTTTTTTTAAATAAGGCTTATAGGAATTCTCTAGTATTTTGATACGACTCTTGACTTCTTTTGCCAATTTTGACCGAGAAGCATATCCTGAAAAATTTAAAACTTTAATGTTTATAAAATTTTTAAGGGGCTCGTAGGAGACTCGAACCTCAATAAAAAAAACCGAACCTGAAAACTCTTGGTCATAGCGGTGCACCCTCTACCACCGAACCAACTTGGTTGTTGATTTTATGCTCAACCTATTTTTTATGTAAATTACTTATAGATTAAAAATCAAAGTTTAAGAAAAAAAATTAGTTCAATGATATCTATAGGCAGACATTTATCGATTCAATAATCAACAATGAATCTTCGATTTACGATTTAACATATGATTCGATTCTCAAAATTGGAGTACGATTCGCTCTGCAATTCACGATTTGACAACTGTATACACACAATCAACAATCAGCCACGTGTCAAGAAGAAAACACGTGTGCCCCACAAGGCAGAGGAACATCAAGACCCTGAGGCCGCGTGTAACACTTGAGGGGAATGCATCATCATCATCTGCCACATACTCATCACTGAACAAATCCGATGACTGGTAGGATACGGATTACCTGATGCGTAGCCTATCGCGAAACACCATAGAAGACCAAGAAGTTTGCTTTACCCCATCCCAAGATAGATCTGAAATGTACGAAGGAGATGAGCTTCACCGACAAGAAAGTGACAGCTGCAGCAGCAATTGTCTGGCGCGTACAGACTGCCCAACTACCCGCATTAAATGCTACGAACATAGGATACGTGTCAAACATCCTATGGAGGAGAGGGATGTGCATCATCGTTGCAATATGTTACCGTTGGAGGCATCGGGCAAACACGAAGATAATCTTCGGGATCGACACATTAACCAAGACGAAAAGCATTAATGGAGTCAGTAAAGAGAGGTCCACATAGGAAGTCTATAAATACCCTGCTCAGCCAAAGAAGGAAGGGGACAAAAGGGGAGGAGAGAGAACTATTGTTAAAAAGAGAGAGATTGTAATAGTAAGTATGAGTTTTATCTTCCTTTGTCTTCGTTCCCCACTAAGAGTCATTCGACTATCACTTGTAACCTTATCTAATCCATAGTGAAAAACCCAACCCCTCGTGGACGTAGGCCTTAGTGTTGAACCACATAAATCATCGTCTCGTTTACATTCTGCACTTATGGCTTTGATATATTTTTGTTATGTATCGTTTAATCATCGTAGATGTACCTATGATGCAACGTAGAATTGAGACAATGACGAGCCCGCAGGCTCAGAGCTCCCCAGAGAAGCTTAGTTATCGTCCTATGTTTATTTATTTCCATTGTTATTATATTTAGTCAGCATTGCGAACATTGGTTATGGACACGATAATATCTTTGTTATATCTGTGTTCACAATTTGGCGCTAGAAACAGGGACGCTTTTGTCCCGGTAAAAGATTTATCTTTCCCTGTGAACTTTTTTTATCGCCCAATATTGTTCTTAAATACATACTTCAGGTGACAAACCAGCAAAAAAGACCAGACCTAAAAGATTTTTGAACAAAACAAAACTTTTTCATTACAAAAACCCGCAGATATGAAAGATCGCCTCAAAATGCAAAAACGATTAAATTTGTTATCAGCAAAAACCGTCGGATCCATGTTTTCTCTTGTAAAAAGTCTTTGGATCCATTTTCTCTTTTATTTCTTCTTTAGATCTTTTACACTTGTAAAAACCTGTGGATCTATGATTTCTTTTATAAAAAACTTCGGATCTATGCTTTCTGCTTCAAAATAACCTTCACTTTGGCGGATCCGTAATGTAGTTATGTTTTGGCTCACGCCTAACAAAAAATATCTTCATTTTCTATTACATTGTCATTATGCCTGTGACTAAGAAAACCCTCGTGGATATGTCTTCCTTGCCAATAATTTATTCTTGCAGGACATGGACAAAACAAAAGATATAGGAAAAGCTAAGGCAGCGTCAAAGGAGACACCAAGAACCACACCGGTTGTGACGCGAAGCAAGCAGAAAGGTGAGAAGCTAAAAGCATATGCAAAAAGCAGGATGCCGTGGAAAGTACCTCACCACTAGATGCCAGTACAATAGCAACGGCAACCCTCAAAGCAGCAGCAATCAAAGTCGATGCAGCAAAGGCGGCGGCGGCAACCCGTCCCAGCGAAAAACGAGAAGGAGTTGCAGAATCAACGATGCAGCAACCTATTTATGGGATGCCGCTGACCAATGAACACAACCAACCCCTGCTGATTGCTCAACCCCCGCTAACAACAAACCAACCATCACCTCAGCCGATGGAGCTCCAGATTTTACCTATAGACCCGCCGGTCCCTCTGATTCAAACTGTAGATGAAGATCACACCATCGCCGCTGGAGGACAAGCAAAAATAGGTACTCCTAACTAAGGATCGAACCACTCCATCCAGTTAGTAGCAGAGCTCGAAGAGTTGAAAATAAATTAGAAGGTATACGCCGATGCGGTGGCACTACTTGCTCGAGAAAATCAAGAGCTTAAAGATAAGATTGCCCTTAGTGCAGAGGTGGCAAATCAACATGACGAAGCCAATTCTAAAGCACCCCAGCCGAACCATGACTGAAGAATGATAGTGGCTAACATCAACAATTCCGAACCACTGAACCGTCGTACTAAAAGAAGAGGGAGATTATTCGATCCTGACTACGTGCAAGAACACTCAGATTATTTCGAGTGAGACCCGAAGACCAGGGCGATCAGCTATATGGGATGAGCATTTTCTCGCAATGGAAAGCCTTCGTACTGAGATGATGGCGGAGATCAAGCAGCTGAAGATGAAGCAAGGAGGAGGAAGGTTAGAAGAACTAATGAGAGAAGTCGTTACTACACCAATGACCGCACATCTGGCGAGAGCCCTCATTCCTCCAAAGTGTCCGATCCCAGCATTTGAATGTTACGATGGATCTAGCGACCCCACAGCCCACCTTCGTTACTATAATCGAACTATGGCCCGATGGGATCGGGACGATGTGGTCCTCTGCAGATATTTCCCCTCAAGCCTGAAAGGATCAGCATTATCCTGGTTTTATAACCTACCACCTAACTCCATCGATTCCTACAGCCGACTCACTGAGGTATTCTTGGAGACTTACATGTACAACAAGACTGTCAACTCGGGGATGGACAAACTCTTCTCACTAGCAGTCGCTTTCAAAGAGACGATCACAGAATACATAGATAGGTGGCACAAGATCTGTCAGTTAACCCAGTAGTTAGCATCAATTGTTACAAGTGGGGACTGGATAGGATGAGCCCGTTGTTTGTCGAGATTCATGGAAGTAACCCCACGACCGAAGGAGATCTCCGGGTAATTATCTAAAAGCACGCCAGACTGGAGGAAATCCAGTGAGATAACCCTAGGGCGCAAATGCAGAAATATCATCGTACAAACTCAGTAGAGCAAGCCAGCGGCTCGAAAATGACTAACTCAACCGAACGCTTCAACGAAGATAAGAGAGAACGAAGAGATGACTAACGGCGCAACGACCAAAAATTAGAAGATCGGGTTTACACGAAGCTTAACACAAGTTATGTTCGTATCCTGAGAGAAATCAAGGACCGCACCAATCTCGAATGTCCATGGTCAAAGGGAAAGCAGCCACCGAGATAAGAGAAATCAAGGGACTACTTTCAGTACCACTGCTTTAACAGTCACCAAACAAAAAAGTGTAAGAACCTCAAGATAATGATCCATAAGCTTATCGACGCTGGAGATCTTAAGCAATATGTTCAAAAGCCAGAACCCGAAGAAATGACCCATCGAAGCAAGAAAGTCTACCTGCCCGAGAATGACCGAACGATCAATACCATTTCCTTCTCAGAGCCCAGCGGCCCATCATTAACTGATCAACATCGGAACAGAAAAAGATCCAAAAATGATCAAAATAGGGACTTTAATGGATAAAGATCGAGAAGAAGCATTAATCAAACTACTCAAGGAATATGCGGACATTTTCGCGTGGAAGCTAGGAAATTTTCCAGGGATCGATCCTAAGATTATACAACACGAACTTCGGATAAAGCCAGGCACAAATCCATTCAGGCAGAAATTACGCAAGGTAGCACCAGAATACCACCAGGCAGTTGAAAAGGAGCTTAACAAACTTATGGAAGCAGGATTCATAAGGGAAGTTAGATATCCCACGTGGATCTCGAACATGGTCATCGTACCAAAAATGAACGGTGGGGTAAGGATATGCATCGACTTCACCAATCTCAACAAAGCGTGTCCGAAAGATAGTTACCCGCTCCCAAGCATCGATCAATTGGTGGAAGCTGTAGAAGGCCACGAAGAACTGTCGTTCATGGATGGATATTCCGGTTACAATCATATAGCCCTGGCGGAAGAAGACCAACAACACACAGCATTCTTCACTCCACACGGACTCTACTGCTACACTCGCATGCCCTTTGGATTGAAGAATGCAGGGGCAACATACCAGAGGATGGTTGATGCAATCTTCAATCCATGGATCGAGAAAACTTTAGAAGTCTATGTTGATGATATGCTCTTCAAAAGTAAACTGCGCAAGGATCACCTTCAGGACTTGAGAGATATCTTCAGTGCAATGAGGAAATACAGCATGAAAGTGAACCCAGAAAAGTGCACCTTCGGTGTCACATCAGGAAAGTTCCTCGAATATTTAGTAACCAAGAGGGGCATCGAAGTCGATCCCGCTAAAATCCAGGTCATCGTGGAAATGTCATCACCTAAAAAATTGAAAGAAGTCCAAAATCTCAACGGATCCATATCGGCACTTGGGAGATTCATCGCTAGATCATCGGACAAATGCAAACACTTCTTCAATATCCTCAAGAAAGAGAACAAGTTTGCATGGACCCCTGAGTGTGAAGAAGCTTTCCAGAAGATCAAAGAATACTTGGCAACGATCTCGATCCTCAAAAAACCCGAACCCGATGCAGTGCTGGCACTGTATATAGATGCAACCGAAGATGCAGTCAGTGTTGTGCTGGTCAGAACCAACACGAAGGTGGAACAGCCGATATACTACGTCAGTAAAACCCTCAATGCAGCAGAGAGAAATTACACTAAGATTGAACAACTTATACTGGCACTAGTATGGGCGATGCAGAAGCTAAGAACCTACTTCCTGACTCACTATGTTCGTGTCCCAAGCAAAGCCCCGCTGGAATCTGTTCTCAAAAACGCGGGAAAAGTGAGAAGAATAGCAAAGTGGAATACGCAGTTAGAACAATTCAACATCATACACAAGATCCAAACTGCCCAAAAATCGCAAGTCTTAGTGGATTTCCTGGCAGACTTACATCTAGATAACGGCGAAGAAGTGGAGGGTATACCAGGGGCGAACAAAGATGGAAAAGACCCAATCGATGTGCTCGAACCTTCTAGCCAACGAAGATAGGAAGTCTTCGTCGACGAATCCAGGAACAAGGAAGGTGCATGGATAGGGATCGTTATCACAACACCCACTGGTGACAGGATGGTGTATGCACGGAGGTTGGAATTCGAAGGGCATACCAACAACATTGTGGAGTACGAGGATGTGGTGCATGCTCTTCGTTTGATAAAAGAGTTGGGGATAATTGACGTGCGCCTAACAAGCGATTCACAGTTGGTCATCCGACAAATAGAACTGGAGTATAACACCTATGATGAGACCCTCTCAGCATGCATGGCTCTGGTCCGAACTCTAGCATCACAAGTGCCCAATATTAAGTTTCGACATCTGTGCAGGAAGGACAACAGACATGTCGATGCCTTAGCTTACATATCGTCAATGCTGAAGGACAAGAATGTTAAGGCCATCAAGATAGCGAGAGTATACCAGCCTTCGGTCACTCCACAACAAACCTTCGCTACAACAAATCATGAGGACGATGCAGGGGAATAAATCGCCAAAGATGATACAGGAGAAGATATCGTCGAAGACTTTGTCGAAAATGATATCCTGTCGAGAGCAAATGAAGACGAAGACTTTAGCAACGAAGAAGATTGGAGAACCAAAGTTCATCTTTTCCTCAAAGAAGGGGCATTGCCCGCAGATGTAAAGCAAGCACGAAAAGTGCAATCAAAGGCAGGAAGATACGAGCTTCGTGACGGAGTCTTATACAAGAAGTCATTCCTCGGACCCCTACTACGCTGCTTATCCAGAGAGGAAGGCCATCGTATCTTGAAGGACATCCATTATGGAGACGCAGGTAATCATAGCGGGATGAGGTCATTGGCTGACAAAGCTAAGATGCAAGGGTATTACTGGCCGCATATGATACAAGACGCTGCAAGGATGGATAGATAGAAGATGTGAAGAATGTCAACGGTTCGGCAAAAGGATTCATGCCCCAGCAACAGAGTTGAATTCAGTAGGAAGCCCCTGGCCACTTGCAAAATGGGGAATCGACATCGTCGGACCACTGGTCGAAGGGACAGGAAAAAGGAGATTCTTGATAGTAGCCACAGACTACTTCAGCAAATGGGTGGAAGCCAAAGATCTAGCCAGAATCAGAGATGTAGACGTATTCACTTTTATTTTTCAAAATATCATCTGCAGATTTGGCATTCCTACAGAAATTGTTTACAACAATAGCAAGCAGCTGCAAGGAAAGAACATCGACATGCTCTTCGATACATTAAAAATCAGGAAGAATAAATTCACCCCCATCTACCCTCAGAGTAATGGACAAGCCGAAGCCAAAAACAAGACCATCGCCCTTATCCTCAAGAAAACGCTGGACGAACATAAAGGCCGATGGTGTGAGCAACTACACAATAGCTTGTGGTCATACCGAACCACAAGAAGATCAGCAATCGGTGAATCTCCATTCCTCCTTACTTACGGAGCCGAAGTAGTCATCCCAACGGAGATAATCATGCCTATAACAAAAATCGAAGCATGGGAAAAGAACCTCATGGCGGATATGATGCAAGAGAGGCTTGATGATCTAGAAGAAAGAAGGGAAACAACATTACAAAGAATGGAGAATTATCAGCGTAGGTTAGCAAGGGAATACAATAAAAAGGTTAATCTTAGAATTTTTTTAGAAGGACAGTATGTGCTACGGACTATACTGCAATACCAACGAGAAAAGAAATGGGGTAAGCTAGCGCCAACATGGGGAGGACCATTTGTAATACACGATATCGCAGGGAAGGGATCGTACTACCTGCGTAATTTAAAAAGAGAAATCCTAAGGCACCCCTAGAATGCGAAATACCTCAAGCCATACTATCCATGAAGCAACGCAGTTCTGCATCTGCGTGAAGAATACCAGAAGAAGAAGGCAGCGTATTCGCTTGACATGTTTCTATCTCTAGACGAGGAATAGCAGACCTCATCACATCAATCAAGCAAGAACCTTTTTTTTATCATAATGTTCGAAAAAACAACGAAGAGTCTGGTAAACAATCTCTTACTTACATTCACATTGGGGAAAGTACCTACGTACAATCTCTCGGGACTTCCCTATCAGCGTCTATGAGTGTACGACCATGAAGGATTCCAGCAGAAAGAGATACCCAACCTAACAATGCATTGGATCGGCGGAACAGGTGTATGTAAATATTCAATAAACACACCACGTTTCCGAGAAAGCTGCATGACCCCCACCATTAGGCAGCTCTCTGGCCCAGGACTGGCCAACGGGGTGACAGGTCCAAAACGATGACGAAGGTATACTACTTTGTTATGTTACAACATACTCTCATCCTGCTCATTTGTTATAATTTTATAAGTTAAAATGCATGAATTAAACATTACAGGAAAACTAAAGTTGCAAATACCAAAAGACTGATGATCCATTTCAAAGAAAAAGTTGATTACAAGTGTGGGAACGAAAAGCAAGAAACATAAGAAATCCACAAAAAAGTATCCCAAGGCTATATAATCAACAAGGATCAAAGCTCTATCGTAACAAAGATAACAAAATTTTACTTCTCCGAAGGCTCGGCGCGATCATTGGACCTCTCCTTTTGAGACAAAGTTTCCTACGAAGGATCGGCATGAGACGAAGGAATGCTCCCCCAAGAAGATGGTTCGGAAGGGGCCATGAAAGGCTTAGGCACAGGACGACGTTTGTACTTCTTAGTGATACCCTCCTTCGAAAGACTCTGCTCTATCTGGGCCAAAGTCTTATTAATCTCCAAAGCCAACTGATGCCGAGCCTCATGCGTTATAACATTGTTATTGAGCTCAGACTTCGTCAACAAGGATGCCAGACGCTCGACCTCCTTAGCAGACTCTTTCGCAGTCACGTAAAAAATCCCAGACAATCCTTCCAAGTAGTTGACCCGTCCCTATTGCTTGACTAGTTCAGATTGAGTTGCTTCAGATTTTTCATTTGCAAGGCGAAGCTGTCTCTCGAGCTCTGCAAAGGAAAAACGATCAGTTAGATAAGGAAGACGAACAATCACTCACGACCAAACGAACGTATACCTTCGACATCATCCGAAGCTATTTCAAACTCATTTATAACTGCATCTCGGGCGTCGTCAAGGAAATCATACTCGGTGGAAAGTTTTTCATAGTCGAGGCGACAGTTTTGAAGATCAAATTTGCATTGATCCAACTCTACCTGCTTCATCGAATCTAGATGCTGAAGATGATTGACTTCGTTGGTGATCCCCTCGATCCCCTTCGTGATTCTATGAATATTGACCTCAAGATCTTTCTATGATTCCACTAAATGAGAGACATCGGCACGAGAAGTGGACAAAGCCTTACTTAGAGCATGTGCCTCTGCCCTAGCATAGTCTCGCTCACGAACAAGCCGATGTATATAATCACTAACCTCAGGATCGTGAGATGAACGAGCTTCATGGAGTTCTACTTCTAAATCCACCCCTCTAGCCTCTAATCGAGAAGCTTCATCCCGATCCTCAAAGAGAGACTGGCGTGTCCATTCCATAGTACCCATAAACTGACTACGAGCAGCTGACACTGAATTCCGTATTTCAAACATCTGATCTTGTTGTTTCCGATAACCAGCCAACAACTTATTATGCTGATCGGCACGAGAATTCCACTTATTAGATACTTCTATTACCTTCGACACCAACTCTTTAATCCGAGAAGCTTGACGAGTCCTCTCACCCCGAAGCAACACTAACTCTTCAGCATCACCCACTGAAGACAGGGCCGGCTAACTCAGAAATAACACTAAAAGGGCAAAGGCAGAGAAAAGGAAAGGAGACAAACCTTTAGACAAAGTGCCCGCCGAAAAATCTTCAGCACGAGCCTTCTCCAGATCTCCACGAAGAGAAGCTACCTCTTGACAAAGCCCCTCCTCAGTGTTTCAGTTGTTCCTTCAACTCTAGTATCTCCTATCCTTAGACAAAAGAGACTCTTGAGCAGAGTAAAGTTCATCGTCCCTTTGACGCAGTTTCGCCTCCAGCTTGAGTGCCTTGGCTCTAAAGAACTGGTACAGGGCATGGTTGCAACACTCACTATTCACCAACTGCAGCAACCAGGGGAAAGTAAGAATCACTACTAATAAAAACCGTGCTAATTTACCATAAAACCATAGCGACATCTTACCTAGAGAATGCGCAGTTGAGGAAAGCCGTACTGGTGACCATCATCTATTGTCATCATCTCAAAAATAAAGGAAGGAGGAGTGGCCAAGAGACCAGACGGGACAGCGGCACCTAAGTTTCGTTGCCAAGCTTTGTTGACCTTATCAAGAGAAGACAACTCCATATGCCGACGAGTGAAAGCATCAGAATCCCTCTCACCAGGAAAGACAGGGCAGGATGAGGCACATTCATAAGACCCTTCTTATTTAACCATCCAAAGGTCTCGTCATCTCCACCGCGCATCACAACATTTACAAAACCCTCAGAGGAAGTACCAGCAGCGTTTTCCTTACCAGCAACAGTTTCCTTACTAGCAGCGGTCTCCTTGCCCTTCGCTTCTTTGGAAGCACGAAGCTCAGCGTCTTCACCATCAGAACTATCTTCTTTGTTCTCGTCCCCACCATCGTCGTCGGCCCCCACTTCCCAGTTGTCATTAGGAGATAACAACGAAAAATCAGAAGCTATCCCCATCATGGCACCCAATTCAACCTGACCGCCAGTAGAGTAGACCTTACTACAAGAAAATTCCTGGTTCGGTTCTGAAGTATTCATCGGCTCCGGAATCATAAACTGAGGATCAGCATCTTCGTTCTCTCGACGAGGAGAAGGGGTCTTAATACCACCGGGAACAGGAAAAAAAAAAGCCGGGGATTCAAAAAAATTGAAAAATTGGATCTATGTCCAACGGATCACACCTATAAAGAAAAAGTTTTTTGTTTTGGTTCGACCCGTAGTCACATATAAAATAGCGGACGGGATAAATTTAGCAACGCTTTTCCCCCACGACCTGTTGCAGGAAAGGGATAATGTGCAACTTCGAGTTGTCAATTATATCCTTTATGGAAATGGAAAACCAATTCGAGGGATTATGTTCACCCCCCTGTCCCCCAGGAGGAACTTCTTCTTCGGTTTCCTCAGGAGTAGTCCCAGAACGCTCTTCATCATCGGTTTCTTCCTCCTCATCGTCGAATTTTTCTTCGTCACCTAATGGACTGGTGACTTTGGGAATCCTCGTTTCTTCAACCTCAATGGTAGAAGACTCAACGGGGCCAAGCTTACTTTTCTTCGAAGCCTACAAGAAATACATATCAATATCTAATTCAAGGGGAAACACACATACAACACATTATGTTAAATCATACCTTGACAGTGGTAGTAGCACTCTTCGAAGGAAGAATAACCTCAGAACTTTCTTCATCGCCAACATCCTCGGCATCTATAGTGTAATCGAAATTCATGCCTTCGAAGTTTAAAGCCCAAGGACATAAATCGCCATAGCGGGCTGGAGTACCGTCACGAGGCTTGCTCTTATAAGTAGACTTCCATCCATGCTCACCAGGTATCCAACCATGAGCCCAATGACCGATCACTTCGATGGGAGTATCATACCAATCATGATCGTGATCACAACGAAAGCGCTCCTTAAAGGGAAAAGGCTTCGGCTTGTCGGTATTCTCGGTACCAGGAACATACCGTAACTTTGTGTCACTCACTTCACTTAGAAGACGAACTTCTCCACGAGGAGAAGCAATTGTACGAAGACCGACACTCCGTATCTTCCGGTTCCTACTATTAACATAATCCCCGAAGGAAGCATTAAAATTCTCAGGAGTGTACCAACTCTTCTGCGAAGGATCGGGCTTATAGCACGTCATCATAGTTTCACCCTTGCTCCGAAGGTAGAATTCACGAAGACACTGAAGATAATTCCCACTTGACTGAACCACTGAATGGCAGTGAGTGTGAGAAGTAGAGCCATCCCTACGACGAGCCAATACATCATAATAAAAGGAGTCATTCCATTTATACAAAGGAAGCATTAAACCCGCTTCGAATGCTCCAACGGGCGTCAAAAGATGCTGGGAATCATACTTATAATTTTTGATCATGTCATAAGTAAGATCGTCACCTTGGTTGTAAAAACGAACCTCAAAACGCTCTAGACCGTGATTTACTTTAAATTCTTCGAGGTCAATGTATTTGAAGGAGACAGGAGCCTTTTTTTTCTTCTTCGTAGCTGGAGCAACTCGTTCCGAAGGGGCAACCTCGGAATACGCTGCCTTACCAGATGATGGTTTCTGCGGAGGACTCATATCCGAAGACTTTCTCTTCATCGAAGGATCCCTCGACAGGTCCAAATCCCTTGGTAAAGAATTCTTCGACGAAGGCTTTTTCAACGAAGGCACTCTCAACGAAGCCTGAGATTTTTTTGAAGACGAAGGGGCAGGAGGAGCGATAGAGCGGATAGGCTGAACCTCCAATGGCTCCGAAAGCTGTGAAGGTGGCCTACCTGCTGGACGATTAACTGCATAACGATAACCACTCGCTTGATCCCCCCCTCTGTTGAGAAGTAGCCTTCGAATCAGACGACGAAGAGGTTCTACGAGGACGAAGATACGATTGCGAAGATCTTGGTGATGTGCCTTTCGGCGGAGATATGTCAGGGCTTCTAGTCAGTGGAGATCTATAAGTACTCAGCGGCGGAGACCTATAGGGACTATGTCTTCGATCATCACCCGCCATAACAACCTAAAAAAAGGGCATCATAGATAAACAAAGGTTAAGATTAGATCTGCAAATCATTGCTTCACGTCAAGAACGCCATTAAAACACAAGAAAACACTCAGAAGTAATCAGAGCATATAACTCCAGATTTCGCGATGAAGAACATGGGCAAGTATATATACTTTCGTATATCATGTTCTACATCACGAAACCTAGGAGCACTATAACCAGCAGCAGAACAATAAGAACAACAGCAGCAGAACAATAAGAACAACGACAGCAGAGATTAAAAATGGAATAAATACCTGTAACAATCAGGATTCCTGACAATGGAAAGTGACAGACGAACAAGTTCTCCTAGACGAGGAAGTATCAGGAACTAAAGTGATAACAACCCCAATCAAGTACTAAGATCCGAAGAAGAAATAAAGGAGAAAAGAACAAAAAGAGCAGGATAGAAGTTAATGCTCTCAAAGAACACCAGAAGAAAACGAGAATGAGAATAAGAATAAGAATGAAAGAAGGATAAAAGTTATTTCACCTACACCCTCTCTCATATTTATAACCATAATAAATAGGGGAAAACCACCCCAAAAATTGAGAAGAAATAACTACTAGGAGTGGGAAACGTGCCCAAATATCTAGGGGAAATTATTGCAAAGTTAAGAATAGAAGATAAACGGATTGAAGAATTTTCTTCAAACTTTGACTAATTTCAAACTTGGAAGAAAAGGGGCAAATTGTATACACATAATCAACAATCAGCCACGTGTCAAGAAGAAAACACGTGTACCCCACAAGGCAGAGGAACATCAAGACCCTGATGCCGCGTGTAACACCTGAGGGGCATGCATCATCATCATCTTCCACGTACTCATCACTGAACAAATCCGACGACTGGTAGGATACGGAGTACCTGATGCGTAGCCTATCGCGAAGCACCATAGAAGACAAGGAAGTTTGCTTTACCCCATCCCAAGATAGATCTGAAATGTACGAAGGAGATGAGCTTCACCGACAAGAAAGTGACAGCTGCAGCAGCAGTTGTCTGTCGCGTACAGACTGCCCAACTACCCGCATTAAATGCTACGAACATAGGATACGTGTCAAACATCCTATGGAGGAGAGGGAGGTGCATCATCGTCGCAATATGTTACCGTTGGAGGCATTGGGCAAACACGAAGATAATCTTCGGGATCGACACGTTAACCAAGACGATAAGCATTAATGGAGTCAGTAAAGAGAGGCCCACATAGGAAGTCTATAAATACCCTGCTCAGCCAAAGAAGGAAGGGGACAAAAGGGGAGGAAAGAGAACTATTGTTAAAAAGAGAGAGATTGTAATACTAAGTATGAGTTTTATCTTCCTTTGTCTTGGTTCCCCACTAAGAGTCATTCAACTATCACTTGTAACCTTATCTAATCCATAGTGAAAAACCCAACCCCCGTGGACGTAGGCCTTAGTGATGAACCACGTAAATCATCGTCTTGTTTACATTCTGCACTTATGGCTTTGATATATTTCTGTTATGCATCGTTTAATCATCGTAGATGTACCTATGATGCAACGTAGAATTGAGACAATGACGAGCCCGCAGGCTCAAAGTTCCCCAGAGAAGCTTAGTTATCGTCCTATGTTTATTTATTTCCATTGTTATTATATTTAGTCAGCATTGCGAACATTGGTTATGGACACGATGATATCTTCGTTACATCTGTGTTCACAACAACCTAGCTTGGGAGTCTAACCATCTGCTGCTCAAGAGGAGAATTTTTTTCCCAACCATCTACATCTTAGTCTCAACTATTGGAATCTCTTTCACTTGAACGAGTGTGTGAAGGAATTTGGGTAAAAATGGACCTATCAAACTCCTTCATTTTGAGTAAGAGCTCTCACTCCATAGCCTTTACTCAATAAAAGATGTTAACTTTTGTGAAATTAGATGATTTATGTTGTTAATTTAATTTAGATGTCGATAAGACAACAAAAAAAATAGCAAATATTTTCGTGATTCATAAAGAAATTTCCGCCAATCAATAAATAATGCGTCGAAGGTTGTTTAAAAAAAATGAAAAAAATTAGCAAATTAAATAATCATGCCAAATGCCAATTCTCTAATAACAGCAGTTGTCGATATTTTCAACCCACTTGGCCTGTTTAAGTCTTCGACGAGGGAGAAAAAGAGAGACGACGATAATGATGATGGAGAGGTCGAGAAGAAGACAACAAGCTTCCATTACTGTTATCAGATATCGGTTGCTGACGGTTGATTGGAAACTGTAATTGGTTCCTCTTTTTTAGTACACTGCATGGTGACTCCGGAGAAGTAGTGCCTCTATTATGGAGAGCGCAACAACAATTCCGATGGTATGGTCTTTGTTCGACACCATTCTCATACATTGTTATGGACCCTTCGTAAACACATTGCAACAATGCCTTTGCAACCACACTAATAGCACAGCTTCCCATTTCAATCTCCACTATCTCCGGCCCTTCTTCTTTTCTTCTCATTACCAATGAGTTGAAGTTCATAAATAGCTAGTTGCTTCAGATTCATGTTTGGCTTAAAGAATTTAGTAACGTACGCAACATTTTAATCTTCGACTCATGAACTGTTTTTTTATGTTTATAGGCAAGTGTTGGACCAGGATTCACTACATCCAATTTTAAGGTCAAACACTAACTGTTAGGGTTAGGGACCTTACTCTTGCATCAACTTTCCGTTGCGCCAACGTATTTGAATCTTGATTTGTTTGCGGATCCGCAGACTCCCTACCAGCAGTTTGATATTTGGACAGTTCATCATGTAAGAACACCGTTCTACTGAGTTTAAAAGGAATATCTAGGAGAGAGCAATTGGTTGAGACAACCTAAGTATCCCCTCAATGCTTTCATAACTTGACCCTCAAACTGAAAGCAGTTTCAACGGTTTCTCTAATTGGACATTGTAACAGGTGAAACAACTTCCGAAACATATAATGTAAAGTAATACTTATAATTGAAATTGGAATGTTTAATTATAACAAAACACCATGAAATAAAAGTAATCAACTTTTAAATGATGCTTCTTCTACCCTCGGAATAAGGAAGATACAAGATTTGAGGTTCTTCTCTGATAATCTTCAAATTTCTACCCAATTCTAAGATTGGAAACTAGAAGATAATAGATGCATCTCTTACAAATTGAAATTTCTACCCAATTTCAGATTGGAAATAACAAAATGTTGGAGGCTCTTCTCTTAGGAAGGATTTAGGGTTCTTACACCACTTTTCTAAACAAACAAAAACTAAAAACTAGAAGAGCTAGGGTTTAAACAATAAATAGTAAACAAAAAGGACAAAGATGGAAAATAAGGGGAAATATGGGTTAAATGAGTAATTGCGAAACAAAAGGGCATAAATGGTATGTGTGAAATACCATTATGCATCAACATCGGACAAAGAAACTTGCTTATGCTGCTGACCAAGTTTGCTCTAAAATTAGTTTCAACGGTTTCTATCCCATATCCATCCATTCAGGCATCTTTCAAGTTTCAACTCTATCCCATATCCATCCATTCAGGCATCTTTCAAGTTTCAACTCTATTACTGGTTAACTCTTACAGTATACAATACACATTAAAAAAAAAGACATCCCTTCCATTCAAACCACGTTCAACACCTACAGGTGATATTAACAGGAATATCTAACGGTGCAGTTAGTGTTCAGACGGACAAAAGCTTAATATCAAAAACATTAGAGTAGAATATCGTAGTCTGACAGTCTTATCACAAAAACAAAAACAAAAGCAAAAAAACAGTTTCTAAACTCCATTTGCTAGGCTGGATGAGTTCATCAGCCCGTAATCTTCTACACAAACTAGCAGCATTTGCCAATTTCCCTCTACTGTACTGAAATGATATAGCAATAAGCCAGTTCATATCTGATTCACCTCCAGAATCTGACGCCATGCACTCACTGCACCCGTGAGGATCTTCAACAAGACAAATTTCAGAAATTATGATGTGAAAAAATAACAAGGGATCATGCCACAATAAAGTGTATAAATCCAAATAACCTTAACTATCCGATATAACATTGCATACTACCTCTAATCAAAAGCATAAGGATCATCTACGTAAGGATTCAAAGACCCCTCTGAAAACAAATCACCAATATTTGACGGGCGTGTCTGGCTACCTCCTTTGTATACCTGCTCAGAGAATTGAACATGTTACAGGATACATATACATTAAGTAACCAAACTAAAAAAGAATGCGATCAAATAAAAAGCACCACGTATGACGAAGTTTCATCAGCTTTTACACAGTCACCAATGCAAAATGCAAATTTACCAGAGTTGAATGTCTTTTTCATCACAATTTAGCATCTAAGTACTAATTTTGAAGTTTCTTACTCTTTACTAGGTCCATATATCAATTAGCCACGACATACCAGGGCAACTGTCAGATGGAAAAGCCAACTATTAACCAACTCACATAAACCTTTAGTCAATCAAAGGTAACTTAAACAAACATAAACAACATAATGGAAATAACTTAATAGGGTGACATGTCTCTACAGAGAACCCTTACTCTCACACTAAACCAAGGATCAGGAAACTCTACAGGTTACAAAACAAGCCGTAATACCCAACCCCAACCCCAACAACAACAAAACACCCTAAGTATTCTAAAGGGAAAGAAACAGAATCGAGCAAATAATCAGATCTCCAGTAGGCGTAAAAGCTGTAAGCTGGTGACCTCGTGTTTTCATTAACTTAATATGATAATAATCTTAAAAGATAAGCTCAAGATCATCTAGAAGGAAGTTAACTCCAGAAGAAAAATTATGTGCTCAAGATACTAGCCAAAACTCAAGTTCTGCATACCTCCTTCACCTTCATGGCATCTTTAATGGCCCTAGATCTGGGGGTAGCCACTCGCTTGTGCTTTGTTGGATCCTTTGTTATGCAAGGATAACCCATAAATCTGAGTATTCAACAATGAAATGCTCTTTATAAGAGGAAATAATTCCAGGTGAACGAATAAGTACCTCAAACATCACTGTGCTTTTGGTTTTACGCTTTGTAATACCCCCATTAGTGGTTTCAACTTCATATTCACGACGTGTTACCTAGAAAACACAATTGAGGCAATAATACAATCATTTTAATAGATATTTAGGTTTCGGTTAGTAAACAAGTGTTTCAGAGTTTTAACAGACATTACATGTAGAGTATTAATAGAGTAAAGTTTTGACTATGACCTGTAACAGTCAAATATATAGTTTAACTTGCTATGAAGTACTAGTGAATTTAAGGATAAGGAGGAACTCACCTTTCGACTATGCTTAGGGATATTCATCACGTTTCCTGCATTTTCTTTCTCAACTTTCCTCAACGCAGTCGATACTGGTGTTTGCGTCAATCTTATAAACTGTACATCCCACAAACAGCGAAAGAAACGCATAAGTTAATATAATTTCTCCGCCAGAAACTTGGAGTTACTATCAGACTATAATTGATTACCGAATATATCTTACGGCTACCTTCTCATCATTATTGGGCTTTATAACAGGATATTTACTTCTTTTTTCACCATCAGTATTCCTCATGTTGATTTTTGATGAAATGGAGTAGTCCTGTGGATAAACAGAATTGGATTTCTCCAAAAAAATCCTTCACTAACAGAACGAACACAAATATTAACCAAAATAACTTAAATGAACCAGAAAGGCTAGGTCGATAAAATAAGATATCAAAATTTAACACCTAAGAAGCGTCTTTATAATTAAGTCAATAGATGAAGAGGCTTCAAAGCAAGTTAAGACAAATTAATGCATATAATAAATTTATACTAGTATATGATAAATAACTCGTGAATGAATCAGCATTTCCTATTAAAAGTCCTCAAATTATTAGAAAAGGCAAAATGGAATTCAGGTACAATATATATCATAAGCTGGTATCTTATAACTGAGAGAAATATCAAACATATAGTAGAACCAGGGGTAAAACCTTTTACAGTTTTACCATGAACCAACAGTTAAAGATTTTATTGGCAGGACCATTCTCTATATATCTCCCCTAGACAGCAGAATTGCAGCTACCACTAAGCCAAACCATTCTAGGTGCTATCTGGCATAAAACGTAAACTCTGAGCTTATATGGTAATCAGAATGCTTTTGGTAGCATTGGTATGAAAAATCTTGCTCTTCGTATCTAGAATGTACTTTTGTGATTATGTTCTAAGACAGTGTAATAGATTTTCCCTACCAAAACGGCTTATTACTTATCTATCGGCCCTCATGGAGTCTTATACATAACCAACAATTTATAACATGTTTGCTATACAGACAAAATAAACATGATAGTGGAAGCAACACACACAGAAAGAAACAAAACGGATGAAATCGAACCTTTTTTGATGTCACTTCTTGGTCCTCTTTTGGATTCCCATCCAATGCTTTCCACTGCATTTGCAACAAAGCTCTCTGTCTTTCTTCCTACAATGCCCCAGCAAGATAGGTTAACATAAAGCACCTAGGGTCAATTGTTATGGGTGTATGTCGAAAGAGTATACCTTTCCAGAAAAAAAGAAAAGGAAATGTGAGGGAGTATACCTTGGATTTCTGGTGTCCCAATTCCTCTTGCAGTTTTCTGCATTCATCTTCATGTTGACACTTCAGAACTTTCAATTCAAGGTCATGTTCTTCTTTTAATACTCTGGTTTTCTACATTTGAACACATAAATTCTTAGTTCCAATTAGATATGTAGTGCAAAGATAAAAAGATCATAGACAAAAAGGGAAGGGACGCAGTTGCTAAGAATACCTCTTGCAATTCATCTTCAGCCTGAAGCTGAACATGCTTTAGCTCTTCCTCATGGTCATCCCGAAGATCCTTTTCCTTTTTATCATAGTCTTGTCGGAGACGGCTAATCTGTATCACAACAGATGGTTTATCAATGTACATATGGTGTTACAATTACAGAAACACCAATGCCACAGAAACAGAGTTAATACAACGGCACAACATCACCAGATTCATTTTTATAAGGGTACACTATGTACACAAAGTGTTAATAACTTAATAAGGGTACACTTCTATGTTTCCTTCATCTACTTGATGCAACTACGTCTACTATTTGTATACCTACTCCAAATTTTATATGCAAACTAGCTAAAGCAATAATGTGCTAACATGTATACCAGATAGGAGGTTATTTCGGTCAAGGACAGAAGGGTGTTCCACCATCTACTATGATTTATACGTACCAAAGAAGCATGTTGCTCTTGGGCTTGCATTAAAGATTGCCTTGACTCTTCTTTGCTTTCTGCAAGTTTTTTAGCGCACTGACTTTCCATTTCTCCGACAAGTCTGTCCACCTGAAGGTTCAGATAACAAAAAAATAAAATAAAACAAGAGGCGTGGAAGATTTTGGAGAAAATAAGTTCAATAACTAGTAGTATTCCATACCTTCTGTTTCTCCTGATTAACAATATCCAGCTTCTCCAGCTCGAACTTCCTCCGGATGTCATTAACAGCCTGTTAAACTCCTTTCAGTTCCAATGAAGTAATCAGCATAACAAGGCGTGGTTTGTATAGATCGGAGAAGGCATACCTGATCATTCCTTTGAGAAATTTCCTTCAAATGTTTACTCAACTCTAACTGTTTACTTTCCAGCATCACATCATACTGCTTTTTTGTTTCAGCAAGCGTACTTTCTGCAGCAGCTAGAGATGCCTGAATCTGCAATAAGCTGACAATGTTACTTTACCAGGTAAACTCTAATAACACCATAAAATTGCAAAAATGATATTTCTCTAACCTCTTTTTTTTTATCTTCTAATAGTTTCTCCCTTTCAATGTAGTGTTGATGAAGCTGTTCCTTCTCTTCTAAATTTCCACGAAGCTCACTAACTTGATTTTCTAGGGAAGCTACATGCTCCTCATGTTCAACAATCACTTTCTGAAGACCTTCAGTTTCTTCAGATTTTCCCTGTAGCTTCACCTGCAGCTTGTCTTGAATATCTCGACTTTCAGATTCTAGTGTCGCAATATTCTGTGATAATTCTCGCTGCAAGGTTCAAACCAAGAAGGTTATGAATGCTACTTCAGAAATATAGAATCTGTCATTGAGAAGTGTGATAAATGACAAACCATTTTATTTTCAGCGAGTTCTGATTCTTCAGACAATTGTTTAATTCTCTCCTCCATGCTGGTTAGCAACATCTCCAATTCTGTCTTTTTCAAAATAAGACCTTCTGCTTCAGACTCCATTTTCCTAATTCTTTCTTCTGCTGAACGGTTTTCTTCGGCATGATGTAATATCAAATGCTCCTGGAGTTTCTGGAGCTCGACACTCTTGCTCTTAAGCTGTTCATTATCTAATTGAAGACTATCGTTTTCAGATTTAACATTCACCAATTGTTTGTGGAGCTGATTAGATTGGAGCTGACTAAGATTAGCAGTTAAGTCCTTCTCTTGCTTAGCCAATTTGTAGCAAGTGTCAAATGAATGGTTTAGCTGAGCCACATTATCTGAAACCATTGCACTCTGTTGATCCAATTCGATTAACTTCTCTACCAAGTCATGGACCAGAACTTGAAGATCTTTTATCTCTTGACCAGATGCAAGTAATCGCCTAGCATAATGTTCATTGTTAGACTGGAGAGCACCCTTCTCTTTCTCCAAATTGCTCCGAGCTTCTGCCAAGCACTTGCACATGTCTTCTTTTAACCGCAAATCTCTTTGGACCTCTTCCAACCGTGTATTAAGATTATCCAAGCACAAGCTGTCTGCTGCAACAGCTCTTTCTAGGTCCTTGATCTGACCATCTGAATTCAAAGAACAGATTCAATCCCACAAAAAACAAATGTTATTATGTTCACGTGCTCAATGTACAACCTCAATGCAGATTTCCAACTCCTCTAAACCAGCCAATCACAAAGAACTAGAAAAACAACAACGTCGAGACCCAATATAATGTTGTGAGACATTGAATAATACTGCTGATTTGTAGTCTGAACCGTATGAAGTTTTACCCTAACTTAATATACCATTAGGGTACTTGATACTAGAATACCCCGCAAGAAGGAAGTGCATAGATACACAAGATAGTGTATCCATATTAGTTACCTATCAAATAAATACACAAGATAGAACATATATGAAAAGCTGCATTGGCATGTAACCCAACAAATAGGGAATGGGATACTATGCCCAAAAAGGATAATCACAGAAAGTGGCATCTTTGGTAAGCTTGACAACAACCATTTTTTCTAGTCCTAATAATTGGTTTTATAAACTTAATTTTCCTCTTCAATTTTAGATTCTTTTTCTTAATTTCAGCTTCCACCAACTGACCATCCCATTAACAAACCACGTGGAAAATTAACAGCTTCTCACTCGGTAAAGTCAAGTAAAACATCAAAATCTCCAGAAAACAGAAGCACGTACCTTTTTCTCCTATAAGATTGGCAGTTCGGCCTTGTTCATTGACATAAAATTTCTCCCTTTCCTCTTTCTCAATTTTAAGTTCACTCAGCGATTCTTCACCTACCAGATATAAAAACTCAAGCACATCAGAGTAATGTATGCCAATTGATATGCATGTATGTATATCCATTCATCTCAAGTCATTTTCTACGTGGTTGTAACTAATTCTCTTCCAAAAACCGGTAGCATCTTCTGATTATTAAAATATGAGACATTATAAAATACTTATCAGATGCAATAGAGAGAAAGACTAAATTGCTAGTTTTGCGGATGCCGTAATATTAGTGAATGAGAACTTACATTTTCTCATGTTTTCCTCCGTAGAGTCGATTTTCAATGTTAGACCAGTAATCTGAAGCTGCAAGCTGTCAAATGCTTCGGAACTTGTTAAAAATTTGTCTTCAAACACCTTCTTATCATGTTCAGCTATTCACAAACAAGTTTTGGACAGTCAAAACATTTCAAATCCCAAATCAGATCAAGCAACCTAAGGAAAGAGACTCACCATCGCAAACCTGACTAGCCAAGTGTTGTAATGTTTCAGTAAGTTGGTCGCATAAAGTCTTTGTTGAAGAAAATTTAGATTCCAATCCTTTCCAAAGTTTTGCCTCTTCTTTCTGCTTCACTTGAAGCTTTGCATTTTCATTTACTGCATTCTGTAATTTCTCCTCCAGCAAATGAATATGGTCCACCGCTCTTTTGAGTTTCGAGTTCTGTCTCATTCCACAAATTCACTCATCAGCATGTGCCGTAATTTTAGGTTTACAGCAAATTCATCCTCAAAGTTAAATGATCCTAGAAGGCAAAAATGTAAATAACTTTCCCTATAAAACATAACTGAAGTGTCATAGATATTTCTACCAATCGAACAAAAATGATATCTGAAAAGAAAATAAAATCGATCAGATTTGAATCTGACCTTGATTAATCTAGAAACAAGAGTTATAGAATAAGAAATCTACGAAGTACTACGGGAAGATGTGAAACAAGTTCAAAACATGTTAGTGCATGTAACAATTGATCTCCAACGAGCTAAACAGATTACAGATGATCAGACAAATATTAAACCTAAAATGTGGTAGATCAGGAACTAAATCGATAGAAACATTAAGAACCAGATCTAAGCTAAAAATCAAGAGAAAAAGGAAGAAGAAACAATAAGTAATCCTTTACCGCCATTTCAAGATCGGTTTTCACGGAAGCTTGTTCTTTAACCAATTTCTCTAAAAAAATAAAAATGCAAAATCATCAATAAACGCATCAATTTTTTCATCATATCGAAACAAAAACAGATTCGGTAAGAAATTAACCTGCAGTAAGTTTCAGATTGGCAAAACTTCCCAAAGAAACTGAATCTGAAGAAGAAGATCTAAATGAAGACATTGACGGCACTGTTTTTCCTCCACCACTTCCAGAAATTGATCCTGATAATGACCTAAGTTGATCTAAACTCTTCATTCCTGAAATTCCAAGCTTATTCATTACGTTATTCGTAAGTTCTGTAGTTAACTGTGTTGAAACCCTAGAGATTTAAGTTTTTGCTCTGGAAGCGTTTTTAGAATTCAAAAAGGTAATGAGCGCTCATTTGCCTAAGAACCGACATTTATATTCTTCAAGCTTGTGGCGGTTGTGAGGTAAGAGAATCGACAACTTGTTGAGGTCTTATTTTTTCTAAAATTACGAAAATACCAGCTTAGTAAGGTAGGACCATAGGAGTCGTAGGACACGTACATCTAGTTAGACAAGTCAGCTAGGATTCTATCCGTTCAAATTTAGAGCGAAAATGCTTCCCATCCCCCACTATCTTCTTCCCCCACTCATTTCCCGCACTCATTTCCCTTACAACTTGTGGTAAAGATATTGGCTAATGATATTTAGCGGAGAGCATCGCGGGTTTTTAAAGGTACACCATTATCCAGTTGAAAGGTTTAGATAGTGCCACGTTACAGAGGAAAAAAGCAGGATAAGATAATGGCGAATATGTAGCACTGTCGAAGTTAGAACATCTCAGACAGGTTTTTTTTACTTACGCCAGGATTTTATTGATTTTATAACAAAAAACTAATTTCTTAGTACAACCTCTAGATAAATTCCCTTAGGATTTTATTGATTTTTACTAATAGACAATCCTGTGATAATACAGTAAAACCTTTTAAAAGAATACTCTATAACGGAATAAAATCCATAAATGAATAAAAAAATCAAGTCCCAATTTGGCTTAATCTCTGTAAGATTTACCTTTGTATAAGAATAAACTTCATATAAGAATAATTTTATATGGTCTCAATAATATTCTGAAACAGAGGTTTTACTGTATCATTAGAGCTAGACTTGATAGGGTAATGGTTTGTGGTTCAACCATTATGGTAATGCAAATGTATTCTTTATCGATTCGATTGGTTCAGACCATATCCCAATTATTTTAGTGACTAACCCACGGTCTCAAAATAATTTCAAACCCTACTGATACTTTAAATGTTGGAGTAGAGACCCAACTTAGTTGAGGCCATCAATGTTTCTAGTTATGTGTATATCTGGACAGATGATAAACTTTGATAAATCTGAATGTTTCTTTAGCCAAAAAGTTCATCCAGATAAATGTGTCTCACTTATTAGAACCCTTAATGTTAAGAAAATCGGCCTAAATAACAAATATTTAGGTTTACCTCTTTTTATTAACAAAAACAAAATTGAACCTTTTGCTTTTTTAGATGATCACTTTGATGATAGTATAGAAAAATGGAAAGGTAAACATTTTAATCAGGCAGGTTCATCAGTTATGGTCCAAAATGCCCTGAAGTCGTCATTTGTCTATCATATGATGAATTCTTTTTTGATTCTTGATAGTATTATTTAATCAGATGGAAAAGTCTCAAAGAGATTTCTGGTGGGGAAAAAAGAATCAATAAGGAATTTACATGAAACAGGGGCAAGGGGTTTGCACTCATAAGCATGCAAGTGGGTTAGGGTTTCGTGATTTAAAAAAGTTTAATTTGGCTTTATTATCTAAAATTGCTTGGAGATTAATTCATGGGTCTGATGAGTTATGGTTTAAGATATTGAAATGTAAGTACTTCAGTAATAATCATCCTTTACACTACAAGAAAACCCTAAATTCGTCTTGGGTCTGGAAAGGTATTTGCAGAGGTATAGAGATTGTTAAACATAACTCGTTTTCGGAAGTCAAAAATGGTAAGGGTATTAGAGCTTTTGAGGATAATTGGATACCAAATGTCACAACCTCGACCTGCATTCAATATCCTAACCCGAATCTAGCTGTTGCTGACTTTATAGATCATGATACCAAGCAATGGAAGGAATCCATGTTTTATGATTTTTTCACTAGAGAAAATGATGATAGGATTAAGCATATTAGAATACCTTATTCTAGTGAGGATAGATTGATTTGGTCCTCTTCCCATAATAAAATTTTCACTGTACAATCTTCATAAAGGGCTCTAACCAGTGTTAATTCTAATGGTATTGTAATCCATCTTCTGATCCTATATTTAAGGCTTTATGGAAATCTCATCTGCTTCCTAAAGTCCAGCTTTTCTCTGGAAATGTATCTCTGATATCTTACCTACGAAAGTTAGATTATCTCAATATGTGACTAGCAATGATAACACTTGTTGTATGTGTAACAATAGTGTCAATGAATCCACTGAACATTTACTTTTACATTATCAATTTGCTAAATCCGTTTGGACTGCAATCTCAAATGGTTATATGATTTTGCAAGATACGGGTACTAGTCCTACCATCAAAGACTGGATAGGAAAATGTTGTTAGACTCCTTCTCATTCATTAAAACTAGTAATCTTAGAAGAGATTTTAATTCAATTGTTGATAAAATGGCAAAGCATTGTTAAAAGATTAAATATTTATAATGAGTGGTGGGAAATTGCTCCTGATTTCTTATCACAATATTTGTAAGGTTTCATCGTAATACAATGCATTTTTCTTAGCAAAAAAAAATAAAATTATTTGATTGACATAACAATCAAATGTTATTAAATAGCCAAAACAAAAATCTAGCTATCCAAAACTATTGTGTGACTAACCAAACACAAAATCAACCTGCATATATCACCCCTAAAACTGATCACTCGTTATAAACTCAATCAAAGAAACCTAACTATGCTATGTCTGGAGTGGACACGATCTCAATATACGTGTATGTGCTACACATATTAGTAGTTAACTATGTGACTAAAACTCTAACAGGAACAACGGGTATTTAGGTGAAATAGCATAAAAGGAAAATAAGTTGTGGTAAATTAAAAGGTGTACGCGGTCAAAAAGAAAAATAAGTGAACTAAAATTGGTTCCATCTTAGTGTTTACATATTCCGCTAGGGTTAGACCTACTAATTATAACTGACCAATGAATCAGAGAGTGCGAACCACTTATTTTTGAATGTCATATTTTGTAAAAAAAATTATGGGTGCTGCTTCCAGTATCTTCTTCCAATTTTAATCATTTTGCAGAATGGGCTTCATGGTACATTATAATAGATGGAATCGGCTAACACTGAGAAACATGCAATGGAAACAACACTTACTAAATGTTGGTTCTAGAAAGAATGATGCAATAATATCTAAGGGTAAGAGTAAAACTAGCTGGTGTTCATATATGTTTGGATATTCAGATACATATATATTTCTGGACTCAAACCAGGATCATGACCTACCTTGGTGAGTGAAATTAAAATCAATAGGATTGATAGCCTCATACTTAAGAACTCTGATACAACTCCACATTAGAATAGAACTATAAGTACTACATAACGTTTAAAATTTCGATCTTCTTGGATATAATCTCAAACTCTGGGTATGGTTTTTTACTGAGATATAGTAAAAGTACTTACTAAGGAACTATGACATGATCATCCAACAATAAACATAATAAAAGAGGAAAAATTAACAACCATGTTGTAGACTGCACAGTGTGCCAATGAAAAAGAAATGCAAAGCTTCTATATGGAAGAGACTCTGAAAGGCTTATTGATGTGTTTTGTAGTTGTAGTGGTAAAAAGATTCGTTGCTCGAACTTGTGAAGGATAACTTTAGACTTAAATTAAAAACTAAATAGAAAAATCACTAAAAATTATAGCAAACACTGACAAAGTTGATATCAATATTAAAAGAACACTGAGGCTAAGATTCCACTATTTTTCCAAGTTCAAAGTGACTTTATCTAGTATTTATATTCATTCAATTTTTGCGTTTAATTTAATTCTAAGCTATTGCAACATATAGATTTTCAAAATAACAAGTGTAAATCCAAAGTATAAAGCATCAAAAACCTATGGCTAAGCATGCTCTATCAAAAGAAATAACAATTGCTTAACGAAAATCATTCAAACAATTATAAATCAAGGCAAATAATCATAAAAATAATTGAAATAAAATAAATAAAATAGAATATACCACTTTTTGTTGGAAAAATAGCTTCCTCTATCGCCTCAGCAATGGGGTTTAGCTCCTCATATTAATCATAATCTCAAAATACATGTTTATGGCTCAAAAGTTGATTAAAAGGGAGAAAAGTGTTAAAACAGCGGATTCTGCAGTTGCTGAAGGTCTAAATCAGAAGTCGGAATTATTGCTGAAAGGCTTCGGTGACTGCAGGAAGATGCGACCGTACCTCGTTGTCACTGAAATTAAGTATGCTTCTGCAACTGTCTCTGAGGGTCTAATGTTCTTCGTGTTCTTCTTCTTCGCAGCAGCAGAAAAGTTTCTGTATCGACTCCAGTTGATTTTTTTACGCTTCTCTAAGGATCTAAACTTCTCCAAACTCTCCCAAATTGTTCGTACCACTAAATATGACTCGAATCAACCTATATAGAGCCACTAAACACAAAATCTCTCGAGTTAATCCATAAATATTCTCGGTTTTTTTCTCCTCAAGTTACGGGATTTTTCTTCCCTCTTTACGCGTCAACTTGGTTTCCATACTCTCTTAAACTCTCTCAAGACTTAATAAGGACTCCATACACTCCAATCTTGCCGTAAAATCTTCACAAACTTCTTTTGTAAACCGAAAACATCTCAAAATATGAATACTCCCTGTTTTGCTCCAACACGGATATCTATCCCTGTTTAATCGATTATACAGCTCATACCAAACTTGTATATCCTTAACAGGGTTAACCCAACGAAAATCATCCCTTGAATCTCCTTAAAAATCATCCAAAATTCCAACCAGAAAATTCTGTTTTCTGTATACAGTTTTCCCGCCATTTTTCATTTTGAAAATTTGAGAAGAAATGTGACCTCCCCCTATCCAGTGCCGGTCTGTGCTTAGCAGCTGCTTGGAAATGGGTTACCCCTTATCCAAAATGAGAGTCCGAATAGCAAGTGTCCTCCCAGGAGCCTTTAGCAACTTTTCGAGCCAATTTTGCCGCAAAAGCCTATTTCTCCAAAAACACCTACAAAGGGATAAAATACCAAAATTAGTACAAAAATGGGTACTGACAATATACACAAGATGAAAATAGACACATAAAGGCTTATAAAGTAAACGTAAGGAAAACCTTCAGACATTTAGATAGAAATTCGACGAGTTCAACAACAATGTCTCACAAACTCTAGCTAGATGTAATTCTTTTTTGGGTTTTAGATCACTCATCAATCTGGTAATGAAGTAGTTGTTCGAATTTTCGAATGGAATGAAAAAAATTAATAGGTAATTGTTGAACTTGTGAATAGTTTTCCACATTTATATATAAAAATTCATTTGCATTTGAACCTCTTCATCCATAGGGATATGACTGTTTGCGAAAGTATTTCTCCAAGATTCGTCTTTGAACCTAATATAAACCCTACTCACTTAACATTGCATTAAACGGTTTTAGAGTCAAAAACTACTAATTGAAAATATAGTTTGCATGTTTGGTCAAGATTTAAAGAACAATTCGCACTACATCATATTGCGTTTGTTGTTTTCGTTGTTATCCCAATGTCGTTTTAATGATGAAAGGAACCGTTGTATCTTGGAAGACTGATAGACGCATTATTGTGTCTAATATGTCTCAATTGTATATATTGTTAGTGTTCGATTTTGTATTTATTTTGTTATTTTATGTCTTTGTAGGTATTTTTAGAGAAATAAGCTCTTGCGGCGAAATTGGCTCGAAAAGTGGTGTTTTACACCCCAGGATAGAGTACTAAAGGCACCCCAGAAATGCACCGGAAGCACCCCAGAAATGTGTCGGAGGAACCCCGGAAAAATTACTATCTACGCCCAAAAATTACTATTTGCACCCCATAAGACAAGTGCTAAAGGGACACCCGTGCAGGATTAGGGGGAGGACATGTTCTTCTCAAATTCAAAAAAAGATTTTTGGCGGGAAAATAAACTTATTCTCTGTAAAATTTTCGATCGATTTTTGGACGTGATTTAGTGAGATTCAATCCCTGAAACTTAATGGGTAGACGTGATATGACCATAGAAAGCTGTTATAGGTGTCTGTTACGACCGAATTTGGCTGATTAATCCACAAGAAGAAAACAGGGAGAAACGAGAATATCACGTGTTGAGAAGATTTTTTGGAAGATTTCGTGGAGATTAGAGCGAGTTTAACATATTTTCAGCGTGCAGGAAGTGTGTGGAGATCAAACAGATGCATGGAGGAGATAAACAGGGGAAGAATCACGTAAATATCATCCCGAGTAAAAAAAAATATTTTGGATTTATTAGCGAGATTTTTATGTGTTGATTGATATAAATAGGTTGATTGGGGTCTCACTGGGTTATAGAGAGAGTTGGGAGCAGTTAGGAAGAACCAGAGAGTCGAGAAATCAAGTTGCAGGAAAACTCCATTTTCTGCTGCTGTGAAGAACACGAAGAACATTGGACGCAAGGTAACCGTCGTTCTTCAACAGTGACAACGACAACTGTTTGTGGGTCGTATTGCGACAGTGTCAACAACACTTCATTTTTATCGTTCTCTGTAACAGCTCGGTTTGTAACGAACAAAAGCGTTACAAACCCGGGTTTTATCAATTTTTCTCCTATTTCATCATTTGAGAACCATTTTTGAGCATTAATAAAGATGAATTTTGAGCATATTTCCATTATAATGATGAGCTAATTCTCGCGTAACCAAGGCATGGAGGAAGCTAT